>CM029536.1:27444182-28044182 GCA_017141395.1 Laodelphax striatellus
TGAAGAACTGTATATCAAACCGGTCATGGGACAGGATGAACAATGATTTATTGTTTATGAAGAGGCCCATATAAATCAATGAAATTCCAATAATTTGAAAATATCAAATGCAATAAAGTAAATTCTAGACTATAATGCAGTTTACAAAAAGTCATGAAAAAATGGGCCATTACATTTCACAGAATAAATTATTAATTTTGGAATGTCAAGTTGAAAAAATAAGGCTTGCCACTGAAATGAAATTCTAAAATAGAAACTTTATCTTTTGTAAACAAAACAATAGAAAATATGAATTACCATTCGAAGTAGAGGGTCTGTTCTCCTCCTGTATATTATGAAGAACTGGCTGCACTGCACAATAATTTGCCTCGTGCTCGTGTAGCTTGATGTCCGCTAACCGCACTTTGGTAGTGTTGCCATCAATATCCCACTTTATACTTCCAAAACTTTTATTAACTGAAACTATAGTTCCGAAACACTTTTCTACATCCCAGTTTACACCGAAAATGGATTTGCTCCACTCATTTTCGGTGTTGCGCGCGTCAAAATATGAAGCGAAAACATAACACGTTGGCCTTTCCAAAACATGTCGCCATTTCTGATCAAGCAGTCGTACCAGCGTGATTTTTTTTGCGCTATAAAGGGAATTTAACGCTCTTTCTAATGGGGAAATTTTCAGTCCTGCCAGAAGAACGGAAAGTACTCAAATATATGTGCAAATTGGTAGGACTTTGAGTACTTTACGTACTGCCAGCAGGACGCTGTACGTTCTATCATTAATGGAAAGGATGTCCTTGGACATCCTTTTCCAAGAATGGACATTTATATGTCCAAACTTCGCCGTTTCATGTAGATAAATCTCACTTATGTTCACATTATTAGATTGCATTTTACATCGTTGAAAATTATTAGTTACAATTCATAAAATTATTAGAATTATATTACTTATACTTACAAATTTTGTAATCTAGTATCTAAGCAGTTATAATTATTGTTATCTACATGAATAAAGTAATCTTATCTTATCTTATCTTATCTATCGATTCTTTCCAATAATGAAATAACTTATTTACTCATATTATAGTATTTGAAAGTTGATACTCCGAACACCATATCCTGAAAAATGAATTCAGAATTCCGTATATGCTTGTTTGATTATCTGAATTATGACCTAGCTTCAGTGGCGTAACTTACACCCCCGCAAACCCCACGGCGCGGGGGGCCC
The DNA here is from genome assembly GCA_017141395.1 of Laodelphax striatellus. Classification (NCBI taxonomy): domain Eukaryota; kingdom Metazoa; phylum Arthropoda; class Insecta; order Hemiptera; family Delphacidae; genus Laodelphax; species Laodelphax striatellus. The sequence goes on from CM029536.1 coordinate 27,445,408, forward strand.
GGGCTAGGGCCTGAAATAATATCATATATATTATGCTTTTTTTCTTTTTTTCTGAGGATGATGCCCACATGAGCTCTAGGCTTGTGCGTGGGTAATGAGTGGGGTGATGATGAGATATGACGACTACTTTTTAGGCAGTCGGGACCGACGGCTTAACGTCTCCTCCGAAAGACGGGAGTGGCCGTATTTGTCAAAATCCTTTCCGTCAACCAGTTTTTGAGTAATTTATTGAGTAGAACTAATACTCAATATTGATTCTTAAGCATATAATTACAAATAACAGTAAATTCCTGTTCATGCGAACTGTTTTTCAATTTTTATCGATATTTCCAATAGTCCACCCAAAAACATACATAAAAAAATATTTAAGAATAGTTATAATTTTGATACAGTCTCTGAGGGCCGGTTTCTCCAACGTCAGTTAAACCAATTTTCAGTTTAAACTTGGGTTTTACCACTCACTAGAAACTTTTTTGTCAGAAAGTCCGATGTTCGAACAGCTGACCATTTGATTCAATGTTAGCATCATTGAATCAAATGGTCAGCTGTTCGGACATCGAACTTTCTGACAAAAAAGTTTCTAGTGAGTGGTTGAACCTAAGTTTAAACTAAACTGTCGTTGGAGAAATCTGCCCTAAATTAGATACCAGCTGATGAACATTGATAATAAAAATATGTTTGATATTACAAGGTACGTGTTAACAGGAAAGTACCCAAAGAAAATACACCTTGTATACATCGCTGCGCATTCAAAAAGGAATATTGCTGCCAAATCTAATGAAAATCTATCATCACGTATGACAGTAAATGCTTTACAGACACCAAAATTTTGAATTCATGTGTATTTCAAAGTAATTCGTGAGATAATTTCTCAATTTTTTAAAAGTAGATAATCCATGTTCTTGAGTAATTTATCGAGTGGTTATTTTTTAAAGTATTTTATTTTGTACATTTTCAATGCCGAAATAAGGAATTATTGCCCTGTTACTGGTCCAATAAAATTACTGGACCGTTCAGCATGTTCAATGGATAATTTTACGGAATAACACTCACAATAACAATATTGATAATAGTAATGTAGTTGATCCTGTGGTAATCTAGGTGAGCAAAAATAGGAATAGTAATTTTTTTTCAAGAATTTGTTATCAAGTTCACAAGAATATTCATTCCAAATAGGCCTATATAATTATAACTATGGAATAATAACGTATATATTTCCGAGTACCGGTAGGTACTTTTCTTATTAATGAAATAAGAATGCTATTCAAGAAAGAATATCTATCCAAAAAGAATAACCTATTTACGAAAGAATGCAAAGGGGAGAATCCATCGAACGGCAATGGGAGAGACCGTTGTCTTTGAGCTGACAATGGAACAATGTGAAAAGTAGCGGGTACAGTCCGTCCAAGAAGTAGAAGAGGTAGACTTTGACGGGTGGTGACTATGACGTGGCTGGGTGGATGTTTGAGAGGTTGCTTTTGTCGCCTGATGCTCGCGCCAAAAGCAACCTCTTTGAGAAGAGTCTCGAGTTGATGCCGTCGGCTGTTGTCGGAGGTAGAGGTTGCCGTAGGCAAGTCTTGCCGGTGGCAGGCTATGTCATAGGCTGAAGGTGACGCGTTCCCGCTCTAGTGCATCTAGTTAACATTAATTTTCACAGGGAAGAGCTCCTTAACATTTTTTAATAATCAATAGGATTTCAATCTTCTGTAGTATAGTCATTATTGGTCGTATTGGATACTAGGATCTAGAAATTAGAATAGAGTCTTTAAAATGAGAGTGATTGAATAATTACAGATCCTTTATCAGCTTAATTATCGACAGACAATGTGTAGAATGCAAATAGACAATATAGAATGCGAATTAATTGTTTTGGAGTGATAATAAATCATTCTCGTGTTTCGTGGTCTTGCCTAAGCTATGTCTATATATTCTAGAAGATAATATATTCTAGAATAAATGATGATTTGATTGAGAAATGAATTATACGTTTGATTACTAAGATGAGAAATTATCCAAACCAATATTCTCATTTTCAAGAGGAAGAAAACCTTTCTAGACGAAGTTCTTACGAAAACAGTGATGATTCATTGAATCAACTTTCTTCATGAATGAATGTGACAGAGTATTTTTATAGTAGATTGTATTGTTTACACCGGAATTCCAATTAGCGTTTGAGCCAGACATTTCTGTCTGATTTTTATTTGCTCATATTCGCAGCAATAACTGAGTCATTCCTATTAATTAGACCGGATACAGTTTGTCTGATTGGATAAATTTCCAGAGTAGCGGAAGTTGGAACGAGTGTTGATGCAGGGAGATAGTGCCAAAGAACCGACAAAGAGTTGCTACCGTTCAGATCCTGTGAAACAGTGTGTTTTACTAATAAGAATGTGTTTTTTCGCGGATCAATTCTCTAATAAGAGGCGAGACATTACAACTTCATTTATCGTTTGATAAAATGTCTTGATTGAAAATGGAATGAGATTTGCAGAGCAGCTCTTGAAGCAGATCGTTCGGAAATCAGAAATCCTGTGAAAAAGTGATCGATTTAATTTCATGTATTATATCAACTGGGAGAATAAATGAATTTGAATTTGAATTGCTTCTAGGTATTTTTCACCCATTTCTTATTTTCGAGGAACTGATTACTCCTCCAAACAGAATAGTTTTGAGTTTTGCATATCGATACATAATGATAATGCCTAGAGAAAAATCAGTAATAAAATAAATAGTAATTTTATTAATTAATAAAAAATAATAAAAAAATTATATTAAGTTAATAATTTGATAATTTATTTATCAAATAAATAATTTGATTATTTTTCTCATCAAAACATCAATTTGAATTAAAATGTCAATGCTTCTAAAAAAAATTCTCCATAGGACGATTATTTCTAAAGTTATATCATTACTGATTTATGAGCTAAAACATTTTGAGACTTTCCTATTTAGATAGCCTACAGCCTACTCTAAGAGACTTTCGGTCGATTGAAATCAAATTGAATAGTCGTGAAGGGCCGTAATTTGAAGTACATCAATAGGGATTTGCGTTCAATCAAATAACGTCATTTTACAGAGGTTGAATTAGATTAGCTTTTGAGATCGCCTATGATTTCGGCTATGATCAATGATTCATGATCATTTCCATTTGAAAAGGTTTCTTTGGTTAAAAAAGATTACTGACAATAATGTTAGGACTACTCTTTTACCTTTGTATTTATCAAAGGAAATTCCTAAATTTTCATGCAATCTATGAGTCTTTGCCAGCTCACTGATACTTCATTTCAATTCATTTTTTAATTATATCCTAGTTCATGATATTGTAATTACATCCTAGCTAGCCTAGAACATCAATAATGATCAATTATTATCAGACAGAGGACGAGTCATACAATAAAAGAGTAATCTTTTGCCTACCTTAATGAGGTGCCTAGTAATGGGATACCTCTTTGCTTCTAGTGGTTATAGTTAAGGTTATCAAACATTACCTGGACAAAAAATATAGTGAGTTATCATTTAATAATAGTCTACATTTAGTAATCTTTACCATTATGCGTCATCCACTCATAGTATTGGATCACTCTAAACCTTTGGAAAAAGTGATGAGTAAATAAATTGAATAATGTTGTTTTGAGCTCCATTGATGGTTGTAATTCTATTGATGTTGTGGCGTTTCTCCATAATGAATGAGAAGGATTTAGATACTGTCAAACCGATTTATTAAACAATTACAAATTACAGTACGACATATGTTTGCAGCTAAGGATATGGCAAGTTAACAATATGCCCTGTTACCATGGTAATGTAATTTGTAACTATTTGATAGTGGTTTGAGAATGTCTTTTACATCAATTGTGGTGTCACAAATATTTAACCATTACAAAGTTGTTGGTAATACAACAACTGCTTGACTAAAAGTTTCAATCTGATAATTATCAATCATATGATATCATTTTACTTAATTCATATTTATTTTGTTATTTCAAGTTTAGTTCCTATTCGAGCATTGTACTGGTGATTTGGAAAATATATTATGTCTTTGAATATGAAGTTCAATTTTATTTAATCAATTATAATACTGCTTCACAATATAATAAAATTCAGTTTCGCTGTTGGTATTGGTGTGGAGAGCCTGGTCTAACAATGGTCTGTGTCGAGTTGGAAGCCGATTTGGAGCAGAATTTACGATTCAGGTAGGTGAGCCAATCACCGAAGAACGTTAGTGGCGGCAAAAGATCGTTAGGTAACTCAGTAGCTGAATATTCGAAAACGAAAAATAAGTATTTGGTTGTCGGGTAGCGGCTAGGCGGCCTGTTTAGTCACTGGAACCCAGCATTGTATGAAATTCTTTTTTAATAGGCAAAATGAAAAATGGCTACTACTTGACAAACTGGAACAGGACCATAAATTAGTTGATTAGACTGTTCTCTTCTTGCCCACTACTCGTCCTATTTAACAACAATCTCCCCCCTCTGACCCTCTGTCCCCCCCCCCCTCGTCATCATCAACCCGATTTCAACAACCGCCATTCCAATGATCAATCCAGCGCTGCTACATCACATGATAGAGATGATGATGATGATGATGATGATGATAATGATGATGATTGCTATGAAGACAAGTGGAAGGTTAGCCTTGCTGGCTGGCTTGCTGGCTACTGTCCGCAGCTCCCGTTTACTTTACAAATGAGCCGAATAACCATCGGACCAACTCTTTAATCCGATTATCAAGAAATTACTTCACAACAAATACTACATTCGTTCACACACTTGAACGATGTGGCTTCATCAGCAACAAAACCAGATTATCCCTGAAATTTGTGAGGTATTGTTGAGGTACAATACTTGAATTAGGGCGAGTTTTACATGTCACTTATGACCTGTGTGTAAATGTGACAAATATGATCTATTACACATTTGATTTATTTTATTAATGCAATCTTCTTCTCATTTGCTTTTCGCCTTTTGGTGGCGACATACTAAATTTAATTAACAATCTCTTGTAGACTTTCACTATTACATTCACGAATTAACAGTTATTTTGTAGCCTTTTCGTATATATGCTATAAATTTTTCCGTTATAATCAACTTACTATTCTCCAGCTACCTAGTAGTAGATGTTACTACAGTACTGTATTATATTGAATTTTTAATCTTAAGGCCTGCCGTACACATAATCGAACAGAACAGAACGTCAAGACATTTTGACTGACAGTGTGATATGATAAAAAGAAATATGGTGATATGATAAAAAAGATGAAATGGTGAAGTTTAAAACAGCTGGTTTAGAGTATTAGTTCGCATGTGATTTTATCATATCACAGTCAGTCAAAACGTCTTGACGTTCTGTTCTGATCGATTATGTGTACGGCAGGCCGTACTGATTATTTGAATTTTTTGATTAAAAATTCAATATAATAAAGTACTGTAGTAACATCTACTAGGTAGCTGGAGAATAGTAAGTTGATTATAACGGAAACTTTATAGCATATATACGACTAGGCTACAAAATAACTGTTAATTCGTGAATGTGTGTGGCAGGCCTTTACGATTATGTGTACTGCAGGCCTAATAAATACAAGAAAATCATATACATCAAAACAAAATAATAACTATTTTACAAAAAAATAGAAACTGAACAAAAGTTAACTTACATTCCAGCACCCAAGATTCAACTTACGGACCCCTGGAAGTAGTCTTACAAAAAATTAATTTGCCAAAATCGATAGTAAAAGACGAGAAAAATTTCAAGGAATGAAAAATGTTCAAATTTTCAATGATTGTGCTAGAGTCCGTGTAATTATCATAATATAGATTTTCTTGTTCTAGAAAATGAAGAGAACACAGCTACAGTATTTTGAGATATTTTGTCGAGTTGAGGTTATCTGCATTCATGCCACTAGATTGTCTCAATTGACATGGAGTACGCATTACTACGTATGAAAGTTAACAATGAAGGTCATATTACAATGACTTTTCATCCACAAAAAATTCTATCATTTCAAAAGCACTTCTATTAGGCTTTTCACTTAGAAGGTTCAAGGTTCATTGATAATAGCTCATTGTTTCTTTGCTGTTATCATATCAACTCTTCGACAAAAATACGAAAACGTAGTGAGAAATGTATTCTATTTATTTTATAGCCCAGTTGCTATCAATAAATTTTATGAGAATCAATTTCTAAATATAATAGAACATAAAGCATGAGAATGTCAATCAAATCCGTAGTATTTGTTAGTGATCAAACAAATATTTGAGGTTCTGTTTTCCAAAAAGTTAGACTATATAAATATGTTTTTCTGTAAGTATTTGAAGTTCAATTGACTACTTCCGACACTATTGAATACTTTTTCATGAGAATAAGTATCTTTCAAAATGATTATATGAAATATTTACTTCAACGATAACTAAGTTACCGAATTCCATTACAATTAATAAAAAATATATGATTCATCGAATAATAAGCAAATTTCGAGGGAAATGAAAGCACTCCAAATAACAAGCAGGATGTGAATTCAATTTGGTTAGAACAATTCTTTGCCAATTCAATGATTAGGGGCAATTGAGATTACTTCTACTGGAATTTCCTCCCCCTTCAGGCAATAAATGAAGTGAATCAGAGTCTATACAGTAATTTAAAATAGACTACCACACGAATGTCTCTCACGCTCTCTCACTCTTTCACTCATTCTCTCTTTTTTCTCTCTCTCTCTGTAACAAGTAAAATCGTAATTATGTAGTATCCAAACCATGATTGAGGCTTCTGTCCAAATGTAATCACTATAACTATGTAGTTGCAGTTTTATCACGTACAGTTATTAGACACGAATCTGTCCGGTAGTAGTCTGTTGTCCAAATTGCGATTTATTGCAAGATTAGGTTTAGGAGAATGCAATAATAATTTCAATCTTACATCCCACAAAAAGGTTCTTAAAATAGCATACTGTACTTCGGTTTGACGGTTCGTTCTTATGAAACTCTCCAAATCTGATAAAATGTTTTTATTCATGGATTACCAGTAATTTTCATTATTATCTCAATCTTGTTCATCATCAGGTGAAGTCAAAAACACAAGAAAATACAAGAGAACTCGAATAGAAGATCGAAGCATTTGCAGAAGCAGAAGTTGAAAACAGTACAAACAAGACAAAACAAATACATACAGTACATCGATATTAAAAATCGATATTATTATTTATTCTCGAACAGAAACCGCAGAATTTAATAGAAAAAGTTGTGATTGTATTGTAGTTAAAAGTATTTGCAGTATATTCTATGTGGATATCTATTCGCCTTCACTTCTACACTCAATACACAGAGAACCCAGAAGTTACAAGAGACGTGCTCTATAAACTAGCTACTTGTAGAAACTCTACAACTAGCTTTAGATTTGAGATTGTCGATATTCCCTTACGAGGAATTCATAAAGGAATGAAGAGATGACAAGAAGTATATTGATAAAAAAGTAATGAAACGAGTCTGAACTGTAACCAAAAGGGGTAAGTAAAACAGTGAAAAATCGAAAAAAGAAAATTTCCAGCCGAAATAGAGTTGCTATGATAATAAACCACTCAATATTTTCCACAGACATCCTCCTATTCCTTTCAAACCAACCTCAAATTGCTTGCCCCAGTCGATTCAAGCGAAATTTCAACTGAATTGTTTCAAGAAACAATCTTGTTTACACGGGAAGGCTCTATTTTTCTCAAGTTGATAGCAGACGTGCTTATTTAAAGGACGCTGGCTGCTATAAACAGATGCTCATAAGTAACATCTATAGAGTTAAGCTGTACATGAGTTATATATAATTATGTATTTGATTACTTTTTCCCTCACTTTGGACCTTTATTGTCATGGGGAGCAATTTGATGTCTGGTTGAAAGGAAAATACCACTTGGTTTATTCTCCGCAAGACACTATGATGCTGTAGGCAAGGGCCAATTTTCCAGCATGGAATAAACTGCGGCGTGGTCTATCGCATTTGCATATAATGAGCATACTTTATTACATTGGGTTTCATACAAAGACCTGTTGTCACTTGGTGCCAGACCTGTAAAAGATATGGATAACTTTATAGCTGGTAGTAATAACTAATTTCATGTATATCGGCCGTTGGAATGGTCAATATAGTCTGAAGCTTATTTCCAACTAACTGTCTTGAATCTATTCGTTAGAAGGAGTATTCCAAATCAAAAATAGTAAATAAACAGAATTACCAACTATATTACAAAATACTATAATAATCTAAGGTTGAGTGTTAGAGAGTGCTCTCAAGTTCTAACTCCGCCTTACACTGTACAGTAAAGGATATTAATTTCATTTCAAAATAATATTGTTTTGTAATAAAACAAACTAAAAATGTTATGGTGCTCGTAAGTTATCTCTTTTCTGCAAAATAAATTTAAAAATGCAAATGCAATGTTTCCATTCCTTGTTGACCATATATTTAATTCTTCTTTATTGATCTCTCTCTAGACAGTCACAACTTTCTTCTCTTTAGATACACTGTCTGAATAGTCATGAATAGAGCCCGGATGTTAGGCAAAATGCCTTAATTTTGCCTATTCTGCCTTTTTTGGGTGTTAGTGCCTATTTCAATATCAATAGCTTATTTCATCCTATTATTACGTTTTGCCTATATGATTACCATTTTTTTTATTTTAAATATTTAAAAAAGTATTAGATTACTGGAAGAAGAAAATCCAGCGTGCATAAAAGAATGTAAACATGAGAATAAGTTAGTCTATGATCTCTAGAGAAGATAATATCACATTTGCGAATTCCCTAATGCAGGCTAATATCCCTGAGCCCATAAAATGAAGCTCTTTATAGCCAGTAATCGTCTATTTATAAACAGAGAACGGTAAGCATGAGTGTGCTATAGGCTACGAGAACCTTAAATGAATAAATAATGTTTATTTCAATCCATGAATTAACATAATTAATTTTGTCTAACGGAAGTTTCGCAAGAATAAAACTAATATTCAATATTTTTTTCATTTAAAGGTAACCCTTTTATTAAATCTAGCTTCAGTTCAAATACAATAGTGTGCTTCAGATATGCAACAGTAACAACAGTTGACGTAGAAAGGTCTTTCTTCATACAGGAAAATATTCTTTCAGAAAGAAAACCAAATTTTGAGTCAAAAAAACTTCAAAGAAAACATATTAATCATGTGCAACCAGTAGAATATAAGTTTTTCAATTTTCTTGTATTATTTTTTCACATAAATATATAGAATACACTTTGCCTTTTTTCGATTTTAAAGTGCCTATTTTTGTGTTTTTTAGTGCCTTTTTGCCTGCCTATTTCAAGTATTATAAATGCCTGAACATCCGGGCTCTAGTCATGAATTTGAAATAATGATGGGAAATTCAGATTTTATTTCTACTCAAAACAAATGGGACCGGTTTCACGAGAGTGGATAAAACCCAATCTTCGATTATTCATTACATTGCTAATTTTTAAGATTAAGCTTAACAGATCTTTGTGCAGCTAGGACATGGGGCCGTATTTAGGCCTATGAATATCCCTCAGTCAAGTGAATGACTTACTCAAGTAAGGAGCGAAAAAAGAAGGTGGTCATATTAGATTTTTATTTCATATAAAAAATAATTAACGTACAGTTTGGAAGATAAATTAATAAAGTTTTTTTCTGAGGATGATGCCCACATGAGCTCTAGGCTTGTGCGTGGGTAATGAGTGGGGTGATGATGAGATATGACGACTACTTTTTAGGCAGTCGGGACCGACGTCTTAACGTCTCCTCCGAAAGACGGGAGTGGCCGTATTTTTCAAAAATCCTTCCGTCAACCAGGCTCGAACCCTGGCCCAATGGATTTTATCTGACTGCTGATAACTAATCAGTCTGACGCCTTAGCCGCCTCGGCTACGAACCACTCCATGAAGTATGAAGATTTCAATAAATTTCAAATGATTGTTACTTTTGCGAACTTTATTATGTAGATTTGAGAATTATTTTTATCATCCAGATTTGAGATATCTTTATTTTTCATTGTTTATGGCTGAACTACTATTGTCGGTTAGAAACCGACCAACATTCGCTTCACGAAGTCATCGACTTGAGTAAGGACCGTTCATAAATATGGCCTAAGTTCACAGCTGCATTAAAGTTTGTAAGCTTAATATCTTATTAGCAATAGTAATCGAAGATTAACTAAATCCAATTTCCTGCAACCAGCCATAAATGTTCAAATTGAGTGGATATAAGCCAAGGTATGTATGTCTCTACATACCTTGGATATAAGCCACATCCTTATTGAACATATTGAACAGTATGTAAGGATTACTACTAATGTTTTTATTCTATAATCTGTGTGCTTTATTGTGCTTTATCTTGTTACTCCAGTGTTTTCCAGCTTACAGCGTTTTAATACTTGACTCTTCCAATACGATCCTATACTCTTGCGACGTTCTAATCTAGAAAAGTTGTGACCGGTTGAAAGTTATGTGGTAAGTGGACAGACGGTGCAGCAGAAAGCAACAGCAACGAATGGCTTGGAATCTGCCGTGCCGCGTGCAAGTCGAAGGGAATATCTCAATCCGATCAGCAAGAAGGATTTGCCGATTCGAACCGAACCGTCTCAGCCAATCCCGGGTAGTTCCTCGGGAGTGTGCAGGGTGGGTGGGGGGAGTGGAGAGGCATGAGAAGAGTTGTCTTCTACTCCTTCTTCTTCTTTCTCTTTTCTTCTACTTCCTTTTTATAATAATATTCTTCTCTTCAGGGACAACTTTGGATTACCTGTCTGGCCAGGCAGCTATAACTGGAAAGAATGAAGGGCCATCTTCCCCCCCTCCACACCACTTCACCAACAGAGCGTCATCCCTATCGTCTTCTCTGTCCAACTTGCTTCGGTTTCTTCTTGTTCTTCTCTCTCTCTGTCGAGCAGGAGCAGTCGCTGCACGGTAGCAAGTACACGTTCCTCCTCCTACTCCTCCCTCTCCTCCTTATCCCCCTTCTCCTCATCCCCTTATCCTTCTACAAAGAGGCTAAAGGATCAGCAGAGGAACCGAGGAAGGACTTCGTTTGCGCGCGCTTCAACCTGAAGTGAAGCTCTTTCCTCAGCTACGCACTTTGTGACCATTTTTTGCTATTTATTTATTACTCTATCAATTCTGACTTTCAACTGACAAACAACAATCAATTTCATTAAAGAAAACACTACTTGATGTTGTCAATTCCACTACTCTAGTACTACAATACTTTTTCACCAAACTAAAGTAGTAGAATTGACAACATTATAGTGTTTTCCTTTATCATAGAGTTCCACAACGTCAACAGAAATAAAATTAATCAATTAGTGTAGTACTTGAGTGGTGGAATTGACAACATCATTTATAGTGTTTTCCTTTATCATCGATTTCATGTTCAATAGGATGATAATATTACAATACACTTTTGTATGATTATTAAATAACTGTATCTCAATTTCACATTTATCTTCCATAAGGTCACAATATTACGGATGATTCAATAACAAAATTATTGAAGTTATCAGAGTTTATCTAGAAGACGCATGAACTTTCTCAGACATTATATTATAAGACATATTTATAAGTTGAAATGAAATGAAAATGGGAAGACTTGTTGACCAACTATGAACTTAAAAATTCAATAGGTTGACAGCATTACAGATAATGCAGAATAAAATCTTGAAATGATTTAAGCTTTTAGCGTTCACGTAGTAGAGGCATGAATGTTCTCAAATGAACGACTTCAAATTTGGAAACATTCAACCTTTTTTCTGAAATGAGACTTGATGGAGAGATTTGAGAAATGTATAACCTGGAATGAGCAAACTAACTTTATTCAAGTAAGGGCTGCTTTTCCCAACGCTGCTTAAGCTATACATCTAGCTTAAGCCTCATTTGGAGAATAGGAAAAGTATGGAAAAAAATATTGAGGATCAGCTGTTGCGCTTTTAAGCAGCGTTGGGGAAAGCGGCCCTAAGTTATATAACTCTTTAGTGAATTGGTGAATAACAATCACGAAATAGAATACTCAAATCCCATGCATTACCATGTACCACGCCTATTTACCAAATTGAGATTTGTAATAAGCCTAATAACTAACAATTGAAACCGTAATCAATACACACATTGTCAATGCCATTGCATGCATGGGTCATGGTTCTGTGGCCTCTACCGTGTTTTCAGTGCAGTGCACTACATAATTCAATAACCTTGAACACATATCACCTGTTCTAAATCTGCGGGCTTCAATAAGAATGAATCCTCTGTTACTGATCAAACTTTAATCACAGAGACAGATTAATAAAAAGGTTTTTAAACCAAAACTTGATTACCGGTAATTACCACACCCAAGGCACCCCTGCTCTAACCTAGAGCATATATTTTATACCTGGAGCTTAACCTATATTTTATATCATATTCTTAACCTAGAGCATATGAAAACCTATTTTATATATTTTGGAAATGGAAGTTTTCAACTTTAAAAATTTTATTGGCTCTCACCTTCTTTAGGTTTTCAAACGCATAATGATTTCTAATTGATTTGCCATCACCTAGCTAGGGAACATTATCACAATGACTTCATCAATTCAGGGAAATTGTTTAATGAGTGTGATGAATAATAATCATTTTTCATGGTAACATCGCTCTATCTTTTTAATCTTTATCGTCTACAATCACACACTTGAGTGTATTGTTCATTACTGCTATGTGTGGGATTGAAAGTAGTCTTTGTCCAGCAATGAGTCGTCCATTAGTGCTTGAAAACCTTTTGTTCGGTATATTTTGGGGAGAGGGGGAAGGGTTGAAAGGGAATTTCCCGTTCCGTAAATGGTGGCGGGGGGGGAATGAGGGGCGCATGGAAATTTCTCTTTTTTCTTGAGGTGGCGGACAGGTGAGGGTCGGAAGGGAATTTCCCTTTTCCCATGAGGGGGCAGATCTAAGATAATGTTGTGGCTGGCGACTGCATTCCAGGACAAGGGGTTGGGGGTGGGGGCGAGGAGGTTGATTAATGACATTGTTAAGGGCCAACTGCACTTGATCAGGTGAGGATGGAGGTGAGGTGTGTGGTGAGAGCACTCCACTGGAAACTTGGCTCCACTTCAGCTCAAAGTCGTCCACTTCTTCTTGCAATGGTCACCTCCTTCTCTCATTAGCACCTCCATATAGCCAGTCACTGATTCAATCTTCTGCTCCATTGTTGTTGTCCACAACACCACAAAATAGGATTGCATGAATATGATTAGGCTTGAATCATATTATTCAAGCACACTCATTAAACAATTTCCCTGAATTGATGAAGTTATTGTGATAATGTTCCCTAGCTTGATGATGGCAAATCGATTAGAGATTATTATGCGTTTAAAAACCTGAAGAAACTGAGAGCCAATAACATTTTTTTTTGATTGAAAAACTTCTCCATTTTCATAATATATAAAATTATGAGCAGGGGTGCCTTGGGTAACCTGCATTTGAATAGTTTGTGTAAACTGAGACAGGAACCTCTAGAAGAGATGTAGTTTTGGGCATATGCCTGCTGTACTCCATTTTTAAATGGTTGAATAAACTATCTTGAATGAAATCCCATTCAAGAAATAATTAAATATAAGTAGGTGCTCATAATTACTTGAAAGTTTTCCATGAGTAAAGTTGTCTGTTGTCTCATTTCTCATGCAGGACTGAAATTACGCTAGCTAGAATAGACGGTTAGTGATCAGTTACGAAATTAAGATGTTAACGAAAACAGTAAACAGTCTTTGAGTGTGTTTCTGAGAAGTTCAGAATCATCTTCGAATACGTGAAATATTGGACAAGCGCAACAGACAAGCAGTGCAACCTATAGAACTGAGCGGTGAGAATAATATGTCCAACATTAAAACTCTACGACATGACAAGTAACCAACCGGCTTGTACACTGATGACTAGGGTGGAACCGAGAGTATGCTGTTATACGATTCACAATGTGACCCTCAAAATGATTGAGACATTTCAATGTGAGTTTCTTCTGAAAATAAAAAGAAAATCTCACCACTGACTCAACCTCTCCGAAACCAACTTCAGAGAAATGTCCCGAGATTTTTTCCCTCGTCTATGAATAAATTATCTTCTTCTTTACTTTGTCTCTGTTTATAATTCCATTAGTCCGCGCCTTGTTCAACCTTGAAATATTTTTAAGTTCACATTCGAAGACTGTTGACACAGTGGAAGGTGCTGGATAAGTTTACCTTGTCTGGAGCTGAACAACTTAATGTAGCCTAAGCACTTTTTCGATAGCAGAATACCGATATTTTTCCGTTCACGTTCAACATCTTCAGGTATGTTCATAGGGATCAACATCTTTCTGATTACAAATGATCATAAAGTGGTTTAAAGATTTCTGAGTGGCTGAATGGTTACTATTAAAATGAATAAAGTAAAATAGAGCCTTATTAGCTCATACAAATGAGTCTACCTCAATAACAATATAAATGATAACTATGTAATGATAAAAATCGAATGATTATAATTCAATGACAACTTTATTATGACATTCAATCAGTTCTCTTTCAATTCAATTTCTAACTTTTAATTTTAAAGTTCAATTTAATAAAGTTTAATTTTAATTTTAAAGTAACATTCAATTCAATTAACTCTTTAAAATAAAAATTGCTATTAAAATAATTTTAATGCCTATTTCTCTTCAAGATATTAAAATTGATCAATTATTATGAATGTAAATTACTTACAATATAGGTACTCTTCACCTATTACAGTATACTGTAATTCAATTATTATTCAAATAACGACAGCTCAGAGAACAGGAAAAATGATGACAGTATTGGAACGTTCAATTCTTGTTTCATACTACATAGAGTTTATAAAAAACCACCCTACTCGGATTTATTTTTTGTTAAATTTTTCATATTGAAAAAATTGATATGCATGAACTTTATCGCATCAAAAATCGTAATCTTTGATGACATTCAATTTTATTAGCAGTTTCCTTCCAGTAAAATCAATTCACGCTACGAGAATCTGGTACCTTATAGTAAGAGTAAATTTACATAAAATTCACCTCAGCGTTGTATTAGTGCTTCTATTATTCTATTCTGGAATATAGCTCTCTTAGATATTTCACAGGATTGATGAATAAATTTACTCCAAATGAAAAATAAATCAAAATCATTTGACATGTTGTTTTGTTTAGTAGTTCGTCATACGCCTCTCAAGAACGGGCGATGAAGAATAATTATATATTCAATTAATCCTGAACCCAATGATTCAATCAATGAACTCGGGATTTAGGGAATTCAAATTTCAAATCTTCAAGATTAAGGGCCGGTTCATGAGCTCGGGATTTAGCTAAGTCCTAGACTAAAACTATGTACTATAAGGGCTCTCTATGCTGCTAACCCACTAACCTGTCGAGACAAACGTTTGTCGATGCTACGATAGCCACCCGTTTTAGTCTAGGACTTGGCTAACTCCCGAGCTCATGAACCGGCCCTTAATCTTGAAGATTTGAAATTTGAATTTAATCAATGAACAATAGACAGTGAAACTCAGTTATCCTTCAGCTAATATTTTTTAATCTGGTTATTATCATTCGATGCATGTCAGTGAAGATTGCTCCAACTCAACGTCAATTATTTCAATTAATTGATCTTTAATGCTCTCATACATCTATGCATCATACCGTCCACGATTGAATTCAGGTGGGTGGTTGTTTCACCGAATAGAGTGGGCTGTATAAGTTGGAGCAAGAAGAGAGAGGAGATTAGTGAGTCAGTATGTGTAGAAACAGGTAAGGAAGAAGATGCAAGGCAAATTAGACTGCCCATTTATTTAGGTGGAATGTAGGCCTGGGTTGAGGCTAGCTGCTAGCTGTATAGTTATTCTATCATCAGTAACACTGTGAGAACCGCTCATTACATGACTAGGCATTGCTTCTTGCTTTGTACTTGTAAAGGTAGAGCAGTCCACTTTAGTTCCATCCTAGCATTTGAAAATGTTAGTCGTATAACTATAACCGAAGTTGTGTCTTTTTGGATGAAACACAAAATTTGTGAATTACTTGAGGAGATTTGAAACACATTGTTGATAAAAGCGATCGAATGCTATCACAACTATATAGCATCCCATGAATTTACAGGAGTAAATTGTAATGTAGTATTATTTCCATATATTGAATTGTAAACCAATCTTATGTCATTAGTTCTCAAACGTTTTTGGCTAAGGTCATCTATAAACATTTAAAACCTCAGAAGATGGCCTACGTTGAAATTGGAAAAATCCCAATTCAAAAATTAAAAACGAATTATCAATCAATCCATCAATTATAATCTATTTTAATTTAATGAAAGGTATAGAGGCTTTCGTCCAAATCTGTTTCTCTTCCAATTTATTGCCAATTGAAAAAAGAAATTGGTTTAAACGTAGGTTATGTTGAACCTATTTCGTTCTATTGTTGGACTGTCACGTACAAAATTTCCTTGATCTCTTCGATTTTTCCAAGAAGTAACTATGTCCAAGGGCCACTAACCCATGCTAACAGACAGTTGCAAGTTGCACGAAAGTCCTATTGAATTTAACCGCCGTAAAATTATGTCATTTAACAGAACCAGTGCAACAAGAACCGATGAAGTAATCAGACGGCAATGAAATTACGGCATTTTACGGATGTAATTCGTTTGTCTTATCGCACAACTATCAATAAGGCTAGGCGTACACCGGTTAGTCAAGACAAGACGAAATTGGTGACGTTTAGTCACAGTAATTCACATTGCTGCTTATGAAGCAGCACACACCGATGCAATGACTAATCGGTGTGTGTTGCTTCATAAGCAACTATGTGAAGTACTGTGACTAAATCTCGTCTTGTCTTGTCTTGACTAACCGATGTACGCTTAGCCTAAGAGTTTCCAAGGTGCAATACAGTGATTTCCCTGTTTAGCCTATACTGAGTGGAGATTTTCAGATCAACAAGCAGATTATCCACGATTGAAACCGTGTTTCCTGTTTTGGGAACAGATGCAGATAGAAAACATGTTGATTGTGATGAAAACCGCCCTTGGCCCTTACCAAACATCTGCCCTTCTGTAAGGGTATTCAGATGAATTGCAGGTGAAGGGATTCAAATTAGTCAGGAGAGGCAGCTGTTGCTTCTAGTCCAAAGGGATGAAAATAAACTCCACCCCTCTTTTCAACCCCTTTCAGAAGTCGCGTGCTATTTTGTCTGGTTGAAAATTTTCTGTTGCATCTGTATATGGCAAAGAACTGTATCATTGTATTTTGTATATACTGTATTATGTAAGAACAGATGAACTTTATATTCATATATCACTATGGTGTACGGTAAAGATCTGACTTAAAAAACTTACTAGACTACTTACTTTTACACACTTACACATTTACTTTTACATGCATGGACTAACAATAATTCAATAACAAGCATTCTTGAATGCATATTTGCATTCTTCAACAAGCTATAATAGCAGAACGTCATTTTAACCAGTTACCCAATCTTGTTAGATATTAGGCCCAATTGAATTGCTCTATTACAAGGACGAACAGTTCTTCTCGAACCAGTACAGTAGCTATATTTGGCCTAACAAAAGAATGCACCAATTAAGTTAGGCTACATTTGATTCGTTGGAATGAACTGGAAGAAATGAAACTTGACTTGTGATGAACCTTCTTTTGTGAAGATTTGAACGAATTCAGTTTCTTGGAAACATGGGTTTATGATATCTAACATGTCCAACAGGTAAGCTAATTCCTATTTTAATAAAAAAAGTTAAATGCTGTTAATAATTGGAACTCCAGAAACATGTTCGCTTCAGATGAGTAGCGAAATAGTAGTGGTATAAAAATAGCTAGCTATAATATACCAAAACATAGATACAGACAATGAAAATAGACAGTAAACTATGAACTTATCGGAGTATTAGTATCAGTAGTAGAAGAAAGAGTTATTTCTGAATGCATTTAAAACACATTCTGAATACTCTAAGGCAAGATTAGAGGGCTATAACCGTTCTATGGTTCAGGTGGATTGGGCATTTTTTTATTCGGTATACATTAATTTGAATTCAAGATCCTGAATCCTTTTTAGGAACATTGAATCCTCCTGATGTAATCTGAAATTAATAACAGAAAGCAGTAAGCATCCGTTCCATGCAATTTATCGTCTTGAACATTAGCTCCAAGACCACCCGTGCATACTAAAGTAATTCCACCGCTTACCTCATTGTACGTATTGAGAAGTCCTACCTTGCTCCTTCCACAACTAATTGACCAGTCCAATAATTTTTTTATAATATAATATCCACTTTTAAATTGCTCCTGTGAATAATCCATCTAATTTTATTACATCTAATGCGCGTTAACTCTTCATGTTTTATTTGAGAATTTTGACTGTAAATTTTTATTGGATATTGTACAAGCAAAAATTGAAGTTTACAGACGACGTAATCCATGATAAAACAGAAAAAGAATGATCCAGGTTTTAGTTGAAAAAATGTAGGAATTTTTTGTGAGGAAATATTATTCAATCATCAAAAAGACACAAAAAAAAATTGTGCAATGAGGCGAGGTGGAACCTACCCGTAAGGGTCTCCACACCAATAAAAGCCATACGATAAAAAAAAGTGTTTTTGTCTTTATCGAGAGTATTTATTGCGGTATCTATATGCGGGTATTTCATATTGCTATTCAATCCACAATGTAATATATCGATACATATCCCAAATTAAATATAATTCAGTTTATTATTTTTGAAAATAATACTGTATATTATGTGTTTGAAATTACATGATATATACACGAAATATGAATTTCTAATCACTCACAGTGATTAAATGACTGTAATTCAATTACTTCATTTAGAATTACTTCAATTTTCCATTTCAGTACGATAAAGGTAGACAACCATCCTCATAAATGCCCTAGTGGATTTGAATTTCAAGAATGAACACATGAACAGTTAAAATCTTCTTTCTTATCTTGAGTTAAGATTGGGTAATTAGATACTAATCTGATATTTTGATTCTAAATATTGAAAAGTATTCAGTATTATCTCAAAAGAAATGAACTTCAACTAACAATCTAAATAATTATGAGAAGAATTCGTGTTTCATTGAGCTGATAAATAATAGACTTCATTTTCGATGGGGAAATACTACTTGTCATGGATAAGCTACATTGTAAAGGTGATTCTGCACTATCTGCATCCAGTAAAAACAATTACGGTTGTCGGTGAAGTCTTTGGCACTAGACTAAATAATGTGGAGGACGCCACTTTAGTAAAACATAATGCCATGCTCGCACCCGTTGAAGTATGGGGAAGAAAATTGTAATAGCCTTTAATTAATCGACAATAACGTGCTATAATTTTCACCTTCGGTGTTTTCAGCATACACAACTTGAAACAGTGTAAATTGGTTGCAAATCAAATCGAACGCTTCAATAGCAAAAAAAGAAAAGACGACAGCCTCCGCAAAGGTATGAAAACCATAATAACTGCTCCAAGGATCTGACATCGTAATGATATCCTTTGCAAGAATGTACCTCACTCGAGGCTCGCAGCTATCAATTAAATATCAATGCAGCATTCAGAGCTTTTCGATTAGGTGCTGTAATAGGCTGCATTAGTTCAGTTCAAATGCTGAATCATAAGATCAAATTATATGATCGGCTAACAAACAATTGAACCGGCTTGTTATTGATTTATTTGCACTACTATTATGTTTTTTATTTTTTTTTCAGTGTGTGAAATTTTTATGCATTCTCAGTCAGTTACGGATAACACCGAGTTTGGCGTCTATATTTTTTCGTTTCTCTCTAAACCTTCCCTTTCTCATAAATTGAATCATTGTGCATTTCAGATTTTCATGAATGATTGAATGAATTAAAAGAAGATTGAATGAATCATTTCCAAAATGCACAGACAATCTTTTGCTAGATAAGGCTATTTAGATCCTGAAGTTCCTGAATAGGCGGGTTATGCGCATCAGAAGGGGCCACATATAACAATAGGTGGAAAGGTAGAAGTTGTGCTACACCCTCTGCGACCGTCTATTGTTGTAGAATTTCAACCCTTGTTATTGTTATTGAAATGAAATTTTCCCACACTGAAGAAACTATTGGTGACCACTCTGATGGTCTAAGCATTTTACAGCTTAGATAGATATTGCAAATTTAGTTACACTCAGACTACACAGTTTGTGTTAACAACTCAAATTATAAATTATTACTAGTAATAATAATCAGGCAAACATTTTTCACTAGATACTATCAATTATCTATGCATAATATAATAAATATTCAAAACAAATAGAAATAGGCCTACAAATACATACTCACTTGAAATTATACTCTTACTGCTATTCCATTATTGTCTTTTAAAAAACTTTTCATTCCAGTTTTTGATATATGTTCACGAAACGCACTAATACTAGCCGTAAACTCCATCGTAAGATAGATAAAAACTATCGAAATGATGTGACACTGATCGTAGTAGTTATTTCAACTTGTGAAGTCAAACTGCGAACTGCAAGTGATTGTTACTGGAACGTACTGGTATGAATTCCTCATTGAGGAAGGAGTTTGGCCATGAGAAAGTTAAATGGAAAAGCCAGAGTATGTATTTTTGGAACATCCGGGTCCACCAGCCAAAAGTGCCCTCAGTATCAGAGAAGGGACCACTAATGAGTGTAGTCGAGCGGAATCCAATAACAATGGAGTAGATTAGAGAAGAGTAATTTTAGGGACCTTTTCGGACCTTTATGGAAAAATACCCAGAGGACAGGTAGTGTGGCCCCATCTGATGCGCATAACCCCATTAGAACATTTGTTATAAATATAACGAACTCGTTCGTCGTAAATAAAGAATTCAGCAAAGGTAAGATACAACCAGTTACAATAATTCCATTAAAAATAATATAAATTTTATTCTGATAGATACTTTTGTAATAGAGTAGACTTGACTTTGATACAACTCAAATAAATTTAATTATGAAAATTTTGATTCAGTAAAGTATTTTATTACTAAATATATGTGGGATATATTACTGAAAGATATGTAATAAAGATATGTAATTCATATCTTCGGAATGAGAAATTAGGCAGAGTAAAAGATGAAACTCAAAGTTATTGATGAGACCATTGAATATAATATATCCTTCAGGATAAAGGATATATCAAAAGGATATAAGATATATTCAATGATGAGACTGAATGACGAGTAGCAAACCTTCTTAGCTATCCTTCAAGGAAAGATGACATGATGAAATAAAGACATGATGTTGTCTTTTCATCAACTTTATTTATACAAAACATACCTCGATGCGCGCATATCATTGCTGATGAGTTGAGTCAATGAAATTTGGTAACAGATGCATCCCAGATGGTGGTGGGGAATGGGTGCCACCTTATAACAGCAGTATTGAACCATGGTTATACTATGAAAATATAAATACTATGAGAATACTATAAAATATAATATATATAAATACTGAGTTTATATATATATAGCTTACAGATATCCACTTATAGTTACAGAAGTTGCAACAAATATAAGTTGAACAGTACTGTTCTAGGTAACAGAACCAGTTATAGCAGTGGTTATTATGATGCGGCCAAGCGACAAAAGCAAATTGGAAATTATTTGTCATATTATCAATTACTTTTGTCATGCAGCAATCATAGCCAACCACTTATACTTATATAACAGTTCTATTGTAGAACAATTACTGTTCAACTTATATTTATTTTAGCTTCTGTAACTTTATAAAATTAAGATCATCTCATAGTATTTTATTTTATATAGTATATAAATAGTATTATATTATTATATTTTATAGTATATAGTATTTTATATTTCAGTATAATCCCATGGTTCAATATTTATATTTTATAAGTGGCTACCCTGAAACACATTCCCCACCACCATCTAGAATTAGATACATCTGTTACCAAATTTCAGTTTTGACCTCAACATCCAACTGATGATGATTGAGCATCGAAACATGTTTTGTATAAATAAAAGTTAGTAGAAGAAGACAACATCTGTGTTTTATTTCATTATGGAGAAATTCTACAATATTTCTGAGAACAGTGTTAAATTTATTAAAGATGACATGTGTGGAAATACCTGAGCCTTGTGTCTCGAGGCATGCCAACGGTTAGTTTGAGTTCAAGGCCAATCGACGGAGAGAACAGTGCAGCATCGACTGTGATTGGCGAATATCCACGGACAATGAGAGACTGCGATTCGATCGATAGCTACGAAAATAATTAGCTGAAAAAAGTTGCAATGACTGGAACAAAAGCTTCTCTATCAGCTGCGCACAAATTAAGTCTTTGGAATGAGACGACCGCCTGCTGATTGCTAGAAGAGGCCAATGCTTCATCTTGATGGCTATGGTGTCTAGTCTCTGGTCTCTCTTGTCTCTTGGTTCTTCATGACAAGAAGGCATACAACATGGCAATTGGCGAACACATGTAACAGAATCAATCGATGTTTCTACCAATCAGTAGGCAAAATACCATAGAATCACCACCCTTCCGTCTTCTGTCCTGAATACTGAAACAATAAAATCACTAGTGGCAAAGCGTAGTATACTTATTTGGTCATCGCCGGGTTCATTTCCTATACGAAATATACCCGGCGATGAACAAATAAGTATACCACGCTTCGCCACGGAAAATCACATTGATTTTTGATGAAGCAAAACCCTCATTCTGTATTCAAAGCTGTATCATTACATATTTGATGTTATATATAAGTTGAAATGATGTTATAATATTACAGTATATTATATATTATAATTGATTTTGAACACTGTGCTCAGTAGAAAATAATTAAATTAGACTAAATAAAAAAGAGAATAATGTGAAGTAAATTTGTGCTCTAGATCGTCATCATAGATCTCTACTTTCAGGTACGGGGTACCGTAACGAACTTCATGGGCTAGGATGTTCACTGAAGGTGGGTTTGTTGCGACCGAGTGTAGCGGTCGATTTGTTGTTAGATACTGATGAAAACCCAACTATTTATAGTGGGGATTTTTCATCAATTGCATCTGGCAACGCTGGTTCGGGCTCCGCTGCGGCACTCGGTCGCCGTAACGAAAACCCACCTTAAAGAGGGTTTTGATCTGTTTATTAATACAGTATTCTGTTATTGTGTATAAAAATTCAAATAAGATACATAGCAGGAGAAACCGTTTTGTATGATAATGAAATCCTCACCGAATCAATCTCAATCATCTCAATTCTCAATAGGTATCGTCTGATCAGTATCTATCATCACAATAGATATAGAATTATAAATTTCTAATGGATCATTTATTTTTGTTTTGATTGGAAATGTCAGTTTTTAAGTTCACAAAAAAATCAGTCAAGCGTTATCCCGATTCTTCACGGATATTCCCAAAGGATAACAGGAAACGGAACTCTACCGTAAGCCTACTTCTTGAGATGCTGTATTTTCACTGCATCATCCTCAATAGAATTCGCAACAAAGGAGCAAGTCTATTGTTATGCTTTTCTAGATTGCTGCCGGCTTGTAGATGCGGATAGCAGCAGGTGCGAGTATCGGTAGTCTGCGTTTACACAGAGAAGACTACTACAATCATGGTTTTTATGAAGTACTCACGCAGGCCTATTCGGCAACCACGTGATTTAGCAGGTAACTGAGAGAAAAAAAAATGTGTAACAGAGGAGCGGCTACCATCTGCACATGCGAACGAACGTACACCAATTGGCAGAAGCTAAAACCCGTGCAGGGACATCGCATGCCTAACTCCGGTATGCTCCACATTTCCATGAGAAATTCAATCCAAAACTATGGTAATAACACCCATTTGAACAGTACCAGTATTGATGGAGAACTACTATCTGAGGCGAACTAGTGAAATGTGGCAAGCGTTTAAACCATATAGCCTACGGCCAAGAGGCAACGCATGAGTTACCCTGATGTTAGCAATTATTTTCAACGTTATCCAGTAAAGTACTCTGCCTTGAAATTTTGGCGCATCACGCAAGTTGAAACGCTTCAGGCGAAATGGAAATCTCAAGCAACACGAATTGGAGACTGATTGAGCTGCGTGAACACACAATTGACTAGCTAGTTGGTCTGTTTACTTTGTTAACGTGTTGTATGGGAATCGGATTTGTGAATGTACTTTCTGGAGGAAAAACTTTTTCATTATATAAGCTTATGCTTTATGGGCCAACAAAAAAATGAAATGTAAGTGTCAGAAGTGAAAAAAACACATCAAAATACATTAACGTTAAAATGTATAGATTATACATTTGGAACAACTTCTTCATTAAACTTTTACTATTTCATTTATTTATACTTTTCATTACATTTTCTCTTCACTATATTTGTTTATGTTTTTAGCTTCAAATAATTTATTCTTTTGCTGGAAAAGTACAATTACAATTATTCGAACTTTGAATTGGAACCAAACAGAATTATACAAGAGAAGAAGAATGAAACCAAAAAATTACAACTACAAAAACAAATTTTATGCTCTATAATACAACCATACCAAGAAATCAACGAAGAATACTAAAAAAATTCTGCAAATTCTGCATTCTGTACCGAGACATGCCTTTTTGCTGGTACAGTAGTTCCAGAACAACATTTCTTACTACAGTATTTGAAATCTCTTCGAATTTATATTAAAGTAAAATTTATTGTAAATAAAGAAAAAGAATAGTAAATTCTATTATCTGTTTCTATTTACTAGATGGAAGCTTAGCTTAAAAGCTATCCTTTCCAGGTAAGGCTATGTAACTTATGACGTAAGAATGAAGAGAAAATTAAGAATGAATGGTGGCCCAATAAAAATCGATGAGGATCAATGAAGCAATAGCAAAAAATGAGGGGAAAGATGAGCAAACGAATACCTACAAAATGAAAAAAGGTGCAATGAAATAATATGACGTAGAATAAATAAAGGAAGATGAGATATCAGAACAAATCATAATATCTGCAGCATGTGGGAGTAATCTAGTAAAATAAATTTTTGAAGTGGAAGAGGAATTGATAAACAGGCCAAGGGAAGGAAGTGATAGAGTTGGAAAATGCGGAAAAGAAAATGCGGAAGCAAGAAAACCCGGAAGTAGAGGACTAGCTAGTGAACTGTATTCATTGACAGATTAATGGAAGTGAAGAGTTCTAAGATCCCATTTTATTTTTATTCCATTATTTATTTGAAATGTCCGACACTTTTCCTCATTATTATTGGACAAAGGCAGTGTCCTTGGATGAAAAACGACAACAATGAGATGAGAATACAATGAAGTATTCGCCAATAAAACGAAAATATGTCAGTAGAAACTAGTTC
This sequence comes from Laodelphax striatellus, assembly GCA_017141395.1. Lineage (NCBI taxonomy): Eukaryota > Metazoa > Arthropoda > Insecta > Hemiptera > Delphacidae > Laodelphax > Laodelphax striatellus. Next base: position 27,470,739 of record CM029536.1, read on the forward strand.
ACTCTTCAAGGTTTTGATCGATTACGGTTTTTGTGAGTTATCCTTGAGTTATTGGAAACTCATTTCCTATCTAACACATACAATGATTGTTGAGAAGAAACATTCAAAGGCGATTTTCCCTTCAAAGAAAAGCGTCATGATCAATTAGAAGGTTGACATCAAATTCGTTTCATTGTCTTAGTTCTATATTTATGTTCATTATCTTGTTTTATGTTTATTACACAAAAAATGTGTGTAAATGATGAATTTTATTGAATGTGGAACCTAGAGTAGCTCTGGTTCAAACTGATAGATGACTAACCAATTTTTAATACAATATAATTCTTTAATTTGTTATAATTTTCATACTTTGGAAGTTTTTCGAATAAATTTTGGAACAGATGCAGTTTTGGGCTATTTTTTCTTTCCTTGATATAGTTTGTATTTTTTCAAATAAATCATTAATGAATAGGAATGTTTTCCTAATTTTCTCCTTCAACAACTCCAATCGAATAAGTTATTATTCTGACCTTACTGAATTGTAATTGAAATTCATGTATTTATCAATAATGAACTTCATACAAGTATAAGTAAGAAGATGTTATTGTTCATCAAATTCGAACGTATGCTTGAACGCGTGAGAAGGTGATCTCAAATTTTTAAGTAATTTCCGTTGGAATCACGAGTTTAATGAAGTACAATTACGAATGACTGGGCAAGTAGCATTTGCCTTTAATCATGCCATAAGGCACATGCGAGAGATAATTTCAAATAATGATAATCAACATCATTGGCATTGCTGGGTTTTAATTCACTGTGGGAACAAGAAACAGAATGATTATTTTTTGAGAGTGTTTGTGTGCGAGCGATAAAGTGTAGTTGTGAGAGAGAACAACTTACTGCATCTCAAATTCTCAAATGATAATAAGGAAAGGTCACTGGCCGGCGGAATTATTCAAATCCATTCCCACTGCTAGCAAGTCTTCAGCTCTCCCAAGAAGTTTACGGTGATTTGATTCTCATCCCATCTTGAATATGGCGACTGCAAAAAAGGAGTACAGTTGAACATATATAGACAGTTTACCATTTATATTATCAAAAAAAGATTCCAACATATTAAATCAAAATTGAATCCTATTTAGGCTACTGGGAATGTCAGTAGACAGTATGTCGGGAACGCGACTAGGTGACAACCCGTCAACCTGTACTCATGACAACCTGACAACTCGAAAATGGTGTCAGGTTGACGCCGACAACCTGTCCTCAGTCTTAGGGCAGTCCCTAATTGTCCTCAGTCCTAATTGACCAATTGAATTAATTGATCAATCTGTTAATTAATTGACCAATGTTGGGCCATTCCTGATTGTGGAATTTTAGAATTTCCTACAATCTGCAATCAAGAGACCCAAAATAATTCACTGAATGAAAATTAGTGACAATTCTACTATAGCAGGATCATTTTAACTTGTCAGAAAACACATGTTTCGGCCACCAGTATCACAATACTTAACCTACAAATGCTGAATCTCGCAGATTATTGAAAAGGTATTTTAAAAAGTTATTCTTTGAAAGGCCTTCTTCAAAAAGGTCTTTTAAAGACTTTTAAGCCTTTTGATTATGTCAAAATCACTGTTTACTTATTACCAAAACAATGACAAGTTAAAATGATCCTGCTATACTTATTTTTCTTCTATTCTAATTATCTGTGATGAGAATACAATAAAAATATTTGTAAAGATAGCGGAGATCACAAATAATACTTATAATTTCAAAGTTTGAATACCCTTCTCTCCAAAGATACCAAGTGCGAGTTGTCTACTCGTCCGTACGCTTCGACCATCAAAAGTGTGATGCGTCATTCCAGGCCCCACAGTAGCCTAGTCAACTGCGGAAAGAAAAGGTTGAAATAATCTTTTGATTACTGATAATCAAAATAATCGTTGTAATTTGTGAGAATGAAAGGTTTCCATCTGCAAGCAGGCTATTAGCCGGCTAGCTAAATATATCCTGCACGATGTGGCAACGTTGCTTTCCTCCAGTCCAGTCGGCAACAAGTTTGGTTTGGCCTAATGTGAGATATGGCTGTAGGGGATGTGAAAAGGGTTAGGCTACAATCCTCTACCGTGGTTAGGTACCTCCTCTCTAAGGAAGCAAGACAAGACAGGATCGCAATAGGACCTGTAGCCACCTGTATACACTTTTCAAGGCACCTGTGTTACGCAGTCATCCAAATTTAAAACCCAACATCTTTTCTAGTCTACCACAGAAGACATCAACATCAGCATTGAAATAAAGCCTCTTAAAACCTTTGCCCTTTGTCCTTCTTTTTCAAAACTCCCAGCATCGCTCCACGTTTACAGTCTGTTATTTCTTTGTTTGGGCAAAGCTATAAAAGGATTAGTCATTTTTCTGCCATCTTCTATTTCTGCAACGCTTCCCCAACTTTGTTTTTTCTTCAAAGTTGTTCCAGCAATTATTCATCAAACTTCCTTGTATTGCGGCCTTGGATTTGCCGCACTTTTGACAGAACTGAATTGCATCAATACTAAACAATAGGTTGCATCACCTGAAATTGACAGTGCAGTCAATTATGTGGCTTTCACAAACTCAAGCGGGTAACTATTTTACGTTGTCATAAAGTGTTGGTTTGCATTTATTGAAGTGATTGAAGTTTATAGTTCAATCTGCAGTAATTACTACATTTTACATCGTCATCCTATTCAGATTCAGAGAGCCGAGTCATCTTCATAGCTGAGAGAGCTTTGGTATTTAATACTTTACAGTGAAACTACATTGTAATCCAGTAATCCTGAGTTTTCAATTTTTCCAATAATTTTATCTTCCTAATAATGATAATGTGAATACATGGGAATGTGTACCATTCAATGGTATTAGGGTAATATTCTAATAAAGTACATAATATTTTGTTGTGGATGTTTTGTTGAGCAGTTATGACAATTGAAGGTATAGGTAAAGGAAGTACAATACTTCTAATTGAACAGTATTACAATTACTGGATTATTTCTCAACAATACTGCTCCCAAATTATTTCTTCCATTTTATGATTTCCAATCTTTTAAAACTCTCACCAACCCCTATGTCACAATATTGTGAGAAGAATAAAAAAATGAATAGCTCCTGGAATGTTTCAGGTTTGATACCTTTGGAACCAACATCCCCAACTATTAGAGAAAATAAAAAAATGAATAGTTCTTGGATCGTTTCAGGTTTGATACCTTGGAACCAACATCCCCAACTATCTTGTGGGTGAGAGAAAAGCAGAACGGAGAAGCTAAAAGAGGAAGAGGTGAAGGCGACGGTGGAAAAGTGTGAGAGCTTAAAAGTACAAGAAGAAAGCAGTGCCGCAGAAGAGCAGCTAGTTAAAAAGAAGTCATCAACGATGGCGAGAGGCAGAGGGGAGGGTGAATATGATTTCTGAATTGAAAGTATGTGAGAGCTAAAGACAAGAAGAAAGAAATGAATAGACAGCCAGTTAAAAAAGAAGTCATCAACGATGAGAGAGTGCAGAGGGGAGAGATGAATTGTACATCGACATCATGAGAGAGAATGGTTGTGAGTCAGAGAAGAGAAGAGGAAGATTATGTTTTTTGAAGTGACTTGTACCACTGATGCAGACTTGGCTTCGCTCAGCAAAGAGAAAAAAAAAGATTCGGAAAGTGAAGAAGAAGAAGAAGAAGAGGAATGAGGACATCTATTGTTCGTGGTGAGTTTACCTGTGACAAAGTAGTGTTGCCAACGTGAGCCAAGCCAGCGTCTAGTCATGCCAGGTTAGCCAGCAGCTCACCTTTTGGGAACAACACCACACCAGGTTGGTTCGGCTTCCTGGTTTTGGTTTTGATTCGCCCAGTGCTCAAAACCAGCTGGTAACTGGTAATGCCTGCTCTTTTCCCATCCCATCAACATTCACCCTAAATGCAGCTGATTACACCGACACAGAGCTCCTGTTGCACGCTGCACCTCGACTTATGATCAATAATTTTCTGACCATGTTTGTCACAATACTATGCCCACTCTTGAATTTTAAAATTAAGTAACTATATTTGGAACACCAATTTAACTGGCCTCATAAATTAACAGTATCTCACTTCTTGGTTGAATGTTGGCATGTAAACACATGAATGATAAGCCACCTTTGTCTTTGCAGAACCTGTGTTTGTAAAGTTCATGATGTAGAAATTCATTGATATTGTGCAACCATGATGAAATGAAACCTAAAAGATCCCACTATCTAAAACAGTAATTGATAATATCTTCCAGTGTTTATTTTAAATTCATGATGAGCACCTTCATATAAATGAATTTTCCACCACCGACTCAGAAAAGCCACCACTATTAAACTGGAACAGTAGTGGCTCAGCACGCCGTGTGCAAAAGTACTCACCAGCACGGCCCACTTTGCGCACGGCTTTTCCAATGATAACATTGATATATATCGTGATTCCCTCGATCAATCATCCAAACAAATGAATTTTTCAGACCAATGTAGTTCATATCGAGAGTTCAACAGTCGATCATCGAGTTGAAACCATAACCTTACTTTAAATTATCTAACAGGTTGTTTTTCAAATCTATTGATATTGTTGTTAGACTTCAATATTAATGTACTTGATTAATGATAATGTAGAATAAATGTTGATTTAGAGTCTTGCTGCAAACGTGTTAACAAAGTTATGATTGCTATGTCCTATTTTCTCATTTTAATTAGTTTCTATTTCCAATTATTCGCCTACGCAAAGCCGATGGCATTGGCATCTCTAATACATCAACAACAGCTGTTTTCAATCTTCCTGTCATTCGCATCAATGAACAAATATAACCTAACTTTCAATATGAGTAATAGCCTTTTCGGGTGAATACCTGTCATTGTCTTTAAATATTTGAATATCACTGCATAAATATTTATTATCACATTATTTATATATATGCTCCTACAATTGGACTCAGAGGGGACCCTAGGTAATCTGTGTAGTGTTCATTACTAAATGAATGGCCGAATCATTGCGCTTCTGTTCGCCATCTTCATCTGGTTTGGTAATGACCCACTTTACCACATGTTACAATAGTTGTATCTGGATTGAAAATGATAAACCACAATCACATGTTTCTGTTCCTACACCTCAATGTGCACTAGTGCACGTGCAATCATATTCAAATGTGCAAACAAGTCAAATGTGCACAAAATAATATCTCTCACTGGATTGGAACTGATTAAACGTTTTCATCAAGAAATTTAATGTAATTTTTTATGCGTTCAGGCATTTCTCATCACTTTCACTTAATGTTCCAACATGTATCACTATGAAAATAGTCTTTCACTGTAGTTTCTAAAGTTTTTTTTTCTTCAGTGCCACCGTCCATGGAGTTTACTGTCCAGATCCACTAATGACAACCGGAATGGAAGCCCAGCCGATAGCAGATCAACTGAATGGAAGCCCAGGCTGATAGCAGAGATCAAACAGCTGTAGAAAAAACAAAAAGTCGAATAGCTCTCAGCTCCCTCAAGCCCACTTGCTTCCACCTTCTCCAGCTGAGCTGTCCATTCCATATGCTCTTCCTCCCTCCTTCATTCTTTTCTGTGTTCTCCTGAAATAGTACCTGACAAGCCACTTTGACCACCAAACTCACACCGCACACTTCACTTTGTTCTACTCTCTTTGTTCCTCTCTTCTCACGGTTCTCACGGTTCACACCTCCATAGGACCATATTCTTCTCAATTCATCTCCTTGTTTATTGTCTCACTATTTTTTCATTATTTTCATTAGTTATTCAATGTTATTCATTTTAAAATTCAGTCAACAGTCTATATGGGATATGGACAGTGAAATTCAACCATTGAGTTGAGCTAAACTGCATGGAAAAGCTTAATTTATAAATCAAGTGTACTATTTATGGGCTATATGGAACTAGAATTCAATCTAAGCTTTTATGATGACGTATACACATTTTTATTAATTAAGATGATGAAGATTAGTTGGAATACTTTTTGAGAATTTAGAAATGATGGTACGTACACAACCATACTGTTAAGATTAGTTGGGAAAATCCTTGAATTTAGAAATGCAGTAACGCACAACCATACTGTTAATCAAAACATTTCAAAAACATTTCTGTTGAATATCATAATGAGCCACAGAAATGGAGGAAGAAGCAATCATCCCAATGAAAATTGAATCCAGAGGTTGGTGGGAAAAGACTTTCCAACGATCTTCAACATTTACCCAATATTTGGAATTCCCACCTTCTGGAATAACTGTTGATGGTAATTTTTCATGACAACTGTTTTATTCAAGACAACTGAAATTTGATCATGCTGGATTGATGCTACTGATGTACGCTCGTTTACTATCGACGTTAAACTGGGGCCAGTTTTATGACAAGTTAAAATAATCCTGTTGAGCCTGCTATTTCTGATCCTTAATCCTAAAACTGCAAACTTTGCACTTTGCGGTGAATACTGAGCAGCTGGGAGTGTAGCAAATCAATTTTACTACCCATTTGCGTATTTACGATCACTCATCATGCATTTTGTTTTTCATGCAAACATATATAATTATTGACATGCATTTGGAGTGCATCAGGAAAAATCAAAGGTGGAAAGTGTGACCGTGCTGTGCCGCAGAAGTACGCAGCAACTGAAACAGAAGATATAACTGAAACAGAACCTTGTGCCCTGCCAATTACAGATCAAGTGTTCGGTAGTTCACTGGCCAGACGTTGGCAGCGCTAGTGGGCGGTACTTTCGTCGGATCCTCATGGGAAACGGGACGAGCATTGGGAGCGAGCAGAATGTTGAATGCCATCGTTTATTGAGCTGCCTCCGAAATACGGCCAGGACCACTGGTCGAGAGTCGATAGTCGGATGACCGACCGGTCGAGAGTCGATAGTCGAGGAGGTCAGGGGGCAGACTGGTCCCCCGGGTTGCCGGGGGTCTCTGCCTCGCTAGATGGTGGAGTATGTGATTAATAGGCCAAAGAATGCACTGCACCGTGTGCTTCTACAGTTCACGTGGTGCGGTGCGGGGGAAGACCACAGGTCAAACTTCATGCCCACCGCGCTCGGTACAGTCTCAGCTCTGGGACTTTCACAGCCTCGGCAACAGGTGTTACGTCACTCATCTGTGGTCAAGACGCTTGCACAAGTGCATGAATATTGGCAAACATGATCGAAATCATTATTCATTGAATCGTGAAATTATTTTAAAATCTTTAATCTGTCGGTAATGGAACTATTAATGCAACCACTGTGAAGCAATAAATTCATTGTGGAGGATTTTAGAAGTAGGAAAACTCAGTAAATATTCAAGTGATAATTGAATATTCATCACAAGCTACTAACTAATAGTCCATAATACAGCTATTATAAATGGTATAGAAGAAGTAGATTAATTTTCAGTTCATATTGGGTAATGACTGATGTTTTTGTAAAATAGGAAGATTGAATTGAATTGGATTCCTTGTACTGTATTGATATTATGTATTGATAAGCCAGTATGAGCTTCTCGTCAATTGAAAAAATGGAATTGATAAAAAAACAATATCTACTTTTAACCATAATACAGTTATAAGTATTTTATGAATAATGTCTATCAATAGCCATTGACTCCTTTGACATCCAGAGTTTAGTAAATGATTTGGAAGACAATATATTATTCACCGTTTTTTGTAGCATAAATGGGTAAAACATTGTAGGTGAAAGATTTTAGGTTGTATTAGTTCTCAAGATCTTGATAATAATTGGTAACCAAGAGAATTTCGGAAATGGATCACTTTGCAATGAATTTATTTGGGAGCACATGTTCCCAGATCATGACAACAGTAAGGCTGGGCGTACACCGGTTAGTCAAGACAAGACAAGACGAGATTAGTCACAATAATTCACATAGCTGCTTATGAAGCAGCACACACCGATGCAATGACTAATCGGTGTGTGTTGCTTCATAAGCAACTATGTGAAGTACTGTGACTAAACGTGACTAATCTCGTTTTGTCTTGTCTTGACTAACCGGTGTACGCCTAGCCTTATAAAGCACTGGATGAACAAATTCTAGAAAATTTTAAACCTAGTTACCTGGTTTGAAAAACAAAATACGAATCAGCTTCCAAGTGACGTCGGATTCATCATTCAGCGGCGGTGGCAGAGAAGTCAGCGTCCTTGATGGTTCGGGTGCCTCTCCGCCTTTTCAAAACAACATCATTTTTTCTCAATTCCAACTGACAAGACGGCATCCCCGTCTCACCGCTCCTTGTCTGATTCTATCATTACCTCTCATCACACTCAGCCTATCTGAGAATGAGCCCATTCGAGAGGAATGTACCTTCGTATAAGTGGTAATGACCTTCCGGGCATTCGGCTACTGTTCTCAGAGCAGACCAGCGGAGCAGTTGCCTACTGTTCAAAATAATAAAAATCAAATTCTCCCTGAAACAACAAGCCATCAGACAGCATTCCAGATACCTTGACTACCAACTAGAATCGAGTAGCTTGTTCAAAAATTCTCATATTATTGGAATTGAGCCTGAGGTCTGGATACATGCATTTCTAGAAATAAAACCACTTTCATTCCATTTATTGACACCATAAAGAAATTATTTAATTAAGAAAACATATTATTAAAGAGATTCATCAACAAAATGAAGATAATAAGGAAGTACAAAATAAAGATGCAATACAATGAGAAAAATTGGTTAAGTAACCTCATCAAAAATCGTGTTGAGGCACCAAGCATCCTTTTTTCAACAAGAAGATGTTCCGTGGCGAAGCGTGGTATACTTATTTGGTCAAGTATACCACGCTTCGCCACTAGATATGATGTGAACTTTCAATGACTGATTTGAATTTTCTCATTGTTAATGATATCAATATCAATTTATTATCAACTAGAGATCATCATCCAATGATGAGAATCCACGTCCAATAACTAATGATATTACTATCGTTTTGTCCTTGGAAGCATTTGTTAAGTTGGAATTTCCTGAAAACGCAGCATGCTGTTTGAATGCTGAGCTAGTTGAATAAGACGAAACAAAGAGACAATAAAGCGAATGAAAGTTATTCATAAATTAAACAATATTATTTTTCTTCTTTGAAGATCTGAACATAGAGAGGTTTATGAAGACGAAGTAGGTCAACTTCTACTGTAGGTACTTATTCCTCGATAATTATCGATCTTTTTTGAACCCTTGAACTATGCAAGCTATAAATAAAAATTATTTGCATACCATCACTACTTCTCAACGTGATAACTATTAACTCATTAGGATTTTTGTCTTTTTCTCTACAACTAGACCAATCAGCAAGACTTACAAATATTCAATATTTGATGTATATGTTTATATAAGATAATGTCTTACTTTGATTTCACTGGCTTGTGTGTACAACTATCGTGTTTGTGTTTGTAGTTGATTATCAACATAATCATTATTGTGTGTGTGTTATTATCAACATAACATTCCACTTCTATCAAAGACGATTAGAATACTTATACTACTATTATACTATTAGAATACTTATACTATTAGAATACTTATACTAATAGCTTCCTTTCGTCTTTGGTTCTATTCTGGTTATGTGTGTAAATTAATGAAGTATTGTGTGTTGTTTGATAAAACAACGCTATCAATGATTGTGCTGCGAATAATAAAAATGTTGAATGAATTTATAATGAGTTTGTAGTTTATATAGTGAGAAATGATTGATGTTTTGTTTTTTAATTGGGAAAGAAGGATGCTATCAATCATTTTACCAATCATTTTACCAATATCTATCATTTTACCAATATCTATCATTTTACCAATGCTATCAGTGTTTACAAAAAAAATATAAATAACAATTATGATAAATGGTGATAGAATTTTGAGAAGTAGATGAATTTTTAGTTCATATTGGGTAGAGACTGATATTTTTGAAAAAGGGAAAATTTAATCCCTGCCTTCATTTTCCTTGTTTTGATTGTTTGAGGACAGGTCGCTCAAAAGTGGATTGAAGTTAATTTAATTAGCCATAGGAATCACATTGTTACTTGTTAGTGAAGATTATTGAAATCCACTTTTGTGGAACTGGCTGAGACTATAACCAGTATGAGCTATTTCAAATGACAAATAAACATAAAATCAACTTTTCAAAGTCTGAATACAAGTGCAATTCCGTGAAAGTAGATTCATAAGGAAAGAAAATCTTGCATCTGGCATATTTCCCGGTATTTCTTTCAAAGAATCGTCACATTCAATTCTTCCTCTATCCTTCTCACTCAAATCCTTCATTTTCATTAATTTATTTTTAAACGTATTTTCATTTTATATTGTTATCATAATAGCCTATATATTTTTTGTACTATAATTTGAATCGATATATTTCAAAATGGATCCAGTTTGATCTTCCACTTCCAATGTTTGTTTCTAATCAAGATATTTTTATACAATGAATAATTTTTTTTTTATAGATAGGATATTTCACTTCCAATGTTTGTTACTGATCAATTCCTTCAGCTTCAGAATAATTATTTTAATTAGAAGTAACTGGTTTGGTAGTAATAATTATAAATAAATCCAAGTCATCAATATGACTCAGAGCTACAAACATACTAGAAAGTTTTATATTATCAATAAATTCGAATCCTATTCAACAAGGCCTTCTTCGTAGCCGTAGGCTTGTTGCAGAAAATTTACAACTTGTGATAAGCTTTTTTAGTGTTAGGCCATGAGCCCACGGAGCAACTGCAATCCGACCTCAGTCAGCAACCCAGCGTTGCCAGATACCATTGGCTGATAGATTACACGATTACCCGAAAAACAGCCATATGTTAGCAGTTGCTCCGTGGACACACGGCCTCAATTTTGTATGTAAACAAAAGTCTTGGGCATAAGCATAACATAACAATAATTTTCGAGTAAGTTTTGAAACAGAATAAGATTTGGGCTGAAGCATGTTTTTCTTTCCTTGATATTGTGCTGTTGATCAAATGAATTAATTTTAAGCCTGGAAAATCAGTTGATAATGGCTTTGTAGTTCATAAAGTATAGTAACCGACTGATCCAAATTTCCGTCACATGAGAAATCTCTCTTTGTTTACACCTTTTTTTTATCAAGAAATCATTGTGGAAAACATCGTCTACAATCTCATTCATAGCATTCATTGAGAGTCTCTTCCATTGAGTAAGACGGTAGCGTCTGATGGCTCCAGTCAGTCGAAGATGAGAGAATGATTGAGGAGAAAGAAGCGAAGGAGAAGATGGAAAAGCAGGAGTGAAGAGTGGTGATCAGAAGGAGGGGCCCACTCAAGTCAAGATTCCTCGCGAGCCGAATTCCGTGTCTGAAGTCTGAAGTCGAAGTCGCTGTTGTCTGTGAAATAGAAGATGAATGAGCCCACGAGTTCGTTCGCTCTGGAGGCTCAAGGTCTGTCATATCTATCATCGTCCTATTCGCTGCAGCCGGGCGTGAATCATTGCTGAGGATTGCGAATTGGGTGAGAACGCAAGTCAGTCTCTACATACTCGTTCGACGAAAATTAATCATATCCTGGTCGGTCAGCCGACTGACTAAGCAAGCTAATAACGATGTTTCAAAAATAAAATAATTCTGTCCTTGAACTGAGGCTCACGTCTTGCAACACTTGTTTGCAAGGTATGTTCGGCTTAAAGAAGGTATACTTGGCAAATAGAGTACAGGTAAATTACATAATATATTTATTTGGCCAGAAGTTCATGCCTAACTGTGGCATGGCGATGGCCTAACCTTGTAACTAGTAAGTTCCATCATTATTTTATCAATTTTAATCAATCAAAATTACAATCAATCAACTTCTATATTACTAGTATTATTATACTCACTATTATCATACAAATTTAATATTTTTCAACCTTAGTCATGTATAGAAGAATAGGAGAACTGTGTGTAAGTGAAGAACGGCTTCGTTTCAATATTGCTATCCAAAACAATAAATATAAGCTGAAACCTAAAACTGACGTTAGACTGCAGAGAGCAATACTGGAATTGGAATTACCAGAACAGACCATTGTGGGAGGAGCTTATCTAGGCCAATGGCAGTCGTTCACCTTGATAGGCAATTCAACTGCCAATCACAACGCTCGGTCACGAGTATAAATTCTGCTGCATGGTACTTGAGATTTAGTTACCAGAGATAGAGAATGGTTTAACAACAAAACTGCAGTATCTCGTTGTTTTATTAAATATGTGGTTTTGACAACATCAAGTCTTCTTATTCAGTATGGATAACTACCACAACATCACCTTCACTACTTCACAGAAAGTTAAATAACTATACTATAATTCTATTCATTACGGAAGGCATCAAAGTTTTAACTGAACTACAAAAGTTCCTACTCTTACGTCTATAATTATTAATGTTATATGGGTACTATCTTGGTATACCAAGTACTGAGAAGTGAGAAGCCTACTTCTCAATGATAACTGCTGAAAAATCGTGCCTTATCTACAAAACTCATACTCATTACCATTACACAAGTAATAAGGCTTCTTGTTTGCACTTGCATTTGCTAGAGATGGAGCTAGCTCCCAAACCATTGGCCTGCCACTAGTACCATTCATTCAATTAGGAGCTGATGAGTACAGGTTAATCATTTTCACATGGTACATGGATTGACCATTGATTTAATTACCTCATTACAGCTTTTCGGAATGTTTAACGTGAATAAGAATCCCTTCACTTTGATCAAGCTATGTTGAATTGTATAGATAGTGGATGAAGTATCACACATTGAACATGGAACAACGTCTGAGTGAAGTGATGTCTTGTTTCAAGTCGATTGGCTTTCGTCTGTGGATTTGTGTGTATTTATTGAAAGTTTTTATTAGCATGCTGTTTAGTTTTTTATCCACAACATTTTCATATCTCATTCTATTATTAGTTTTTATAGTTTGCAATGATATCCGCAAATTTGTTCTTGAATTTTATTCATTGCATGTTTTTATTAAGTATATTTCTGGTTTTTGATCTCATTACTTATAGCATTTTTATTTTCTTATTAGTTATTTGCTATAGTTTCTTATTTCTATTAGTTTATTGGTTTTATTATTATTTATTGTAGCCTACTAGGTTTTTATTATTATTATAATTATTCTAGTTTAAAGATACTTACTCCTGGGTGCGGACGGAAAATTATTTCTTTGCGCCCAGTAAGTTTGCCATAATTTTTTGTAGTATTTACTAATACTTATTTTGGTTTGTAAACATTGTGTGATTTAAAATGATTTTTTTATTTTTTATTTATTTATTTATTTCCAACAATTAAATTTCAATTCAAGTGCTTTAGTAAAATAAACATTGATGTTGAAAATATTTTATATTGTTGAGGATTAACACATCAATATAATGATAGCAGAATATTCTCCTCATATGTGGTCTACATTCTAACTTCCGACAATCTATGACTTGATCATATATTTAGTTAGACCAGAAAATTCTGGAAAAGTAGAAACACATCGTTCCAAGGCAAGCTGCATAGAATGAATTTTCTATACACCTTGGCTTCAAGAAACAAACATCTTGTGGTCAGGCTTGCTTGGTGAGAGCCACTCTATTGAATACAAACCACGCGGCTGGTGGGATAAAGAAGGTGTCATTCAAATATTTTACCTGTGAGTTGAGAAGGTATAAGAACCTGAAAGACAAACAAAGGTGGTGACCAATGCAGGCAGTCTATTCTTCCAGATAGCCTGAAAAGGAAAGCCTGCTTGGTGCACGTGAACAAACAACACACCTCTTTACAAGCCAGACAATTCAGACAAGAGGCTCCCACAAACAAATGATCCATAACAACAAAGGATGGTCTGAGCTGAGAAGTAGAACAGAAACCAATATTCCTGTAAAAACTAATTTCATTTGAATTTATCTTTAGATAATTTAGAGGCTAGAATGAAATTTGTAAAGCATACTACAAAGTAGAAAGGAATGCCTTTCTTCTCTGTGAGCATACACAACCATTAAATGTAAAATTCAATTGTTAAGAAATAAATGATTTCAATTGAAATTAAGAAATTCAATTTTTGATTGCAATATTCATGAGTACGTACGGCAAATGATGGATTACTGTATTGAATAATTAATTAATGATGAAGTTAGTTAATTAATGATGAATTATGATTTACTGTATTATCCACAACTAGAATATTTCATATTAAATTGGAACGTAAAAACGTTGTTTTATTGTTTGTAATAATGAATCATGTAATACTGTATTCTTATTAATAAGTAGTAAAAGTAAGTAATAAGTACTAGTAAAGTAATAGGAATAGCTTTAACTTGTCATAAAATCAACATTTTGCAGTCGGCAGTTGATGATACCAAAGAATTTCAAGCTTCATTTTACTTTTGTTTCGTAGACTGCTAAATTTTGACGAACAAATGAAATTAGCTTGGATTCTATTATTATATACCTATCATTATATACCTAATAATTTATTATCAATCTCGTGAAGGATATTTTTTTGCATCCATTGTTCAGACATGCCAAAAATCAAGTGCCTTGTGAGAGAAAATTAAAGGTAAACTAGGAGAGAAAATTTTTATAAAGGAGAACTGTCCATTTCTAAAGTGGTGATGATGATGTAATATTCAAAGAATTTAGAGTAGTTGATGTAATACAGTGTAAGCACTTTATGGGTAAAGTATTTCTTTTATCAATTATAATATTTGGATTTAAAAAGTTGATTTTAAAAGACCAGAGAGTATTACCACAGAGAGAAGTTACCACAGTATTACAAGAAAGATTATTAATTTCATGGTTCTTACTTACAGGATGCAGGTTATACGGTCAACTTGGAATTGAGGAAATCCATCAATAATACTGAAAAAATTGATTCATTACACCAACCAGAGTTGTTATTACAATAATATCGTATTACTCCTGTCTTGCATTCTTTTTACAATTATTTGTTTTGAGTGAATAGTTTGAATTACATAGTCATTGTTATTTAATAATAGTCTACATTTCTTCACATGATTTTCTATTAGGATAACTGCATATTTTTGAAGCGAACGTTCTTGGTGATGAATAATAATTATCTAGTCTAACATGAAAATAAAGCAACTTCAACTCTGTAGTTTGGAAGAAACATGATATTTACTTGTTAATTTATGTTCTAGACTTTTGAACAAAAGACAATAAGAGACGAGTTCTCATTGTACTCAATGATTAAGTAGAGGTCCTTGTGCTAAAATGAGTCACAGTCGTGTGACGAAAGAGTTCCAAGAACTATTCTGCTCTAATCCGTAATCCTGTTCTTTTTTTCTGCTCAAGATGTACAGTATCACGCTATCCTGCATGACAATGAAGTTTGCGTGAGGTGTGCAGATTGAGCGTTTTAAAGGTGCGTGATCGACTGATCTTTCGGAAAATTCATTTCCGCTTCTTATTCAGCAATAGGAATCGGATCGGTGACCTTTTGATCACAAGTTTCGCTGTATTGTTTCCAATAAAACAGATCCAGTTTCAGGCGAAATCTGTTGTACCTCCTTTTAAGTATCGATTGTAAATTGCTGAATAAATAAATTAATAGTGAGAGTGAATTGATTGAACACTCATACAAAATTGAACTTGGATTTGATAAGTCTTCAAGACAGTTTTTAACATTTCTATGTGAAAGTTATGCCAGAAAAACAATATCAGATGTTTAGATTCTGATCATCACAGGGGTCTGCAAAAATGAAACTTCTTTAATACCTCGTTCCCTGGAGTCCTTTAATAATAGGTCCCTGGAGTGTAAATAAATTATTGTCATTCTTAATGACTCTTTACAGCTTTTTACTATTTTCAAATTTAATGTTGGGTTGCATCAAGCAAGATCATCAAGCTTGATCCAGTATCAGTACCATGTTGATCAAATCTGTTAAAAAATAGTTGATCCCGCTCGCCGCAACACAACAAGAGTTCATAAGCTTTTATTTGCCAATATGGCTGCATCACTGTTGATCATTTCTTATATACTTTCATAATTGTAATAAAGCTGTAATGAGATCATTCATTGTCAGTCCAGGGGCTTTACGTAAACGCTCTGTACTACCGTATCCAATCTCCAAGAGTTCATGTCCCACCATCAAGGCATCAAGGATTGGTATACAGTATTTTATTTTCACAATTCAGTTTTTTTATGATAGACTAATAACTCTATTCAGATAATTATGAGGTATCATAATCAAGTATTCCTGAATTAATCCGTGTTAGAGACGACTGAGGATTGAAATCCTCAAACATGCATGAATCCTGAGTGAAAATTGATTGTTGTGAACAACTAATTCAGCAGCCAGCCAGGTAATCCCAAGCTGATGATAATGAGCTTCTTGGATTGTTCAATGATGAAAGGATTTCTCACGCTCTTAAAACCTTGAAATGAAAATCTTATCTTGATCGGTAGCCTAGTACAAGTGATTTCTCTTGTGAGAGGAAACTATTAACTTTCGTTGAGAAAACAACTTGTAACAAAGAAACTATGTTCAGTACTTGGACTTTTCATCAAATCAATTCGAATAAGTGGGCTACAGCACTATGGATGAACATAATTTACTGTATTACTATCCAATCAAGAAATATTATTTACACATTGTCTATCGTTATATGAAATAAGCCTTTGAATAAAGACGACCTTGAAGATGAACAATACATAGAGGCCGATAAGCGTAATTTAATATCAGACTGTACACATTAATTACATTCAGATAAAATTAATAGACAATGTAGTCCTATATTGACATGTTTGCAAAATTAACTAACTAATAGTTTCGACTATGACAGCGACCACATAGTATAATAGACGGAGCATGCAGACAGACTTTTGAAGCCAGCTCTAGCGCCAATACCCAACCATGATGGCGGCGGCCTTGAGTGAGTCACTCCAGTAGCGAGCGCTCCGACAAGGTCTCGCTCAGTTCTGCCCAGTTGTCCACACAGTGCACACGCGTTTTAGTATCATACTGCACTACAATGCCAGCGTATTGCATTGCTTATGGATGCTTCAATAAAGGAGGAAACGTTGAAGGAATAACATTTCACAGGTTAGTATATTGTTGGTAGTGTATAATTGGTGTAAGAATATAGTCTGATCGCACAAAGATTTTACTCGGGCAAGATGGAAGAGGTACTCCAGTTCGGTTTGTATTGGTTCAAAAATTATAAATTTGGTCTCAATATAATATTCAGCACTACAATTTTAGACCAAATTTATAATTTTTGAACCAAATACAAACCGAACTGGAGTACTTCTTCCATCTTGCCCGAGTAAAATCTTTGTGCGATCAGACTATATTAAGTGTTTAATACTATTACTAAATTACTATTTAAGGTTGGAAAACGACACTTAATACTATAATAATAATTATTTTTTTATTATAGTGTAGTACACTACTGTATTGCTGGTACGCAGTACGGATTACTGGGAATACACGCACTGCATTTTAATAGCTTGTAAATATCCTGTTATTAATTATGACATTTCCTGCTGTTTGATTTTCAGAATTGGTTAACCGAATGAAAGTATTGGGCATATAAAATTGTTCTGTGTTCAGAGCTCTGTTGATAATTGAGAGTTAATGTGATATCATGGATAATGTCATATCATTTTAGTAATGAAAGCCATTTGTAAAAAATATTTCAAAATACGACTACATCATCATTGTAAAACATTCAGTGCTACATTACACAAAAGCAGAGTTCGAAGTCACTTAGTGAAAACGATTACATTTATGGGTCAGTAAAGGTTATTTAAAATGAAAGGTTTTAGTTAAATTGAAATTTTTAGAGTTATGAATGTAATGTTTGTATAATTATAATATTGTTCTTCATTGTTATTTTGATTGATTGTCAATACTGTATGTAATATTTTGTTTTTCTCTTTTATTGTTGCCTTGCTTTCTATACTATGGTATAGTATGAATTTAAATTAAAAAATATGAGACTTTAAGAACTACTACTCATTGTATTTTCAGGTTTCCATTTCTTTCTTTTTTATTTTTATTGTAAATTCAATAAAATTCCGTTTGTAAGTTAATTTTCGCATTTTATTATTCTGTAGATATCTGTAGATATTCTGTGTATATTATTCATTTTATATTTACGGTAGATATACAGATGACAGACACTAATTTTTTCTTGGTAAATTATTCTCATGAATGTATGATGTCATCAAAAGGATATAATGGTTCCCTTACTCATGACATTTCTTTATGTGTGCTTGTGCTGAGATGAGTAGCTTTATTTTATGCTTATATGTAATTTTCCAACAGTTCTCAAATCAAAACATCAAATCGCAATCCAGTGTTCACTTGGTAAGAATAAGAATAAGATAGAGTGATTTATTAAGTATTATTATTCCCATTATTATTGTCGATTAGCTGATTAAGAGATTTAATTATTATGTGAAATATATAGGCAAATCTATAGTTGGAATATATAGCTTCAATTATTACGTGAAAATATATAGGCAAATCTATTATTGAAATGGTTCTTGAGAAAAAGGTACACACAGTATGTTTTAGAGGGAAGAGCTCGGAGTTGAGGCGAACGGAATAAATCGGAGCGCTTCGCCTCGTTTTCTCGTCTATGTTCTACCGAGAATATCAGGAGAACGGCTGATCTTAGGAAAAATGTTCAAATGAAAAATAAAATTCAACCTTTTATCTAAAACTTTCTCGCTTACGAAACTTGCCTACCCTAAAGATGAAAAATTTCCTCGCTTACCAATCTTTTCATGTCACGTTTTCAAATGTATGAAAAACTTTCAACTTTTTTTACTCGTAAAAGTTGAATAAACTGGAAACTGGTAATTTGAGTTACACCATTAGAATCAGTGTTTTATTAGGTATAAGAACACCAAATTTGAAAATTTTAACTTAATCCTAAGGGGACTAAACGACGATGTATTTGAAACTCGCGCACTACAATTTTGAGCTTCTGTGAGCTCCATTTCGCGTTTCTATACCTAACCATGATGGCGGAATTGGCTTCACCACCCGTAATGCTGTAGTAATAGGATCACTCCGTCTATTATACTATGTGGTCGCTGGACTATGAGCCAAGTATTTTTACTCAGACCAAAGAGCAATAAGAGCATCGTGAAAAGTATAAAGCATTGTATTTTTGCTCAAAGCCAAACCTATTTCTTCACCTATCGATCAGTTCATGAAAATGAGGTTTGAATGTGTGACGAATGAGAATTCCCTTACCGAGCAGACATACGATATTACATCATACTATAAAAGAATAAGGTCTGAAATCCTAAAAAAATCAAAATGACATCATGTAAGGGAGCAAATGCAATGATTTCCCGTTAAGCTCCGGTAGATGACGTCATTTTACAGCGGTTAAATGTTTTCGGCTAGATGAAAGGTAGACAAGAAAAAGACGAAAGGTTTAAAGATACTCACTGCATAGTTGCTTATGAAGCAACACACCGATTAGTCATTGCATCTGATAAGCAACTATGTAATTACTGTGACTAAACGTGACTAATCGTCTTGTCTTGACAGTCCTAGATTACCATTCTGAGATGATTTACTGGATTTTTGTAATAGCAAAAGAACAGGTACTGTGTTGCACTGGTACTAACGTACAAAGCAGCTAAATTGATCTTTTGGCCTTTTTGTATAATCTTAATTCAAAATAATTTCAAAGAAACGATAATTTGAACGTTAGATTCACAGTTAAAATCAAGGTACAGTTACATGAAAATTCATTTGAATTCAACTATTTAATCACCCTAGCTTAGAATAACATACTTTCATTGAAACCAGATTCGTTCAATGCTTCTCGTAGCATTTCTCATTGGCTCCTTGGGTCATCGACTCCGTTAAAATATCTACATCATTTTACCATTGAATATACATCCTTTATATAAAGGATAAAGGATATATAATCAATTATTTTACAGCGGTTAAATTCAATTGAGTTTCGTGCAACTGGCTGTTAAGCCAAGTTTAAACTAAGATTGATACGGGCCTTTTGACAGAAGACACCGGACGGGGGTTTAACCGAGGATGAACAACAAACTGAAGGCTGACGCAACGAAGAGCGATTGTGTTGTGGTGGAGCTGCAGCCTGCAGTAGGATTGGGATTGGAACGCGCTCGCGTAAAGAGGAAGTCAGAAGAGGCAGAAGTCGAGAGGTCGATGACCTGTTTACTTGGTAGCACAGCAGCCAATAGCGCGAGGCCGTGCTCGCGAGTTCCAACTCCAACGACCGTCTGGTATTCCATACCGGCGACCCATCTTCTTCCTTTGCTGGCCCATCTCCCACTCCCTGCCTCTCTTTGTTGAATTGCCTCCTCTACCTAGGTACGCACTTGTACTTATCTTGAACGATTCTTCGCTTGCCGAAGCCGGATCAGGAATAAGCTATGAGTGATCCTATTTATAAAGTTGACGAACTGGTCTTACCTGGAAGAGTGAAACAAAGATGGAAGCCGTTTCGAGATGGGTTGCACTGATCGATTTGGTTTTCCTGCTTTGTATGCTGATTTATCAATACTTGAAGGGAGTTTGGTTCAGCTACCATGTTAGTTCTGCTGAAATAGCTACTAGATAGTGGCGAAGCGTGATATACTTATTTGGTCATCGCCGGGTATAGCCGGTACCAAATAAGTATACCACGCTTCACCACGGCTACTAGGCTATCTGTTTTGTCTTTGTTCACCAGTTTTGATCAATCCTGATTGATTCTTAAACCCACTCAGAATTTATCTTCAACTAGCGAATAATCAATTGAAAATTGTCTAAATTTACAAGAATTCTAATTTTTTAGAAATGAATCCTGATAGCTTTGAGCACAGATAAAATATACATTATCTGTGCTTTGGGATAGGATGTGAAGCATTATATTAAAATGTGCTGTTGCATTACGATTTTTTTTTACATAAAAAATCATTTGGAAACGTGTTTCTATTAATCAAGTTCTCTCCTATTTGATAAATTAATCGCATTTAATGTGAAGTAGAAATAAGTGTAATAGAAAATTATGTATGAATTCCATTGATGACGAAAATTCAACCTTTGAAATTATCAATAATAACAAAGCCATAACGTATTGAATTTGTCATTTATGGGAGTTGAAAAATATTTTTACTTGATAATAAGAAATTCACTCAATCTCTAGACGTCTAGACTCTAGCTAAACGATGAGAATCTTTTAGATCATCCATGAATCATACTCGCATGATCATACATGAATCAGAGACGCATACTCAGAAGTATTAATTATACTAATACGATACAACGAATTTTTTTTTTGATCCCTTGAGCTTCGTAGAACCAGGGTTCCACTGCCCACTGTAGTGAGTGATACGTTGAAGCAAAAATCCCAGATAAGACAAGAATTAGTACAGTCTACGTTAGAGGGTAGAATTTTGATAATAATCAAGATAGAATCCTTTCATTCAGATTGCATATTTAACGTAAGCAATTTAGAGAATGGCTTATGCATATCAGAGGAGAATTACTTATGCAAATCTTGAGTAAGATTCCGTCAAGAATTATCTCAGTCGTACTTCCAGAAACACTCACTTTCTGAGTGCCATGGACAAGTGTCATAAAAGATTGATGATGATGATGATGATGATGATGATGATGATGATGATGATGATGATGATGATGATGATGATGATGATGATGATGATGATGATGATGATGATGATGATGATGATGATGATGATGATGTTGATGATGATGATGATTTGGTCACTGGACACGATCAGTAGTCAGTCGGGACCAGTGCCAATAAAAATGTCAGCTGGAGCTTGTACAAGGTTTATTCATTTGAACTAATCAACAATTTCTATTCCTTTTCAGAAGAAGCCTGGACCCTGGACTGATGAATGACATTGCACTTGAAATTTAAGTACAGCTTGGCTAAATAAAATCTTTAGCAGCGGCTCATATTCTGGTAATTCTCTAAAATAGCTTCCAATAAAAAAAAGCACTCGTCCCGTCTTGTCTGCAGTAATTCTGTTACTTCCATCAGCAGCTACATTTAATTTGTTGTTATCTATTCATTTTATATTTTTTTGCTAATTTTTAAAAACGTACCTCATGTAACAGAGTTTTTTTGGGGAGATAAGCAAATGACCCGCATAATGTAGTGAAGAAGACAAAATATTTTGAGCAGAAGTCGCACCTTAATAATTTCAACTTTGTCCTTGTCGTATAGGCTACATTCATTAATACAATATTCAACTAAAATTATAAAATAGAAAATATTTATGTTCTGAGAGGTTTTTTTGTTAAAATAAATCCTGTTTGTAGTTGGAGGTGGCTTACTTTATTTATTGATTCCTCTCTCATATAAAACCAAATAATATTCATTTAATTTGGCAGTTGGCGAATAACTTTCATTTAACATTTCTATTGTAACGGGGAATGTTCTGTTGAATCAATCGGTTCCACATAAATACTGTATATAACATGTAAAAAACATATTTAAAAAATTAATTAACAGAACATTTCCCGTTACCATAGAAATGTTAAATGAAAGTTATTCACCATTCGAAATGAATATACCTGAACAATATTTTTCTACTAACCATTTTATTGAATTAGTTTAAATCAATATCCCTTGAGATTCGCAAATTTCAGTAGACTGTTGATTATTACCATAGAGAAGCGATACTCTCTAATCTGTTCTCTGTGTTATTACTCACTACTGTAGCAACTATAACAACTATTTCTACATAGCAATAAAAATCATTCTCAGTAACAATAAGTTTGGATTAATATGGTATGAAGATTTGGAGCAAATGAATACGTTCATTCTTTCAATAAGAAAGATCATCAAAATTATGGGCCTACACGATAATAAATCCCTCGATAAGATTTCGGTGATGTAGCCTAATAAAAATATTTCAAGTTTGAGAAAAAATTTTAAGAATAGCTGTTGATTCATACCAATTTGTTTACTGTCTGGCAATACAGGAAGGGAATATTTGCTATATATTTTTTGCATATTTAAGTGTTGACATTGTGTTATTGGCTTACTTCAATATTGAATTGAATTGCGTTCGAATTACATGCACAAGAATGCCGATTTGGTGGTGATTCATTTCTAATCGCGTCTAGACATCGTTTTTGAAAGGCATTATCTAATTATTCGCAGTCAAGATATGAATTGCCAGACGTCTAGACCTGATTTACAAATTGCTTCAATTGTTTGTCAAGTCTGGAATTGTTTGTCAGTTGTGTCATTGTACATTGCACAGTAATTATATCAGTTGGAATGTTCTTTTTTCTAGAACATTATTGATTATTTGGGGCTCTTTTACTTGTAACCGGGGACCAATGCCAACACTAGAATATTTTTCCCAACGGTGGTTTAATGTTTCCTTACTAAACATTAAAATTACCATTTTAACATTAACCGAGGCGAAGCGTGGTATACTTATTTCTTATTTACTTCCTATAGGAAATATACCCGGCGATGACCAAATAAGTATACCACGCTTTGCCACTAAACATTATCAAAGTTTTCAGATAATATATCAAGATTGATAAATTTAATTAAATATCTTCATTATCAATTTTCGTGTTTGATACTGTGCATCAGGGGTGCGCAACCTTTATTAATCAAGGGCCACATTGTCAACATTCAAAGAGAAGGCGGGCAGGGAATATGGTATATCCCCCAGAAAAGGGGGGTCTGGGAACTCCCCCAGGAAAACGGGGGATCTAGGATCACCACTAGGAAATTTTGTAATTTTTACCCTTTTAAAACATGTTTTAATGCTTCCTGTAATGTGAATTACAATGTAATTAATTAGATGAGTGTTGAATAACCCACAAAATTTGCCTACTGCCCCACAGAATTATTATTTTTTTGTAGGTTCAAGCACTAACAATCTTCAAAGTAGAAAATTTAATATATTAAAAAATAGATAGAACATTATTTGTAAATTTGTCGGGAGTGATCCTTTGGGGCTCTTCTCTGTCTTCGCTACTGACGTTTCTCACCTTCTAGTGTTTTTCTAAATAATGTTGGCATACGCTTTAAATTTAAAGTTATTTCGACCATGGTTGACTTCCAGAGACGTCATTTCGATTAAGCAGCCATAGCGAGTGTGTCCAGTCCATTGTTGTATCAAGATCATTATTCCTCCAATTACCATTTTCGAACAAAGAGCACTTTCGTTGAGACAGAAAAAAATTACACCGACATAACTGATGTCGGCGCGAGATCGCAAAGCAACAAATTCAATTCTTGGTCGTGTTTTTTCGGCTTTATTTATTCGGTTTTCAGACGCCGGTCCTCGTGTTATCCAAGATTAAATCACCAACTGAAAGATCGAATCGTCCAATTTATAAGGCTGCATAGAACAAAGCCTGATCGAAGAGTGGGCGAGAGGAGACGAGTGAGAGAAAATAGGTGTGAGAGAATAATGCGCGAGAGAGAATAGCTCGTCGAAAGGAAGCAAGATAGATAGCAGTACGGAGAACAGGCAAGGATCGAGGAGAAAGCAAAATTGCAACAAAGGCCTTATCTACCTACGCTGTACATTCATTAAAACAGAACAGGTTTCTACCGAATTGTCCAGTGAAAAAGTACACGGGCCAGAGAACCTGTTCAACCCATGGAAGCTGGCTACAAAATGTGACTTGAAAATTCATTAACATTTTTCTTTTTTTCAATTATAAGCTGAGAAACACGAGAGCAATTTCATAGCGCAGAAAAACTTCATCAAAATTATATTGAGAGATTTGAAGTTTCTGAATTTTAACGAAACTACGTTATCATTACCTGTTTTCGGCTGGGTTACTAGAATCAATCACTCAAATTCAGAGAAAGACTGTGAGTTGCTAATTACAATGTTGCTGTGAACTAATTAATGTTTCTTCACAATAAAAGAATACTATAAAACGTATCTCAGTTACCTGGCAAATATGTCCCTGGCAGCGTATGTCACTGTCAACGTATGTGAGTACTGAGTTACCTGGCAAATATGTCACATATCTCTGGCAGCTTGCTAGTGAAGATATTTTATTAACAATGAATTTGAAAATTCTCAGTATATTATGAACTCATCACCATTACCATATAATGTGTCATAAGATTATCGACCGTATGCAAACCAATTAAATTTAACCGGCAAAGAATGACGTCATATAACAGATGTCAATAGGGAAATCATTGCTTTGGTTCCTTCAAATGACGCCATTTTACGGCAGTTAAAATGAACAGATGTCAATAGGGAAATTATTGCTTTGGTTCCTTCAATGACGCCATTTTACGGCAGTTAAAATGAATAGTGGAATCGGTCGTGAGACTTTGATGTTCGGTCACAACGTTTGAACCATTATAACAAAATTGTCTCTTTGTTCTTGATGCAAGAAAGGAATGCATCACACTTTATAAATACGTATTTTTTGGAACACCTAATTGATTCAGTACCTTGTCGTTATGTTTCACTGTGTTTTTTTATCACTCGTATTGAAAATAATTCAAAAAGTAACCAATGCGAAGGTACAGTGATATTCATTTAGTTTTTTTAGTGATTAGTGATATTCTTTAGTTTTAGTTTCTTCTTTCTGTCAAATTATCCTTGTTCACCTGACATTCTGTCAATTATCCTTGTTTAGTTTCTTCTTTCTGTCAAATTATCCTTGTTCACTCAACTATGTCTAGTAATTTCGGAATGTTAATGAAATAAATAGGAAATAATTCCACTCAGTATTCAATCAAAATGAATGAATGATAAAAGAGTTCGAGGATGCAATAAAAAAGAGTTCAATAAAAGGAGTTGAAAGCAAAAACACATTGTAGCCAACACTCAAGTCTCTAGCCTACTCTCAAGTCTCTATATTTTGCATATTTCGTTCCTTGTAAACTGGGTCGAGCAAAATGATGCGTTCACTGAGACATTGACCCAGTTATCAATCATCTTTTCCAAACTTTGTGCTGCACCCTGAAAGCTGCATGCAAGATGCAACTCACTTCAGTCTGTAGTGCACTTACTCTGATGCACTGCATTGTGGATTATCAATTGAGTACCTCTTCTTTTGGAATCTGAGAGGATAAAGTGCTGGAAGTATTAGAGCACAAAGCATTGGAAGTATAGTAGGATGGGCCAAATATTGACTTCATCCTATTTTTATCTATTCTCTCTAATAATATTGCACCTTTAATTTATTAAAGATCGACTGGGAATAATTTCTTTCTGTATGAAAAAATTTATTCACTAATTTAATTATTGAATAAATATGCTATAGACCTATTTTTATTTTACAACCGAATTGACCTATTTGATAATAATTATTCAGTTTAATTTCAATGTACTCATTATGGATTCCTCTAACAAAGAATAAAACGTGTCTTCTACGCTAACAAAAAATACGTAATACAATATTCAAAAACTATCTAAAATCAATAGAGATATAAAAATGTGTTTGTTTTTTGCAGTGTGGCCTCATTGCTCATTATCTTCCTCATCTTGTTAACAGTTTTATTAGCCTAATCATTCATCATTCATGAATTATTCTAAAACCAATAGCAAATTTAATTTTAATTAATCATGAGTCTATGGAAACCGGGCATGAATCTTACTCATCTGTTGAACAAAGAGCTTAATAAATCTAACAACAAATTAACAAATCTAACATGAAAAATATAATTAATTGTTGAATCAAGAATTACTGTATTACCAGACTTTCATTGTCATTGTCAATACAATTCATCACATTGCCGATTATTCTTCATGTTATGTTCATGAAGTACTTTTATCCGTCATTTTTCTTGTAAATTTTGGGTGCTGTATTCTTCAATTGTAATGTGGTTGAATATTTGAGATTTTGGAGAAGCTTTT
The DNA here is from genome assembly GCA_017141395.1 of Laodelphax striatellus. Lineage (NCBI taxonomy): Eukaryota > Metazoa > Arthropoda > Insecta > Hemiptera > Delphacidae > Laodelphax > Laodelphax striatellus. Next base: position 27,497,546 of record CM029536.1, read on the forward strand.
GAAAAATGATAGCAAGAGAGGAGCAGAGAATATCTGAAATTCGGTTGGATGTAGATATAGGGATTGTAGAGAGTAAGTAATCCCAGTAATAATGTTTCAGTGAGAGCACATGCAATTGTTTTAGCTCCCTTGACATTGAATTCAATTACAATATTTTACCTTGGTTGTAGAATGTTTTAGAGTTTTCGTTTTCAGAATAGCCTATAGTCAATGGGAAACAAAACTATTGTCCGAAAGTGAAAAAAATATTTTAAATGTAGGAATTTCACTGAATAATGTCTAATCTCCTGGGGCCATCTAGCTCGTACGTTGTTGGAATCCCTTTTCCGAAGGACTTCGAACCCGGGACCACCCACTAATCTTTCCTGACCTACCTTGCAGCATTGCTCATCTCATCTCATCTGATCCTCTTTTGAAAATGAATATAGAATAAGATTGTTCCCGTTGATGACTCGATAAAAACAAAAATTGTCTTTCGTTCAGAAGAAAAAAAAACACAGAAGACGTTCTATCAAGAAGATATATCTGGATTATTCTATGATATTATTCATGCAATAGAAAACAACGACTACAATAATTTTTAATTGTAAATTACTTCCTCTCAAAGTATATTCATAAACTGATTTGCCTCATTGTGTAAGATTCTGAAATGATTATCAAACCATTTTAGATTTAGATAAGAAAGGTCATGGAGACTTGTAATTTTCAGCAACAAAATTCCTTATTTTGTAGACCAGGATTTGGAATTTTAGATGAGAGATGAAGTTCTGTATAATATACCCTTTTATTGTAAGGGAAAGGGTATTCTAAAATGTTACGTGTTTCTTTTGTAATATTTATGGAAAATTATAAGCCTACCAAAAAGTACAGTATTAAATTATACCAGAGAACTGCAACTGTTAAAAGAACTGGCTTTTTCGTTTACAATGAACTGATAATAAGCTAGGTACTAAAGACTGCAATGTTCAATGCATAGGCATTTTAAGGATTAGGCAATGAGTTGAGCATGAGCATGAGTAATATATTTATCAAAATAATGACTCACATTCTATTTTTACAATTTTTCCTTTTTTGTTTTGTTTCGAGCCTTGGTTACTCGGTTCGTAAGTTTAACATTGTTATCTACAGACTACAGTTTTCATTTGTATAGTTTCTTATACAAACAATTGCTTAATCTTCAGATCTGAGTAAACCATGGCTCACAGGCTCAAGATCAATTTGAAAACAAGAGTTTATAACGAAATATAATACTAGAAACAAGAAAAATAAGAACAAAACATTTTTAAATACAAAGAAATATCCATAAAAATTCAGTATCAGTGCCAAAACTTGTGAAATAGTGAAAAAGGTCAGTGATTGTTTTATTCATCAAACCAAGTCGAGAACCCTTGTCTGAAATATTAAATTGGAGAAAGTTTGGCATCACATCAACAGTTTGCCAACGTTCATTAATTATTGAGCAATAAGTCAATATTTTAATGTGACAATCAACCAAGTATCACTTATAAATGGTAGCGGGCTTTGATTTCTTGAAATAATGTTGGTTTTATTTTATGAATCACTGCATCGCTGCATTGTGGTCGCAATGCCACCACAATGGCTGTTGCTGTTGGGGTCAATCCACAGGTTGCATCATGATGAACTGAACGCCAGCTGGTGACTGGAATGTGAATCGGTTTAGTTTGTTTGGTCGCCGCTAGGTAGCGACACTAGACGGCCATCATTGTCCCTGAAAATGAATCTAATACAATATACATTATTTTATATATCAACTTGCAGGTTTCACATATATTGCAGTCTGTTCTCCTTTCACATTACCTGTGTAATTGATATTGTAGTTGCAGTTTGAATGACATAAATATTTATTAGACAAACATTTACTGGAATGCAATATTGTCCTGCGGGCAAGGCCGGCAAGCAGTATACCAATCAAAATTTTTCAAGCAATAAGGTTCAGTTGGAATAGTAGGAATAGTAATTACAACTATTGGATAATTGGAATTAAGGCTTAGTAGAATTCTGTCTCGTAGAGTTTAATCTGGTTTCTATTTAAGACATGATAGCCTGAAGAGAACGATTTAAAGACACGATTAAAGGGAAGGGAACTATTAAGCATTAAGACATGCAAAACATGCTTATACGTGCTTGTTACATGACAGGCTATAAAACACTACTGTATGTACAATGAAAATGAAGATCTCTAAAACAAATTACGCAATGTTTACTTGTTGATAACTCAACTTCAACCCTCCTTGTAACAAAGTACGAGTAATTTCTTATCATTGAAACTTCATAATTTGAATAACGATTTACTAATCTCTGAATAGATAATAATTGATAAATATACTTACAGCAGACGTAGAACTTCAATTATCCTATTGTTTAATCAATTAAGTCATAGCGCAATAGTTGACGGAGAAAAAGAGGGGTTCATTTTACTAAGCTTTATATTTTTTCATAAATATTACAACGTGAAAATTGTATTTATGCAAGATTCGTAATTTGCATTGATTTGATATCCCACATAACTACCATAGGACTTTTTTTGTACCGGTAACTTATCGTAATTGACAAATTGTGTTGACATTGAAATTCCAGTTTAGTCCAGTTCCAGTACTCAGCACAATGAATGGAACTTCTTGAAATGGATAGAAGTTCAAGAAAAGACACATATCAGTTGGAATAAGACTGCTGCTGCAGCTGCTAAACTAGATCAATTAGCTTCATTCATTACTAGATCAATTGAACCATTTAGCACTAATTACTTTTGGCAACACCCACAACAATAAGATATTTTTCTTGGAACCTCCATGCAGGATTAAATTAAGCCTACAATTGAATCAACACTAATTGAATTCAACATGATATCTACGTAGTTGTAGTTCTATTACAAGGAAGAAGTGCCTATTTACAAACATAATAACTATCCGTGGCGATCCTATAGGAAATATACCCAGCAATGATCAAATAAGTATACCACCAGAGACAATTGGAATTATTGGAATAATAGTTCCTATCGTCTTTGATACCACGCTTCGCCACTAAACTACCATACACAAAGTATTGTAAACGTATGGTACCTAAATAGAAAGAAGCGTGTAAGCGTAAGCGAGAATAAAAAATACAATATCTATCTGGTTATGGGAAGATTCAAATAGACCATTTCTATTAATTTATCCAAGATTATAATATATTATAATAAATTATTTGGCTTTGTCTATTATCTGTTTGAGTACAACATATTTTATCAAAAATATCATCTAGCTAGAACCTGCAAGTGCAATTATTTATGATAATTTTTTTAGAAAACCTTGCAAAATAGTAAGTAATCATTCCTTTTGCTTTTGAATAATTACAAAACCAATTTTGATCAATCAACTGTAGCGTAGGAACCTAGGCTGACTGATTGAAAATAACCCTCATCCTACAGAGTAGAAGATGAATTTTTTGGAACGTGAAAATCGACTGAAAACAAATTGTGAGTTATAAATATCGTGGATTGATAAATTGATAGTCTATAGTCTATAGCTATCCCGAATAGTGTACCCGAATGTGATAAAATAACCATTCTCTGCACGATTTCACTAGGATCATAAAATTTCCACATGATACTAATCAAAACTCTCATTATTAAAGCGGTCTACCCGTAACATTCCTCTGTATAGTACCAGCATCCGACTATGCAATTACAGGAAGTCGAGTGTCATCAGTGTGACAATGACAACGAACTTGACAATGAATTTGATGAACAATAAACTGAGAGAGGAAATGCTTTAAATATTCTCTACTCTTGACAAAACGATTCAAACTTAGAAATAGACAATAATTAATCATTGCTACACTGCAATATTAATGACAACAGGAATTGGACGGACTATCATTTGTCAAATATTTAAAACAATTCCACCTTGTCTGTAAGTTAACAATAATAAGGATGCTGGTTATTGTGATAGACCTAAATTCGGGGGAATAATTTGTCGATAAAGTTGCAGAGCTTATAATATGACGGAAATAGTTGGATTAATATTGATTGAATCAAATTAAATGTCTTCCTAGAATAATACTTTCGACCTTCCATATATTTTTTGACGATGAAAAATTCCGTCTTATCCAATAATTTATTTTTGTATGGTAACGTTTTCTTTCTAACCGTATGAGCTTATTGCTTTATTAGTTATTACAAAATAATTATTTATTTAATAGAATATTTTGTAATACAACTATTAACGAGCTCATTAATTTATAGAAGAACAATGTATTATTTATCAAAAATAATTTGTTCTCGAGAGATGAGGCTCTTTGTCTCACCTAGAGGAGAAAATTCGCATAAACTGTAATAATGATTAATGTAATAATGATAATCATTACCCACGCACAAGCCTGGAGCTCATGTGGGCATCACCCTCAAAAAAAAATGATGAGAAAATCAGTGGCAAATCATAAGTTGTGAATCGACCTGTAGTCCTGAAAGATTCATCTGATTGATACTTGATATCTGTCAGATAATAATATCATATTGAGAGCTTTATTTCCTGAGAAGATCTATTTGACACACATAAAACTTATCCATGTTGTCTTATCCGACAACATAAAAGCTAGGATGAATCGTTACCAATAATATTCAAGATAGCTGCTCGATAAGATTATTAGCTCGACCCATTTTTGGAGTCTGTCAATAGATAACAAATGAGCCACATTATTGTCATGGTTTATAGTTTCTACTGATAACAGATTCAAGACTTTTCAAAAGTTATGCATTCCACAGAAATGCGCATAAAATTTGCAACGCAGTTATCATGGAAGAATATGATATCAGTGTATTCCAAAAAAAAGATAAAAAATCAGTTACAGTTAATGTACATTGACAATAGGTCTCTTATCACAATCCTAGTCTCAAGAAAGTTTATTATCTCTAATTTGAACCAGAGCTGGCTAAATCTTGTTTTCTATAGATGAGTGGTAAGAACTGTATGTATGACGAAAGAGACTGCAATTTTGGAGATAAACTGTACTGAAATAGCTTCAGAGAGATTATATAATTGTACTGTATAATGAAAGCTATTTCCAAATCATCGTACGTTTAAACTACGTCTATCGTCTCAAATTATTGATTTTAGAAGTCACTTTCGAGGATATTTTCGAACTTTCTTATCAGCAACAGTTGAATAATTACTATGAGAGTGGACATTATGCAACCGTGGAATGGTATCTTCAAAGAGATATTTTTAAATGAAGCGTCTATAGATAAGATTTTCATGCAGTTTCAATTATACAGTAGTAGGCTTATATCATTGACTACCTAAACTACCTACATTATACAGTGTAGCTCATATTTATATAGTATCCAAAATCCAAGTGTATTAGAACAATTCTCTTTTTTCAAGATTTGAAAAAGTTAAAAGCCAGCATCTCAAAAACACCAATAATAGAATTACTGTATTCAATACCTCACCACCAACAGGCATGAATAAATTGGGTATAAGAAGAAGTGGTAGCAGGCGAGTCTAATCGGTGAGATTAGATAAGAGACATCGTCTACCACTCTTGTTGTAACGGTGACCGGCTGCTCCAAGTACTAATTGATGAGCTTCAAAATCGCTTCCCGGTGGTTCGGAACCCACCAAAAGGCTAAAGCTCCATTCATCTCTCATCATCATCCTTCCCATTACCCAAGCACAAGCCTAGAGCTTATGTGGGCATCATCCCCAGCAAAAAAAGAATATTTCTCACCAGAGAATATTATTCAAAGTGAAAATTGCATGATCATCTTCCATAAATTGTTCATGAATAGAAATGCTACAATTGAAATAAATAAAAATATATAATAGAAAAAGGTGAATATCACAAGGTTAGATAACTTCTTTCAAATCTATATCAACTTTGGCTTAAAAAGTTGGCACTACTTTGACTGTACTTCTTGCTACAAGTCAATAATAATTACACTCCATGATTTTTATTGATTATCCAGACAAGCGCTAATGATTGAATATGAAAAATGTTTTCGTATTACAGAACTACTTTTCTCTCTGGATACAGTATTCTGCCACCACAAAGCTCAAATTCATTTGAATACGCGTAAATACTTGGCAACTTTCTGCTACTGTAGTACTGTACTACTTGGTTTTCTTTCGCAACCTGCCAAGGTCGACGATGCTGAATAATATATCACCTGTTTTCAAGGTTTTCCATGCAATGGATTCTTCTAACTCACCTTGAGAGAGAATATCTCGAGGAATGCAATTATGCTGCATTCTCACATTGTTCGCGCTGGCAGTCGCTTTACTGCAGCTACTGCAGTTATGAGAAAGCTCATGGCACTTTGTTCGACCATAAAAACTTACACAGTACTTCAAGTAAGAACGTCAGTATCGTATCAGTTGAGTGATCAGAAGACTGGTTCGGTCTTGAAGTTACCATTAATGGTAGTATAGGCTGCATAGTGGAGACTCAGAGACTGTGTTTGCACGCTGAGGAAGCCATAAGTTTATGTTTATTGAATCACAGCATGCACACACACTGCACAGCCCTATAGAGAGAACAGTGAAGTGATCATTGACATTAACTGAACATAGAAATCTTCACTTGAAGCCAGATTACTTTTCCAGTATCAGTCTTTAAATGTGTCGTACAGTACATTGTATGGCTTATTTGTAAAATGTTTACAAAAATTGAACCTATGAATCTATTGGAAATTATTTTCCAATAGAGCATTATTATTCAATAATCGATTACAGCAAAGTTTATTGCTAAAGTAATTGATTACAGCAAAAAATTAAGGAAGGCGTTTAGGAGTGGAAGATTTATTATTTGATTCTCCAAAACATGTATAGTACTATAATTATTTGTACGTAAACTATTGGAATGGAATTTGATATAGAGAACCAACATTGTATGCCTCCTAAAATAAGAACTTACCACAGGTAAAAGAATGTCAATGAAAATTGATAACATAATAATTTTTATGAAATACGGTAATTAAAAGTGTTTGATTGAAGATTGTATGAATTCATGATTTAAAGAAAATAGATTTCTAAAGTTTAGAAAACTATTAAAAATTTAGAATTTTAGCGGCATAAAATTTCTGCTTAAATGTCGGAACATGTAAAACCCCCAATCCATGATTGAAAAGAAATACGAGTAGATATATCTAAAGTTTAGAAAACTTCAATAATAAAAATTCAGAATACTAGCGGCATAAAATTTCGGCTTGAACATCTTCTGGCAAGTTCTACGAGGAGATAATAATAATAATTCCGTGTAACCTGGCTGGCTCAGGTCTGGTGTCAGAGTTTTCAGGTCACTCCTGATCAGTTCATGGTCAGTACCTTATCAGTACGAGGAGATAATGAATGGAGAACGAACAAAGGATACGTCTTGTTACATGAAATTTCATCCCCACTTCCAAAAATGTGCGATTCACTTTGTTCCCTGCACTCTCGCTGTGGCTGTACAGAGATTTTCCGTTGAGAATCGACGCTTTTCCGTTCCTAGGTTCGATCGTTTGCTTTAACCTTTACAACCAATCAAGCGCCAACTGTATCAAATTAATACAGTTCAACCGTTTCGAATGCCAGCCAACACTGCTATGCATTTAGGGACTGATTGCATGCTTTAACATGTTCTGGGTCTTCTATAAGAACAAAGTGAAGGACTGTAATTTCGATTAAACCGTAGTTTTCTTACCAAGGTTGATGATAGAGGATGACTTTTCCATTTTCACAGTTAGTTTTATTTTTTGTCAATACTCACCAGCATTTGTCAATACCTGAACTGAAGATTGGATGAGCAAGCAGTGAACGTTAACAACAGTAGTTGTAAGCTTTGACTCCACACCAAAATATTCAAAGGTTGAATCCTCAATAAACGAAGATAAAAGGACAAATTTGATTCCAATAGATTGATAATAATTATGCTTATATGAAACAATGTCAGATGAATCTTAGATAGAGGCTGAAATAATTTCTAAATCAAGTTATCTACTCTCAATGAGATGAAGAAATAGATGAATTCAACAACCTCTTTCACAACTTATGAATCTATTTCAACTTGGATAATGTGCTCTTTCTTCCTATATGATTGCTACTATTAAATGAAATTATCATAGATTTATTTAATGGAATAATTATTACAATAGACTGATGATGAAAGTACCAATAAGTTTTCTCCAACGTAATTTCTTGATATGATTGCTTTTATGACGTCAATTTCATTGTTTCATCATCTCAAATTTCTTCCTTTTTATTTTTAATAGTCTACGCTCTACGGCTTTTAATCAATTATTCCATTATGATAACTTCAAGAATAATTTATTATCATTGTTGACTAAAACTCTTGAAGGTTACAGACTTTCAATATGTGTTTTAAAAAATTTCTATTTCTTTCCAAATTTCACTTTTCATGCATTCTCAAAGACCATTAGTTTCTTCAACAATTGTATTAGAAACGTCTCTAAAAATGAGCTAAGAATATTTGAACTTGGGATAGTTAGTTGGGATAGTAATTGTTGAGAGCTTCAAGTTTTGCTCGCAATTAATTTTTAGATTCTATATTGATGTAATCACGATGAAAATAAACAGTAAGTTTATTTTCAGTTACTGTTACTGTTTCCTGTGTAAGCACATTATAAACATTCTCAAACTCAATTCAAGTGAAAGAGAACACAGTTTCTGCTTGATTGAGTAATGATGATGACGCGTGAACAGGAATACTCTTGTGAAATCAAGGAAATCCGAGTTTGATTCAATAAAGAATACTAGACAAATACAGACAGTGAATAAACAGAACAGACTCATTAATTAAAACACTTGCTCTTTTCCTTATTTCAACTCCAAGTAAAGATAAGAAATAAATTTAAACCAATTAAATATCACTTCTCATTATACTCGTAGAATAGGGAGAAAATGGAGTTTTCAAACCTTGTTATATAACTACAGAATGTATCAATGATTCTAAGGGCCCTATTAGCCGAGAGCGACTCGGTCGCCGAGACAAAGTGTCCCATGGCTAATAGGGAAGGACACCTAGTCGCTGACTTCGTTCTCGCTCCCTCCCAAGTACCTCTTTCTCGCCTTTTCCTCTGTGCAACACATCATCGGCAGCTAAACTCAATACGTATCTCTTGTTTGGATACATATTAAAGATTTCTTCATTCATATCATATAATATTTATACCATATCACATGCACATTTTCTAAACTAATTAAATGTATCAAGTAAAAGAAATGAATTGTAAGAAACTTACATTGTCAATGACTTATTGATCAACAAAACCACCAGTCTTAAATAATTATTATAGTCTCGAAGAGAATAATTAATATTTATCTTGAGTCTGAAGCTAATATCTACTATGTAAACATCTTGAATCATCAGGAAGGCTCAATCTGTCAATAAAACAGCAAATGCAAACAATTTAATTGTCAACAACTGACATCGGCAAATCTCCTGCCTTGCAATATATAATTTTTGTTTCTCCCATCCTATACCAAAAGTAAAATTAATCACAAATTTCTCAGCATCCCATATGGAATTATGTTTCTGCTTTTTATAAATAAAGCCTCCGGTAGTTAAATCTTTTTTTTTCAATTAAAGCCAGGAATTTTTCAATTTTCTCCTGATTTCGAACACTCCATTTTTTTCACGGCACTAAATCGTAGGCCACCCGGCTATTAGCCCACTATATTACACTAGGGGAGAATGAAAAGAAGCTTTATTCCACAATGAATATATTTAAAAATACTGTATTACTCAAGTTTCGATGTTATGGCATCATCTTCAGTGTTGAGTTGGAGCCAAACACTCAACACCATATATGAATTATAGATGATTTTTCATGAGCTTGAAACTGCTATTGTTTAAAATAATATGCATTGTGTAATAGACAACATTGTTTTCATTCTTTCACCTACTATGGAGAAATTTACAATATCTGCTTATTCAGGTGTTGATTTTACACTACATTTACTTATAAATGAATTTATTAAATTATTCAGAAGTAATTCACGCAATGAGTCGTAAAAATATGTTTACTTGGCAAAGGATACACAGAACAACTGTGTACTGGTAGCATAGACTAACTATACTGTGGCAGGACGGAGGAACTGAAGTGGAAGAGAGAAAGAGATGAATGGTTGTCCTTGTCACCCCAAGCATGCGCATTGGTACATTTTTGTTCAAAGGAGTCGGCGGACCTGGTCGCTCGCGGCCAATAGCTCCCATATACTCCCAATGCCCCACGACCGCCTGGGACACCAGGTCGCCCAGAATCGGTGTCCCACTGAAGACACAGCCCGAGCGACTTTTTCTGTCGCCGAGACTTGTTTCCCGATTTAATAATAGGGTCCCATCTAACCTCAATGCTTTTGCCTCGACTAGGTCGGCTGACCTGGTCGCCTCGGCCATTAGACCTAAACGATACAATGATACATTGATATATCATTGAGCGAATGTTCGATTGAGCGATTGAATGTTTGAATGATTGAATGATGTATTGATTGAGCGAATGTTTGAACGAGATACTGTAGTCCAGTTATGATAACTCCTGATGATTCATTTGATTTTTCAATTCTGTGGATTTTAGTTGTACTCTCAATCAATGTATTTTCTTCCTATTTGCGCTGGAAATGTAGGAAACTAGGAATAAAAGAGAATACAGGAGAAAAATAGAAAAAATAGCATAATTTTTTGAGTTCCGTGAATATTATGTAATTGATGTTTAATTATTTGATCTGAAATATTAGATGTTTGATTTTGAATTTTTGTGGAGATTTGGAAATGTATATTTTTCATCATCGATTACAGTATTACAGTATTACATCGATTACAGTATTTTACAGTAGCTAGGAATTTACTAAGAACAATGGAGAAGTCATTACGCAACGACAATACTCTCAAGAAATGAAATGAAGTTTCGTCTTTCAATCAAACTCGTTCTAAAAGTTGCACATTTTTTCTCATACTATCAATTGAGCCATATCTATCGGATTTCAGAGGCCATACTCGAAAGTATAACTTCTACAACTTTATTAGCAACTATTTTTGTTTCTATAAGATGTGTTCCATGATATTCATTGATGCAACAAGCAGGTTTTTCAATATCGGTAGTAGGCCAGATAGGCATAGGCTATATCGGGTGTATCGTATTATACAGTTTACTTGGACTGACAATGAATTAAATTACCTACCACTATTGACGTAGCTATATGCATATTAAATTGTAGGTGGGAGTTTGCTATCCTTGTTCAGCACAAGGCAGTTGCTGATGTCTCTATCCTATTCGCAGTGTGCATAGTTGCCGCACTGTGCATTGTTGTCGCACTCAGTCCCAACAAACACGTTTGGTGCAGTTTTCTCTTTCTCTCTCAAAGAAACTTGGCATCAATGCTCCTCATGTAAACAATGCTGACTTCTTGACGTGAATCGCACTATACCACTATTGACGCAGCTATATGCATATTAATATTGTATAGTGGATGGAATCTTTTACACTTTGAACATGGTAAAAAGTTATGATAGTTGTAATGAAAATAATTCATTACCAGTTGAGATGCCATAGCAAAGTGAATGAGCTACACACATTTCAATACAATTTACAATAACAAATGTTATAACATGGGGTAGTTGCGAGTAGCTTTACATAGAAAAGGGATTGGCTTGCAGTATACAACCAAAATTGTAACAATCATACTACAGTACTATATTACAATCTGTCAACCAAAACTAGATTGCCAAACTTTTAACCAGTAGGCTACTATACTATTAACCAAGGTTTAGACTGGTCTGGTTACAACTTACAACGTCTACTGTTCTCTTTATCTAGGACATGTAGTGGCTCGTGACACTTAACAATTTTTGATCTCTACTGATTGCAACATGCGCTCTTATCAACTAACTTCAATAAGTAGCTGCTGCTCCAGCTTCCATTAACTCAACACAACCCATTAAGGCCATAGTCATAGAATTTAACTTTCATTTAGCTCTGCATTGTATAACAATGCCTGCTTTCAACTTTGATCAAAGTTCTGTCATGGAAAGGGCATTTGAGGTCAATAAAGAATATTGTTTTGAAAGTTGTCGCTGTCGGTTCAATGATTATTGTTTTTCATAGCGATAAGGTTATTACTCTTAGATTATAAATTGAATGTCATAAAACCACTGAAGCCAACCTTTTTGTGAGCTATTCATGGATGATCAAACTTTCATAATAAAATGATTAATTTTTCTTTTAAGCATGACTTCTTTAAGCATGGTTGAAGGTACTGACAAATCAAACTACTCAATTAAAATCAATTTCTATCAATCACTTCTACTCCGTACTCTTCTTCAATAATTTGAATTTGTGTAACGCCTTTTCAATTCAGAAAAATAACCTACAGCAAGGTAAAGATGAAATTTGACTATGCCTATATCTATGAGTATATTTCTCTGCTTCTATTTAAGAAAACTTCTAAAAACCGCTAACTAAATTAATTAAAAAAATATTTAATTTTATAAACTATTTGATTAATTTAATTTACTACCAACTATTTATCTAATTAAATAAATTTAACTAATTATCCAATCTAAATCCAAACCTTATCTAGAACCTCTGACTCTAATTTATTGACTCTGACTTTAATTTACAAGTTATTGCTGCGTGAACTGTTTTTACTTGAAGCGTTTTAGCTACTATTGCATGAGTAATATTCATAAAAAATCATATTTTTATAAATTTTCTTTCATTTGAAATTCATATTTTGATTTAAATATTTGTTGATTTTAGTTTTTGGCCATGCTTCCTAGTTGTCTAGTTTTTAGTTGTTGCCTATAACGGTTTCCTAAATAACAAATAAGTACAGTAATTAGTTGTTATTGAACTGCAATATTATATGCTATATACAGTACTACATTATGCATAAAAAATTCATTTGATATTAATTAAATGAAGAGAAGTGTATCGTCAAGGAAAATCTTTTGAATTGAGTATGAGTGATTGGCTGGCTTCTCAGGACTCGGGTAGAAAGTTTGAAAGTCATTATTTGTTGAAAATTACAAGGTCTCATTAACCTGGAACGATAAAAAGCACAAAGAAATAACGCAATATTAACTAACAATAAATTGTTATTGCGGTGTATATTATTCACTCACAATTTTCTGAACACAAATTGTTCAATCGGAAAGCATTATTTAGCGCAGATTGAACTGGCGACATTCACCATTCAAGCGTTTATTGGTGAAACCGTTAACCACTTGGTTGATAGACGCTAAGGCCAATTATAAATACTTTCACCATTGTCCTGAGTTTAATACTGCTGTCAATTGATCGATTATTATCACTTACGGAAACTTGTCTGCAAATAAAATGCAAGAGAAAGCTGTGACATAAAAGGGGTAAGTGAGAAGAGGTCTTACATGGAGAAGGAGAAGGCTATACAATATACAAGCATCCAGACAAGTGTCTAGACAAGCTAAAAGGCTTTTTTATGTGGTTGAGAATTAAAAAACACTGATGACAGATACAAGAAAAGTAAACAAGCGCTTTGAACGTCGAAAGCCTTCAGATTTTGGGAATAGTCCTATCTGTAGAGAAAACTGAGGAATAATTATTATTGTAGATCGTTGCGTAACTAGTACTACATCTGAGCTCAAAAGCTCAGACCATAATCAGAGCATCAAGCTGAGAACTTTTCAATCATTTTATTCACATCACATATTCTGGAGAAATGTAAATTTTGAAGAGAGTTAGTTCTATACAAAATTCTACATTACTGACGATTTTTGTACAAAACTTTTGATATAGGAAACACAAACACAGGTTCAAAAGGAATTAGAGGAATATTTACTGAAAAAATTAATTATCTGATTGCTGATTATCTGATTTCATACCAAGTAAAAAACAATACATTACCCTTCAACCCATTCATTATCATCTGACCTCAAAACTTCAATAAAGACGTAATCATTAGTCATTACAGAAAAGCTGAGAACTTTTCAATCATGTTTCCTACAAATACACAGTGTTATCATCTTATTATTAATCCTAATCAATGCAAATTCAATTCGTACTGAGCTTTCTCATCCAAATGACCTTGTCATTGACGTCACGTGTATGCATATTATGACCTATAATTTACGACCATCTTAAATATAATTAAATTGATATGGAGCTGGACATTTGATCTCTCACGTTGGAATATTTCTACCACTCCCATTTGACATTTAGATTTAGCTGCGAACGCAGAAGCTTACAACACTAGAGTGGATATAGTTTCAACATTTGCTTATAAGGAAAAACTACTGCTGAAACTACCAGACTACGATTATTTCTCAACTAAAGCTAAACAACTAGTTAGCTAACATGAAATAATATTCGCACAGGTTTTACAAGCCGCAAACATTCATTTTTGTGGTTTGTTGTCACTTGGCAAAACAGTGCATGAATAGAATGATAAAATGTTGAAATTGGTGGATTCGGCTGAGTCAGAAATTAGACAATTAAAACAAAGATTGAATCAATTACTGTACTAGTTGCTTACTCATTATTCAAAAAATTCATAAGTTAAATATCGGTTTTCTGATCTTTGCTCATTGGTTGTCTGATAAACCAATACAGTAACTCCTGGTTTGATTCCAGTTGACGGATGGTATTTCGCCATTCGCGTCTTTCGGACGTTAAACCGTCGGTTCTGCCTAAAAAGCAGCCGTCATCTCTCATCATCACCCCTCCCATTACCCACGCACAAGTCTAGAGCTCATGTGGGCATTACCCTTGAAAATAAAATATGTTTTTTATAAATAGTCTATTATATAAACCAATCAATATTTTCAATAGCTGCATTCCTAGTTCTTCCTTCCTGTAACCAGAGACAATTAGAATACTTAGTTTCCTATCGTATTTATATATTAATAGTTTCCTATCGTCTTTGCTGTAACCTTTTATTTGGACAATATATTCAATCCTCTATTAATTCCTATCATATTGGTTACTTTAACCCTCAATTACCTCTAACCTTAGGCCTACTTAATACTCTCTTGCAACTTAGTTGAAACTGAAGCCTAACAAAAATGTAGGCTTCTGATCTGATGAAACATATCCAGCGTTTGACGCACCCTCCTAATTTTTTTAGGGAGAGCGCTTCCTGTTTCGGAGGTTGTAACTGACCTTGGCCTTGAATAGGGGTGGCTGTTATAATAAATGAGTGCTTCATCGGTTGCCTTGTACAGAAATAGAATGATGGCCTCAAGGGCCAAGAATGGATAGGAGGGGATGATAATATGTTATATAGATATATAAGGGACAGGTAAAGACGATAGATACAGATATAATAAGAGGTATTATATTATAGCCATAGCAACCCTGCTCTTGACAGGAGAGAAAATTCCAGAAGGAAGACAAGGCTCGTTCATTCCGGCACGTAGGCCTTCCAAAGTCTTATCTCGATCTATATCCAGCTTTCTACATTCCCACAACACGCCTCATTCATGTGGGAGACGTCAATTCTGGGTAGACTATGCAAGACTAAACACATAGAATTAAGATTAGACTATGCTCGTAATTGAGCATACATTTAAGTCGCTTAATAATAATACTGTATCAATACATTACACTACACATCATTTATGAAGGGAAGGGTCACAGCAACATATAAATATACCGTAATGATACTGTACTGTAGGCACTGTGGTTGATTTATTATGATCAATTGACATTAAAAATATTTATTTATTGAATCATTTATTCAATTATCATTTGACAGACAAAATATCGAAGGCTAAAGCCAATAGCAACAGAAAAGAATTGCATCTCACATTACAATGTATTAAAATAACAAAAGAGCACTTCACAAAAAATGAAGATATATTATATACTAATTATTCATAAAATAATCAATGAAAAGTTGATTTTGAAAACAAAATAAGTCAAATTACTAAAATCAGAACAAATTCTAGTGATGATATAAATCAAAATAAGTAATGACTTTTGTTTGTTGTGGATCCATCCTTTTCTCACTTGATCAAAATATAGACACTAAATTCACTTAGAAATCAATGACTTTTGATTTTGTAGATGAAGGACATACGATGTGCTCAAGCTTAGCCAGAGACAATAATATTCATCACTATACAATGTGTACATACACTACTGAATAGTTTTGATAGATAAATAATTCATTGTACTCAATATATTTCTCTGCGCATCCTTCTCTCTAACATAATTCTCAAATCTACGATTTTTAGTCATCATACTCCAGAAATATCTACAAAGAATCGAATATAATCTGTATCATAATATCGAATCTATAATATTATTGTAAATTCTATAAGATTTAGAATGAAAGTTTTTAAAGCAAAATAAGTTACATGGATACTTATGTACCTGTTTTGTTAAATTGATCATGTAGGTAGTTTTGATTATTTATAAAATTATCTTTGAAAGAGAGGATACTCAAGATGTGATCACATAAGAAACGAAACCATTCGAAATGAGTGCAATGTTCAGCCACTAGCCGACATCATATAGTCCATGATGGATGAGGATGATGATGGTCTTTGAAAGAGTGAAACAGATACTGGTAATTGGTTGATCTCCACATCTATGAAACTCCAACGTCTTATACTGTACTTGGCTGCACCATACTTTACTTTCCAGCCTCCTTTCTATTCTTCACAGGCGAGGCTCTCCTTTGTCCAGGATATCTTCTGAAAAAGGAACAAAACACTGAATTGTAATAGAATTTCTCGATGTGTACTCGCTTTAGAAATGCATTTGAAATCTGTTTGTAGTTGGAAGCTGGTCTCCGAAGCTGTTTGACCATAATAGGATAGCAGACAGCATGGAATGCATTTTGTCGGGTCAAGAAGCTGAGAAACGTGTCCGAGTGAACGTTCACTTAAACGGTATGAAGCGAGCCTTCTGGTTGAATTTTTCTACCAAGACTGTGTCTTCTGTTTAAATTTGAAAGCTGAATGTCCACTTTTCCTATAGCGGAGGATTTCAGTAGGAGAATCATAAGAAATTTGGATAACGGTATTACTGCAGCTTAATGTCATTTGTCATCTGGGCTAAATCGGTGCTAGCTGTCTGAAGAACCGGTTATAATCACTGGATTTCCACTATTTCGACCTTTTATCCTGTTATTGTTGGTCAGCCAAGTTGATGTGTATGAAAATATCATTAAAGTGAAAAACATAATCACCAAAGATCAAAAATCGTATTTCTTCTATACACTAAAATCATACTAACTACAGTAGTTCTACACTGATAGTATCTTTAGTAATATTAATTTATACCAATACTGATCAAGATTGCCAGAAATGATTTCAATCTTGGTCACTCTCACCTAAAACCATTTTTATTATCTAGCCAATATTTCAGGATTTGAACAATTTGCTTGGTTTTCCCAAGGCAGTTTCCTATATAATAATATTGAATAGGAGCTCTTCACAGACTCTACAGTTTGGATAATAATGTTCCACTTTTTGTATTATTTGCTTGATTGGACTTTAAACAAGTGATAAGATTTCGAAGGTTCATCTATTGATAAAAGTTTAACTGATGCTTTTATTACCGTATTTGATTATTGAATGATTTTTTCGCATAATTTTTCTAGAACAATAAAATAGAAGAATCTACAATTGTTAGTATCAGTGACCGAAAATTTATATAATACTGCATTATTATTAGCTACTATGACAAGTACAAAACATTTTCGAAGATGAAAAAATCTTACAAGGCTTTCAATCCTTCAACTTCTTCAATATTAGTACACTTTGGACGTGTGGATTATCCACTATCCGCTTTTCTGCATAATTATCGTTATTTAATTATCGTGCAGTACAAGATAAGATCATAGTATATCACAGTACTATTTATTGAAAGTTCAAAATTAATTTGAAACAATTCAGTTTGTTTTGAACAAGAAATCTATGATACACCATAAAAAATCGAGCTCATCAGATTTCATTACCTCGCGTGCAGAAACGCATTCCAAACATGGTGATTCATTCTGTTTAATCATTCGTGCATTTTTTGCAATGCAGTTTTGGACCAAAAACAATATTATCATAATGTTCATTGTCCTTGATAGTACTAGATTTACCTTTCAAGAAGTCAAGAACAGAATAAAGCCAGGAGGTGCTGCAACCTAGCGGAAAGTCGAGACAATACAACGACCTGTAAGTTGTCTTTTATTTTTCTTGTAAGTGCTAGGTTACTCTTCTTCTTTTTCATCTCCCTTTGATGTTCGACTTCTTCATCTTCTTGCATTTGACCTTCCTCTGCGGTCCAGGGCCTTCGTCTACGGTACAATCCGCCCTCTGAAGCATATCATACTCTCTCTTTGTCACATTCTCCTATCACCTACTCTTGCTACTTACTACATTTCTCTCTCTCTCTTCTCTTCCTACAACGTGTTTCTTTCTCATTCTGCCTTCTTTTTATTACTCTCTTTTCTTATTACTGTACCTTTATCAACCTCTCTCTCAGAACCTTTCTCTCACTCTCTCTCTCTCTTTATCTCACATCATCTTCCCATCCCCTTTCTTTTTTCCCATTTCCAATTTTCTTTCTCGCTCTTCTTATTGCTCTTTCATCCACTTTCCATCTCACACTCTCTTTATCATTACCGTACTCATTTTTGTCTCTCCTTATCTCTCTCTTTCCTTTTCCAACACTACTCCTCAGCCACCGTTGAATAACAAAACCCTTCAGACTGAGAACTCCTATTCTTGTTCGGTGGAAACCGAGATACACCATAGTTCTGAGAATAGATACTGAAACTGTACTAAGAAAAAAATTGGTTATTTGTAGAGGTTGAGATGAGGTCCATTATGGTCAATACTAGTCCATGATTTACCCAAAATTTTAAATTTCAGATACCATAAAATTATCACAACATACTTCTGAAACTGCGAATTTTCATATTTAGCATACGCACCTATGTCTACTGTTGGAGGATTATCGAACGAACTATGTATGAGATATGAACGAACAAATTTGGTTGAGAAACCACGGAGGAGTTGAAGCTACAAAAAACTTGTTCGCCTTTTAATTATATAATATATAATTATATATAGAAGAAAATAGATAGAATATAGAAGAATGAATAGAAGATAGGTTAATGGGGTGTAACTATTTCATCATGAAAACAATTCAAACATATTTCAGAAACAGTGATTCAATCATTTATTGTGTTTTCCAAGACGAATATTTTATTTATTTATTTATTCAGCAATGAAAATACTTGAACTGTGTCTAAAATTCTTCCATGAATCTTAGCCTAATTTGTGAATTATGTAGCCTCCAAACTCTGCCTACTATCTCGTGATAGGCCAGCAAGGAATGACCCAGCTAATTGTAGTTCTGAATTCGACCGGTAGATGGCTGCAGTTACTGGGTGATTTACAGCTTCAATCTTTACAGACACGCCTCCAAGCTCCGCCTCTCTCCCCTGATTGGTCGGCAATGCACAACGCAGCTAGTTCTGAATTCTGTCGTAAGATGGTAGCAGTTACTGGGTCATTCAAGTTTCAACTTCATTATTCCGCCGTCTAGATGTCAGAAGTGTTCTTCACCCATTCTTATCCAATGGGAAAGAACAGATTCTTTCTATTGAACATGGACATTCGATATTCATAATAAATGAAATAGTGTATTATATTGTGAAATATTTATTTCAATGGTATACTCAAACTTTCAATTCAATTTTGATAAAGCGATTAGGCCTACTTTAACAATCAATATTTATGACACACGTAGATTATCCTTTATTCAATCATGGGAAATTCTACTACAGATTTTTCGAGAACGACTGGTCCAAAAAGACTGAATTTGGTATACAAAAATAGTTAAGGACTTTAAAGGATGTGATTATGGGGTTTAAGATTTCCCCACAAAATTATATACAATATTACAAGAAACATATTATCACCAGTTTTGAGTCAAAGGGAAGGATGTGAACAGGAAGCCTATTTTTGCATCACTATAATATGAACCAAGTGATTGTGAATTGGATTCGTGCATGTGAAGAAACTTCGAGGTGAGTCCAAAAATACTTTTATGGTAAATGTCTTTTTTTTTTAATCACATGAATTGTTGGAAAGGATGTGCAGGAGTTTGGAGTTATGATCAGAGAATTGGGAACTGTTTTGGAGTTATACTTTTCTACAAAAAGTCCATGATTGAGTTTTATTCAGTTCCCATTCCCTGAGAAAATTTTATTGAATGTTTGGGGGGAGGGGGCTCGAGCCCCCAAAGCCCACCCTGGCTAAGCCCATGATCCCATAAGCTTAATAGTAGGCCTACCAAATTCACAGATACTTTACTAATAATTGAAATAAACATGCATACACAGTAGCTTCAAAATAAATCTTACCTAATACTGTGATAACTCAAGGACGTTTTAGTCAATGGATGTGGATGGTAGCGGAATTATTCCTTCATAGCTATCATTGTTATCATCTGCTTCATCATCATCATATGTTTGGTTGAAATATATTTCCTGTGTTCCTACATCGATTTGCACATCACATTCATTAGCAAAAGTTTCAAAGTCACTAGTTTCACTGTCACTGTCATCTCCATTCAAGTGTTTTATTAGTTCTTCAACTGCTGTTTCATTGATATCCACTTGAGTCCATGCCTCTAAAATAGTTTCTCTTGTTTGTTTTACTATATCCGTCCATTCTACACTTGTCACTTTCTCAATGCCTTCTTCAATTAACCTTCTTATGCCAGTTGGGTTGGATGCTGTATAGTTTTGGGCAACATGTCTCTTAACTTGTGCCCAAATCATTTCTATTGCATTGAAATGGCAATGGTAAGGTGGAAGCCTAACAATCTTATGTCCTTTGGCCTTTGCCATTTCATCTATCAAATAATTGGGGACCAGTGGTTTATACTTTTCACAAAGTTCTAACAACTCTGCTTTCGTAAAGTGTTCTTCAAACTGTATGCTATGCTCCAAGAGCCATTCCTGGATTTCTGATTTTTTGTTGGCTTCAGTTGGAGCCTCATCCAAAACCTTTGAGTGATGTGGGGCATTGTCCATAACAATAACTGATGGGGTGGAAAGGTTAGGTAGAAGAGATTCTAGGAACCATTTAGAAAAAGTTTCATGGTTCATTTCCTCATGATAGTCCGAAGTTTTTTTAGAAGCAAATAACAAGCAACAATTAGGAACAAACCCCTCCGAAGTTCCAGCATGCAGCAAAATAAACCTATTGCCTTTCCCAATAGGAGCCGCCAACGTTCCTTCATTTGTACCTTGAGTGAGTGTGTAGCAAGTATTCACCCATGTCTCGTCCAACCAAACTATTTTATTGAAATTTAAATCTTTAACCTCCCGCAGAAACCGGCAACGCCAAGCTGCAATATCATTTTGTTCTAATAAAATTCTTTTCCTATTCAACTTTTTGTACACAAACCCCAAAGTAAGCAAAACACTCTTGAGGGAAAAACTGCTGCCTCTAAACAGATTTGAGTCCCTTAAGGAAGCCAACAGTTTTTCGATTGTGGGATGCTCTTTTCTTCTAATATAACTGTATATATGTTGGCGAATTGCTTCCTGTTGGAAAACATCTATAGACGTGACGGGTTTCTGTCTCCTTCTCTTCCTTCCAGGTGTCTGTAAACTCATGTTAGTTTTACCAATTTTACTAATTTTTTTCTCCTTCTCCTTGCATATTGCAACTACGGTATTTTTATTTATGCCTAACGCAGCTGCGGATCTTTCTACCACTCTAGCTATTGGTATTAAAATATCCCCCTTATCCTTTTCTTCCTGAAAAAAATTCCGAACTTTGACCACAAGTTCTCGTGACTGACTGAGTAAAGGAGAGCCCTGGCCGACTTTTGTGTAAGGAGTCGGTCTCACTGGCCGTACGCGAGGGCGCCCTCTTTTTTTAGCGCTAGAGTCTTCTGTTCTTTCCATCAGAATTGAGATGATAGTAAATACCGTTTATATGAAATGATAGATGTTCTGTACCTTATAATAAACATACACACACTGTAATTCACTACATACACTCACAACAAAACACTCTCCAGAAGCACCGTTGCCAGATACCAACATACCATTGGCTGTTTTTCCCCACAACTTGATAGAAAATATCCCCACTGGACTGAGAAATTCCCCGCATCAGTATTTGATCAGCGAGGGTCGGGCGACTTTGTAAGGGCATTGGGAAATTCCCCACATCTGGCAACACTGCTGACCAGAGAAATCAAACGGGCGTTGTTGTCAGCACTGGAAGATATGCACGTGAGCGTGCGTGCGGGCATGGTGAGCTGCAACCACACGGCAACACTCAACAGTGTCTGTTGCTATGACAACAGCGTCATGCAGCATCAGTCGCTTCTCGCTCAAATTGGTCTGGTGGGCAACCAGTTTGTTCTCTCACACTCACTCTCTCTCTCTCGCTCTATCTCTCTCATACCAACCGTAGAGCACCTCACCACGCCGATACTGAAGTAACATCTATTCAAGTTTAATTAAATATTTAAATAAAAGCATAGCATACAGAGTAGTCAGTAGTTTAGAGGAGGCTGTGATAAAAGTGATTTTGACGTTTTGTGACTACTCGTTTGAGTCATTTCCATAGATAAACTCTTCTCCAGATAAATTCTTCTCTTTCTTATTAGTAAGACTGTTACTTTCACATAAAATTAAGTACTCTTATTTTTTTAACATGATTAAACGAGAACTGGGAGTAGCACTGGTAGAACGTTTTATAAAAATATAAATATTTTTTATATTGCAAAATATAAAAAATTGATTATTCAACGTCCAAAATTAGTATTTAAATTTATATACTCAACATAGTTGAGCAAATCGTGATATTCCTCTGTTCAATAAAGAATAGTTGAATTTCGATTAATTAGGAAATAAGGATGTAGACATTTTCAAGGAGCTTTGAGAGATAACTCTCATTACGTGTGAATTCAACTAAGTGAATCCAACAAACCCACATAGCTTGTGATTGCTAACGGAGCTTAATACAGTTAAAATCGAAATACCGTACTTCTTATTTTATACGATTATACCATTTCAAGCGGTTTGATACTGTTTGCTTCCTGTCGATCCAGAAAATCTAGTTGGCACTGCACACCTTGAAAATAACCAACACTAGATTCAACGCCACACTTTGATCAACCGGAAAGGACCAATTGGAAAAAAAATATTGTAAACGATTTTCTCACTGGGGCGTAGCTCATCAGGCTTTGTGAAGTCTCTCACTATTGTTGTCACAGTGAGTAGGCTACGTCACACATTGAAACTGCATTTGTGTTGCCCGTTTCTGTGATAGTTTTTAACAAGTGGTTCTGTGAGACCATCAATGTTGGACAATCTCACTCTATAACTGTATGTAATAATTTCTTATTGTCGTTTTTCGATTGACGGGGAGAGTGGAGTAGTTACATTACAAGAAGTTTCTTGATAGTGCCTAGTGAGTAATTACCCAACGCAATTTTACTAAAATCATGTGATTACAAAGAAATAAAATTTTACTTACTAATCTGATCTTACTAATACTTACTTACACCAGGAACCCCTGGTCCTCCCCCCTCATGATTATTTTCTGAGTGCGCCAATGAAACGTATTTTGCAATAAATCTAAAAATATGGATTATTTAACGTATTTTGCAATAAAACTTATTATTAAACTTAATAAGTTTAGCGTGTTACTACTTTTCCTTCATTATAGGGCTTGAAAATTTCTACGAAACAGGCCCCAGATCTAAGTACTTGAATCTAGTGAAAGCTCTATTTGTTTGGACAGATTCAAATAAAGAAACTGTGATATCTGTCAAAGTTGTTATAGTATCAACACTTCTTTTGAAGAGTGTCCGTTTTCTGTTAGCACATGCTTGCCATGTAAGTAAGTAGGCCTACACATGCTGAACATATGAACTGAATTGAGTAATCCTTTTTTGTAGTCCACGTGGATTCTCTCTGCAAACTCCGTTGAAGAGTGAGTATATTGAAGTAAGGCGGATAGTGAATTAGGCCTACGTCTGACGAAATAAACTGGAGCGGTTATTCTATTAAGATCGATTGACGTTATGTCCCCCTTTGAAGGTCAAGCCTGCTATGGACTTCTCACCAGCGTCAAACAAACGGTATCAGTACGATTACTACTTTTTCAAGGTTCGTAATTCACGGGAGTTAATTTCGATCCAGATCATCCAAGAATAGGCTTACCATATTTTTCTGATCCCAATCCCGGCAATTTTCCAGAGACTAGAGGAGGGGTATTGAATAGTTGAACAAGCTTTTCTAAATTTAACCTTACTCTATTATTGAAATTCACTACATAATATTAATGAATACTATTTCTCTGTATTCTATTTTTTTAAAATTTTAAAACAAAAATATTTATAAAACTTCAAGTGAAAATGAAATGAGAAAAATGAAATAATCAAAATTCTACTTTCAAAGGAAGAAAAATTGAACAAGGCTTTGATTAATATTAATGCAATTATTCAAATTTGGTTTGTCTTTGACTTGAAAATGTTTTTTCTTCTTTCCTTGAAAACTCTACATTAAAAATACGTTTCTGAAGAGATCACTTTCATCAAAAACACTTTGTCCCCTTTAATTTTTTCAAAAAGTCTACACATAAAAGTTTTGCATTTATTTTATTGTTGAGGAGCTCTCTTACAGCTTTTATCGCATTAACAAACAACAAAATTCCTTTGCCTCTACCAAGTTCTGAGTCTGCAGCAGTAACTTATAAATATTTCAAATTATTAGACAAATTTTCCCTGTTTCTCCCTATATTTTTGAAATCCCGGAGATAAATCAATCCCGGAGATTTCCCCTGAGACACATACTAATCCCGGCATTACCGGGCTAATCCCGGAGAAATGGTAAGCCTATCCAAGAATGGAGTGCCACCATTTCCTGGGAGACTGCGCCCAGTGCTATTGGTGTAACTATGAACTTCCTGCTGCAATAGAAAACCTTGAAAATAGCACTACCATTTAGATGTACTGTATTTCCTTATAACCCAAACATTTAACAATTTCCTTTCCCATTCATTTTTCCATGACTAGGAAACAAAACAAGTGTTATTGAAACAGTTACACAACGAAATGATAAAATATTGCGTTCTCAAAGCGGTGTTGACAATCGAAAATCGTTATTGGTTCAATATTCGGAAGTTGCAATCACAGGAACCTGAGCCTCGTTTCTAAGAACCTCATCGAGAGTGCTGAGAGTTTGGATTCTCGAACTAGAGTTCCTCCTCCATTTAGTCTCCAATTGAGAAAGACCGTTCATTTTATTTTTCCCTTGTTCAATCGTCTTTTTTTGCTCTGGTGATGCCCAAATAAGCTCTCATCAGCTTGAGCATGAGTAATGGGAAGGATGATGATGAGATATGTTCGACATTACTTATTTATCCAAACTGGTGAAATTAGAAAAATTTCAATGTTATGAGAAAGTTGCGCACGGATCGATAGTCCGTGCGGCGAAATAAGTATTCCATGTATTGTTATTTTATTCTGTATAGTGTTACTTTATCTTGAATGAAGAAATTGAACTGAATTGATTTTAGTTATCAACAATACTCGCAGCTATCTCAGCTATCTAAGATCACTAAGTTCCTCCTTTCATTTATCTAGTACCTACATAGAAAGAATGTAATGTCTCTCTTCAATTTCGTGAAAGTTCCTCCGTGCTCAGACAGATGCTTGCTGCAGAGATGCGACGAGGCACAGATCATTGAAAGATAATGTAATGGTCTGGTAAGTGGCGTGACAGTTGGAATAAATTGAAGAGCCGATTGATAGAAGGAGCTGCTTGGCCGTCAACCGGGCATTCTTTAGTATTCTTCGTGCTGTGTCTGCCGAAGACAATAAAATAAGAATCTGTACTAGAGAGGAAGCAGATAAAAAGAGAATGAAGATCACGAGACATGCGCAGACGTGAGCGAGGAAAACGTGAATGTTTTCTGAATGACGTTGGCAGGGTTCCCGCTCCCGCCGACAGTCGTGTATTGGGAGTTCTGTCCTGACGGAGAAGGAGATGAAATGCCATGGTACTGCAACTACTGCAAGGAAGCCTCACGAGAAACTCTTGAACTGTCTGTCATCCGTGTGTTACGTAAAACAAAAATTATTTGTCGTGTGATAAATTCATGACGAAGGTAATATTTTGCCGTATTAAAGAAGAAAAGCAAGTAGGAGGGTTTCTTTAAATTACCTAGTTTCACAATTACTATTACCTAGAGCTTTCATTTTGATACAAACAAGTAGTGCAACTCGTCTAGAAATGCTCAGATTTTTAGACTTTCAATCAGCTGATTTACTTAAAATTTTTGTTGCGAACAGAAAGAAGGTTTGTTTACAGAGTTTAGAACTATCTAAATTGAACGTGAATATTCAATGTTGTGAAAATCTCAAGTATGGATGGCAAGAAAACACCACAGCGTAAACGAGCAGCTTCAGAAAGTAGATTGGAGCCTTTTTACAGGATTTTAACACAAAAGAAAGCACTTCCACTCGTATGTGGGTCAATTTTGAAACTGCAGAATAATCAAGGAGTAACACCGAAGCAAATAATGACATTTCTAACCAAAAACTCGATTCTCAGAGAGGAACAGAACAGAGTGGTGACCAGAACTTTGAGGCAAGCATTGAAAGACAATATTTTAGTGAATTATAACGATCACTATAAATTGAATTTTGAGAATCAAAGTTTAGTCAAGAATATTGCTAGAAGTTATCGTAAGTATAAGGGAGGCGCTGACAAGGCTAACCTCTCAATATTGAAGAAAGTACTGAGAGATCCTTTACCTTTACCTGAATCACAAGAAAACGATTAAACGTGTCAAAACAATAATTATTTCTTCCGTATCAAAATAATATTAAAATAGAATGGATAACTCTCTTCAGTTTTACAATTATGGAATAAGGTTTATGAGAACACATGAATCAGTCAATAGAGTTTAGGCTAACTTCCTGTTGAAATTGAATGATTCATTTCCTTAGAATGTAGAAATACTTCTTTAGCCTCATTTATTGTAATTCTTTTTCATGAAGTTACTAAGATTACTGTACCTTACTTTTGGTGTTCTTATAAAATATGGAGATGCATTGTATAATCAATAAAACTTATATTAATTTTTTCCCCGATTCTTTACTCTGATTGAATAATAGTAGTATAAATCTCTGGGAGTATAAATCGATGTATAACAATGTGATAATAGCTAAGTGTATTGTGCTCAATTAAAGATTCTTGTTGTAAGTGGATAATTGCATAATAATTTGTCACACATTGATGAAGATTTATCATAATTTCTCCAACAATAATAATTTATATGCCTATGTAATAAAAATAATACTAAAATAGCAATAATAATGTAACAAACATCTGGCTTGGAAAAAATACGTAATGACCCTTTGTAGCGATATCATGACTAATTTCCATTTATCTTGGCATGGAAGTTGGAAGATATTAAATCTTGATACTGCATCTTGTTCACCTTGGCACAGTGATCAGGTGAAATTATCTCCGGTCAAGGTGCGGCGTAGGATATAACATTAAATAACATTCTATACGATAAAATTCTATTTATCAGTCCAACTCTCTCAATTTTTGTCCATTGTTGTCATAAATAAATACATATTGCAATTGGAGGTCAGCTAATAGTTTTTATTCAAATGAAAGTCTATTTAAAATGACTCCTGCATATAATTTGTTCTTACTGTCTCATTTTTCATGTTATTTCCCTTTCATGATAGAAGATCTTATGTATTTTTCTGAAAGCCAATTCTAGCCTCGCACAGAATTAATTTGTTGGTACGCGTGTACATTGCTCATAAAAGTCTGTAACAAGATAGAGGCAGTGAGGCACATAGGTAGTGGACCAAAAAAGTAATTATTCTTTGGGTCTTGCTTTTCTTATTGAAGGAAAACTATAGCAGATAGTGGAATATTTGTAGGTTACAAGTCACAACAATTTTGTATTAGTAGAATAATAATTTTATATTACATCTTTTTTATTCATTAGATCACAGTGATGCTTTGTAATTGGTCCGGCGTCATTAAATCACGCGCAGAATAGAAGTTTACGCCGCATCTATGTCGTCTCGTACAATATGGTACAAAATGTTAAAAGAGACTATTATTGAATCTTGAATCAAAATGCGAAATAGATAAAAACATATCACTTATCTCATCTGTTAGAAATAGGAATCCTCGGTAGTATAGTGGTCAGTATCCCCGCCTGTCACGCGGGAGACCGAGTTCGATTCCGCCGGGGAGGATTTTTTGTACAGTGAGATCGATCTCCTGTTTTACCCAAAGACACTTATATGTCATGTCATAAGTTTTTAGTACTTCATTATTTGAATAAATTCATTTTCTGAATCGGTATTTGGAATGATGATTTGATGTTTGAAAATACACGTTACGACTGGCGCACAAGGAATTTTCCTTTTGCCGGTTGTTTGCCACGGATTAATTCATGGAAAGTGTTTTATAATGTTTTATTAATAATTTGAATAATACATTTTTATTTTCTAATTTAAATTTGAGTATGGACATTTTATTCTCTAATTGAATTAAAGTAGCCTAATGTAACTATGTACATTTTATTTTATAATTTATGTTATTCTATTATTACTTTTTTCACTCTATCAATGTATTGTGAATATTTTTTCAAATGTTTGTAAAATGGCAAATAAATATTTTCATTCAAAATTTCTTTCATTCATCAATCAATTATTTTATAATGTCAATTTTGTTCTCTTGAGCTTTAGAAAACTTGGAGAAAGAATATAATATATTTGGCTACTGGTTTATCAGTCCACAGTTCTAGTCTAAACAATGATAAAATTTCTTTTTTCAAAGCAATTTCATCTACACGTGGCCTGTCCACTGGGCGTAATAAAAATATGGATCCAAATTAGTACTGTATGCCAGTTAAGAAATTTATCGTTCCAGTCTCATTACAGTCTTATCTCTTGATAGACAAATTAGCTTAGTTGATGGATTGAAAGCAGTTTCATTTCCTCAACAGAACTAGAACAATATATCCACAGCAGACTAAATACTGTAAATAAATTTATCCAATAATAGTCTATTTAGTGATAGGCCTAATTTCAGAAGCCAACATTGACTTGTTGATAAAAGATTTCTATAACAAATGAGTGTCCCTATTTTTTATAGTTCTTTGTTTAATATCAAAATGAATGACTTAAGAAAATGACTCAACATTTCTATCTTTCAAACCAAATGACAAAGAAAAATCATTTTTGTCAATACTTGTGGTGATTCAATAATTTTCTAAACTATTTAAACTTTTCTACTCAAATTTGAATTACCTACATGTATTACCAATCTTTTTTAAAGTTTATATAATTTTCTCTTTATGATTTAATAATCTAAAATAATAACTAATTATTAATTTTAAGTAATGAACTTTCAAAGAAATTTTCCTTTGATACTTTATAGATTTTAGAATTCAACTCTTGTGGCATATTTCTTTTCTGAATTACCCGTACTAGTTTATTGAATAGAGTACATACTCCCAGCCACACTCTGGCTCCAGCCTTCGCGGATTAGTCTCATTAAAAAATTATTATTTTGACACGGTATTTATTTATTCTTGGATATTTTTATTGTCTGTACAAGATATAATACTAGCTAGTGAGAATAGTATTCTAAAGTTCAGGCTAAGTCTCCTTTATGACCGAATTCGTTGATAATATTTCATCTTTGTAGAATATTTCATGCAATAGAGGAAATTTGGATTTGAATATTTAGAAAATAAGAATTGAGTAGCAAATTGAAGTTTGAAAACCAAACGGATTAATTATGTGGAATAATGAATTACAGTTAGTTATTAATAGAAATGAAAGTATTTCATATACTCGTTTGAGTATTTACGCATTACTCTTGTACTAATACCTAGTTACCTAGAATCCAATGATTGTTACAATCGTTATTTTCAAGAATTGTGCTTCATTTATTTTCTCCTACATTGGAACGCCTTCTAAACCAGTTCTGTAGTTCTTGGAATGTTTTGAGGCGTAGTTCTCTACTTGGCAAAGATCCGCTTTATAAACCGCTAATGACAGATTTCTAATGTGACTAAAGTGATATAGGCTAGTCATCGACGATATTAACCATGATTTTCGTCCACGCAGTTTCATCCTTGATTGTCTTTTCAAGATTGAATCAATTTAGCACGTTTCACGCCCTCACATGCATTGCGTATGAAACATTGTGTATTTAGTATAAATTATCATGCAATGCAAAAAAAAATGTTTTTAGTAATTTTCCAATTAGATTGATACCACAGATGATTGTAATGGTTATGTTAAATTATTATATAAATCAATCAAACAATGAATGCCTTTCCACACAAATATTACTAAAATAATCGCTGTTCAATCAAACTTGAAGGGTTCTTAGCAGGTGTCATAGATTTCAAAGATAATACCATAGAGAAAGCACAGGCTTTGGCTTAGCGTAAGCTTTCTTTATGATAATTTCTAAAGATTTCTAAATTGGAAAAAGTGCACTTTTGAGCGTAAGCCTGTTGAACCTTTCATTCAGTATTATTTGTACATTAATGAATATAAATAAATAATACTTTCTGATTCCCAAACTCAAGACTGTTCTTGGATGGGTGACCGACACAAAAATAAGGAGAGTTAGGATCTACCCCCAAGGGTCTCTCCACCAATAAAGAGCCACACGAATGTATATTGTTTTCATTACCATAAAAGAAAATTAAGAAATTTGTGTTCTCTTAAATTTGGGGAGATGAATCACAATATTACAATTATGTAACTTCGATACTGTATTTTCATTGTCTTCCAAAAAACTGACAATGATATTACGCCTCTTCCTCTCGGATTAACATGCTCTGGTTCTACAGAGTAGAAGCTGGATCGGCTGACGCAATCCAACAATGTTATGTGCAATACTCGATCCGTGGATCCGATACTGGATCCGTGGCGAAGCGTGGTATACTTATTTGGTCATCGACGGGTATATTTCCTATAGGATGACCAAATAAGTATACCACGCTTCGCCACTACGTTGACTCTATAGAAGGTAGAAGTGGTGAATGCAGTAATACAGTAGTCGATTTATGACGACAGCTGACTGACTGACCCCTTTGAAAATTTTGAGCAGGAGGAGAAGTGATTGTAAATTGTATTCCATTGTAACTTGTCACTTGTCAATTGAATTCTGAATGCATGGGTAATCCTGTTCATTTTGGATTCAGTTTCAATGTTCAATGCTCCTACCCCATATCCCACATGCAACGAAAGAGAAAACAAACAATTTCGAGATGAACCACATTAGAATATAGTTACCATACTATAACCGGTGTAATCTCGTGTTCTGGAGATGGACAAACAGCAGTCCGAAATAGCTATCAATACTAATCTGTGAGTAGATTTCACATTCAAAGTAAAATAATTTTACAAGTATAATAATAGTTAGACCTACTATAGTTCTAATTTTAATAGTTCATATTCACCCCATTGCTATTTAAATTTCCTTATATTTTTGTATATTGCTCCGATACCTTGTTTACACGTTCACAGTCGACTAAATTTAGTTTTCGTTTCAAGTGTATTTATGGATTCTTAGGTATGGAAACGCTTACCCTCATAAATGACTTCATAAGAGACGTTCTAGTATGGTATTAGAATAAGAATTTATTTCCGTAGATTTTCAATAAATTCTTATAAGTTAATCGACTAGAACTAGTAGCCAATCGACTTATTTATAAGAATTTATAAATAATTATTTATAAGAATAAATTAGCGACACCTTCCTTAAATTTCACAAATAGCACTGAAAACTACTGGCGACGTGTAGACAATACATAAAATGTAGTTTATTATTGTACATATTTTATTATTCATTGATACAAAATAATACTCCTTTTATGTGGTAAAAATGAATAGAATGATAGAATGATGAGAATTTTTAAAATGTTTACAATGTTTTTATCGTGTGGAGAGTAATGAAAGTTTTCAAACTGAAAAAATGAGTATTGAGTGCAACACTTGATTATTGCATCTGAATCCACCACGTGGTTTCCATGCTTTGTGCGTGATGCCCCTTTTTCCGAAACGTAGAAGTATTGATTTTCGAAATTGCACCTCAAGAGTCGTCTTCTGCAATGTTTTTGGAGCCTGGAGCTTATAGGTCTACGGTTCTATGTATAGAAGTGAATAAAAGTATACGACACTAACACAGTGTTTCCTAGAAGTTCCATAAACCTACTTTATGACAACAACGCCTTTCCTTAAATAAAGAGCAATACAAGTGATTTTATTTTTAAATATAGGCTATTTTACAAAAAATGTTCAAACGAAAATTGAATTTCTTGTGAATTCAATTGAAGAAGACTAGAAAATTGTTCAAAAAGACATAATGCCTTCAGACTGCAATTTGTTTGGAATTATTTTTCATAAAAAAAATTTGGTAGTAATTATTTTCACTTGGCAACTTGCAAAACCTTGGGTAAACTTGAAACTTGGATTTTTGTAGACCCTGAGGTTCCTAAGCCTTCTTTTGGACAAGGATAAAGCCTCTGAAAAAAATATATTTGTAGAATCATAGAGTAACTAATAGAACTATCCATTGCTATGCTATGGTAGAATCAATCAAATTATGCTATTTTCTATTGAGTTTATCATTACTATTTTCATAGCCCCCTTTAAACTACAGTAGTTTAAAGGGGGCTATGCTATTTTCCACACAATATCATGCAATACAAAAGGTCAGAAGCATAATGTTATGAGCAGCAGAGCGAACCGTGATGCCTGGATATTGGAGGTTATGTTTCTTGGAAGCGTGCACGACACATTGCATTGGTGCGTATTGAAGGCACTCGTTTCCCCTCTTCACCCCACTGTTTATTATCAGTGGAGCCTGCTACGAGGCTAGCACCAGAATGGAGGGGAGTTGATGGTCAGAGGGGGCCGACTGATAACAACAGAGCGGAGAGGGGATAATGACTCTCATAGCGGGTTCCTCAGACTGGTTGGGTTGGAAGGCTGAGTTGCTCTCAATTTCCACTCGGCAGCTCTCCATTGTTATGATCATAAATAAGGCAGCGCGCGTGCTATTCTGTGTATACACGTGCAAGTTGCTTGCAATGTTTCATTTTTGTTCCTCCTTTTATTATTTCCTCTCCACTGGTCAAGAACCTAGAGATGCAAAAGCTGGTTTGTGGACCTCTCTTGAACTTCTCCAATCTATAACAGATCGCTTGAGCCATTTATTTCATGAGGTGGACCAACAACGTCTTGTACTCACTCACTTATCAGAAACTAGTGCATAATAATAATTTCAATACTGCTCAGGTTGAGGATGGGCATGAATATTGCATATTTTTACAAAAAATCAGTCTCTTTTGAGAGTCAAGAAGATGGTTTTGAATAAAAATGAGCAACTTTCAGAATTGCATTCCTGATATTCAGTTTAGTGGTATCATTAGCAAATAGTCTTGTCGAAAATATAGCATTTATTTCACCTAAGAAAATAGTATCGCACATTTTATTCTGAGATAAAATTATACATCCTGTGAGTCATCAACATAATGTGAAGTTTAAAAGAAATCTTCAATTGGAATCTAAGAACAGTCGTTTGTTGAATGGTTTGGTGTAATTCTTCATAATTTATTCAGATGCTACATTTCTAAATAATATGTTGAGTTCAAACTAGAAAAAATAAATAGGGGTTGAAATTCATTAATGAGTTTTTATAGATCATTCATCATTGTGTAGCGAATAAACAAATACTGTAACTTATTAGTCAACTCCAATATTACTATTATCATTGTACTGTAAGTTAATTACAATTAATCATCTATCTATGATTCACTTATAATCACATTATCCATTACATACAACTCTCTGATCAACTTCAATTACTGAGTTATTTTTATAGTGAGTCGTATTAATTCAACGTCTTCGTCTATACAACTGACTAGTTGTATAATAGCTTAATAATAGTTGCATTAATACGTAAATAAAAGTTCCGAAATATTTAATATAAAGATTTGGAAAAATAGATAAATAGAGCATTATTGAATATTTATTATGAAAAAAGTAATGGTAAAACAAAGGAATTATTCAGTGAGGAAATGAAAGATGAGATGTGAAATACGCCAGGTTCAAGGGAAAGAAAGGTTCCCTTTCCCTCCCCTGTAAAAGGTTTGTGATTGGGAGATTGAAAGCAGTGTGATTCAGCTCATGAATTTCTCCCTGAGAAACTGTTTGATGAAGAGCTTATTATCAAAAGCGATAACTTTTAAAATTGTCACCTTCAAAAATGTATTTTCTCGTGAATCGGCTATCAGTTCTTTCATTCTCAGTATAATTGGTCGCAAGGTGAGAGCGGTTGCTGAGACATCATGAGGTCAAGTCACAAACACTCAAGAACTTGGATGTGAAAAAACAAGGTGAGGTGGAACCTACCCGTCCCATATAAGTGTCTCCCCACCAATAAAAAGCCATACGAGCATATATCAGTAATATTCAACTACTGTACATTGAAAGAATTCTGTAGGGTATTTTTTGTAACAGGATATTTTATTACGTTATATTTTTTTCTGATTGAGAAGTGAGACTCCACTACACCACTCTCTCACAATCACTCTCTCTCTTTCTCTCTCATCGCGTTACAATTACACCCCTGTGTTGAAAATTTTCCAAGATTCTTCCTATTCTAACCACCGAAAGGATGGATCAAAAGCTATGTAAGAGCATTCTCTGGCCAATTTTTTGAGATAAATATCAATGAGAAAGGATACACTTCTCTGTCCTTTTTCTAGTTTTCTTGATAAAACCGTGAAGGTGACACCACTTCCTGGAAGCATTGTTTGGCGACCAAACTCAGGTCACCTGGGTGCCGTTGCCGTGGTAAAAGAGGATCAGAAAAGTGGTTCACATGGACCAGCTGCACCGCAGCAAAGCAACAGGCGGCCGTCTTCATTGTATTTGACAACGAACCAGCTGATCGTGTCTTGACGCGACTATCATTTCAGTTGGTGATTGTCATTCCATACAAAAAGCATACAGCCGTCCTGGAGGGTAGCGAGTAGGCTCTACCCCTACCCACCCCCTCGTCTTCCTCTATATCAGCCTAGCGTAAAGCGGTCTCGTAATGTGACGGGGAGGGGAAGTTCAAGCTCCCTTCCTACGGTAGAAACGAGAGCCTTCCCCTCTGGCGAAAGCAGTGTTTACGTGCCTCCCCACCACCGGCCGTGCTCACAACTACTATTACAGCTACGGAGAGAGGCAGTCGTATCGTCAGCGCATGGAACCAGCACTCTGGTGTGTTCACTTTGCTTCTTATTATTGTCGTGCGGTCGAAAATTTGAAATTTTTCTGTGTAGGGCGCGATTGCTGTTTGTGATACACGTGGACATGCATCGCAGATTGGGATTTGACTTGTGATAACGGTGCTTGCCACCCCTTGTGTGGTGTTTACCAGCTCAATTCGAGGGTGTTGACATTTTACTAGTCTACGTGCAGTTTAGTTCCTCAATCTTCGCGCCAATCAATTGAAACTTCTAGGCCTATTTAATTCCATTTCCTTGTAATCTGCTGTGAAAGTTTTAAAGTGTTATTTATAAGAAATACATTTAGGAGACTCTACTTACTTCTTTTTCTATAAATATTTGCAACAGAAAGTAAGTTATCTCTGGAACTTTCTGAATATGTTAACAATTTTTTAATCCACTTGCTCAAAAACTGAAGCAATAGGTCTACTATAAAATCATAGATCTTGCAATATTGTCGAGCAACCCATCAATTTATATGGTCTAGATTAGTGATTGAGGTTATGTTCATAATTACTGTTCATACTTAACCTCAAAGTTCAGTTACATTTGAAGTAGCCACTGGTTTTTGTAAAATTCAACCATGTTGAAGTTGCTGGGAGGTCTGAAGGACTACCTGAAGTGGCAGGACATTTACATAGACAATGCAGTGTTCCGCTTGCACAACTTATTCACAACTGTACTGTTGCTGGCATGCTCGCTGATAATAACAGCCTCACAGTATGTCGGCAACCCGATTCAGTGCATCGTGAATGGCCTGCCAGTTCCTCCGATCAATACCTACTGCTGGATTACATCCACGTTCACCATGCCTGATGCCTTCCAGCGTCAGGTCGGGGTGGCTGTGGCGCATCCCGGCATTGCCAACGATTTCAACGATGAGAGTGCCAAAAAGTACTACACCTACTATCAGTGGGTGTGCTTTGCACTGTTCTTCCAGGCGATTCTCTGCTACACACCGAAATGGCTGTGGGATGCCTGGGAGGGAGGTCTCATGCGCGCCGTGGTCATGGGTCTCAATCAGGGGCTCTGCACTGAGGAAGATCGCTGCAAGAAGAAGAAGGCATTGATCGACTACTTGCTCAGGCATATCAAGGTGATCAATCAATAATGGCACTCTTAACAAGCATGGACATGGTTTTATTCATTAATTTTCAATTAATATCACTGAAATAAGCATGGACATAGGTTTTTTGGGAGGGGAGAAATCTCACCATCCATCTGATAAGAAAATGCATGAAAGTAGATACAACATTTATAATACCCGCATGAAAGAAACAAATGTTGTCAATCATTAATATTGAGCACGGACATTATTTTAATCAATAATTTTTCATTCTCAGGCAATCTTACGGCTCAAAATTTATGAAACATGTAGGCCTATAATGCTCGTCAAAAGAGGAACCTTTTGAAAACGTAAATTTTACAATAATCGTAGAAATCTCTCCTTGGAACATCCCTTTTAATGCATACCAGTAATCAGTTGTTATCCAGTATAGATGAATCAATGATGCATGTCATTATCATTGAATTGAATAATTTTGTTACTGTACTTTTATGAATTGAAATTAACTAAGTTCCTCACTATGTGTTTAGATAATGAATCATAAAGATGATGATAATAATAGTCTAATAATGAATAATCAGCGGAAGATATCACAGATATCTTTCTAATTTTTGTCACACTAAATTCCATTTATTTTAACATCGAATTCCCATATTTTGGGCACGGAGGAGTGGAAAAATCATTCAACTTATGGATTCATCATCGAGTTTCAAGAGATCAGTTTAGGAGAAATCAAAAGAATAGAAGTACATCAACTACTATTAGTCAAATGCATGCATGATTCTCAAAAAATGAATCATCACAATAACTACAACTATTATTCAAATACTTGACTAGTTTAGTGAGTCATGCTTATTCAAATGGAATTTGTTGTAGGAGTCTACACCCAAGAACTTATGTCAATGATAAAGGTCATTATTTAAATATTGTCTGCGCGGTGAAAAGTTGTCTTAATACAATAATATTATCATTGACAAATACATGTGACTATTCAGCCTATGAGCGAACAAATTCATTTATCACCCTACTCAACTTTCTCTCTTCAAAACGTGAGAAAGAATGAAATTGACATCATCTACCTTTCTATCAATTCAGTTGAAAATATCCTCGGATTTATCTGACACAATAATATTGATAAAACCTGTTATGTGTGCTAGATTTTCCTAGGGTAACTCCTATTCTTCTTAATTTGCCCTCCATAATTTGCAATTTGAAGTCGTATAAAGTTAGTAAGTCTGGAATTCATGTATTGTAATCTAATCTCCCCCATAGTCCTGGAAGTCATGCTATGAGTCGAGTTCCCTATTATTATTGAAATTCGAAAAGATTATGGGTTCTTGCGGGAACTTTCGAAGATGGGCATAATAATTAATTGTGCTTGAAATGTTTTCTAATAATAATTTGTCATCCCACTTGTTGAATGTGAAGTTACGATGAATACACTATACTAAACACTAAGCTATTAGTGATTCGAGCACGAAACTGTAACTTTTCAATCATCAAAAATTCCAGCCAATGAAATTGGCGGATTAGTAAGTACTCTTGATTAGTAGTACACAAGTACAAAAGATGTAATGCAGCGTACAAAATCATTTGTATGTCATGGACATGTGTGGGCAGCCTTGAAATATGCACACCGCTTGTTCAACAAAATTATCTCCATAAATCTCTATTGAAAGGAGTTCTATAGAGTTCTGTGATGACAAAATATCAATGACCAATCTACCGAATTCGACCACAGATTAATGATTATCAGTTACATATCCACATTTTGCCCACATGAACTCTGGGCTTGTGCATGGGTAATGGCTGGGGAATGTGATAATGGAAGATGAATCAAACAACTGCTTTTTGGGCAGCTGAGAACTACAGCCTCCAAAACACACTCCAACTCATGGAGGACACACGTGTCCTCCAAAACACTTTCAATTGATTATTTCTATTTAAATTAATAAAAACTAATATCAAAGAAACTTATAAATTTGGTGAAAGTGAAGTTGGCTTTCTCAATGTCCATTCACTATAAATTACAGTATTTTGTTTTTCTACAGCAACCGAAAAAAACGTATTTTTTCACATTTTGCATTCATTGTTTCCCTCTCTATTGAAAATTCTATACCAAGGGCTAAATGGATAATGTATAAAGTTGTGTGACGAATTGAAGCGCGACCCTATTGTAGTAGATTGTGAAAGATCTCTTCAGATCGAGGCCAGTGTCAACAGCTGTCTTCTGGATTAAACGCTTCACTATTGAGAAATAAACCATTGTCTCATGTTGAATGGATTCAAGCTTTTGAATTACAAAAAGACAATGTCCCTGCTGTTTTCCCAAAAAATGACCATGTCTGACTTTTTCCTGGTGAAGGGCAAAAGCTGTACAGCAATAATTTTTCTGAGTGAAGGGCAATCAAAAGCTGTACAGCAACAACTGTTGGTTTCTGTTCCATCATCAATTGAGACGAATACGAATAAGAATTGAAATGAATCAATTGAGACAAACTTTAACTGTAGAATTTAGCCAACTAAAAATCAATGGATATTTTTCATTTTGCCATTGAGTCAATGGCATTGACTGAGTTCAAATAACTTGTAACGAGCTGTTTCAGTTGAGTTGAAAATAAGAAGATTGTAGTAGAGTATCAGTTGAGAAGCGAGTTGTATTATGAAATGAGAGCATTATGAGCTACATACCTCACAAGCACAAACAAACATCCATATATGAAATTCAAATTAGACTATAAAGTTTGCTACAGCAGAAGGTTGTAATTAATACCAATGAGAGAGAAAACAACGAATAAAAAACAACATCCTGCGGGCATGCTAAAAAATGTACTACGAGAAAAGAAGGGGGCGTGAGTGAGAGAGGTAGCTCAGCTGAAATTCAGAGAAAGAAGATAGAAAGAAAGATGTGGTGAAGATTGAGAGAGATAGGAAGAGTGGAGTGAGGCACTGCTTTTAAATAGTACAAGTTGATCTACAGTGTTGTGTGATCATTACACAGCGGATACTCACTCATTCCTGAAACGAGGAAAACTTCCTTTATAGTAATTGGAAGTTGTAGTATTTTTCATGAATGAACGTAAAATATTTCAAGAACAGAATTTACAAATGAATGTGTTTTTATCGGTTGAGGTGATAAAATTTACAATGAGCTGTCTCAGCCGGAATAAATTATAGTATTAATATTTTCAAAGCATTTATGATATTTCCTATGGAAAACACCACACGTTCTGAATTCTACGAAAATTAGATACTGCGAATTCTGCAGGGAATTTCCCATGCAAGTCTTGTGCGTTGTTTATTTCCATACGGTATCCTGTCAGTAGACTATTGGGTACTCAGATTTTCAAATACAGTACTGATATGAAAATTATGTGAACTTTTGTTATTGTTCTTCTGATGTTTGTTGTTTTCTGGGCTAGTAATTAGTTATTGACATTAGAGCACTATAGAAGCAAGTTTTAAAACCAATTCAAGTCAGTCAACCAATTTTATTCCAAGTGTAAGGCTAGGCGTACACCGGTTATTGAAGCAACACACACCGATTAGTCATTGCATCGGTGTGTGCTGCTTCATAAGCAGCTATGTGAATTACTGTGACTAAACGTGACTAATTTCGTCTTGTCTTGTCTTGACTAACCGGTGTACGCCTAGCCTAAGTTCACCATCAGTTACAATAGACATATACATTCAGATAAAAAATCTTAAAAAGTTACTCAGAGATATTCTTGTTCCTGTTCATGGCGTGTTGAACAATGTACCAAGTTTTTCACATTATTCTATTGAGCAAAGATAACAATTATGAGTAGATGAGAGACGTCACTTACAAATATTTATTACTGAATAAAACATGAGGTATCAGAAAACCGTCATTGTTATCAATCTGGTTCCCTATTCAATATTTCAACCAATTTCAGAGCATTATGAATTTCAGAGCAATGTATTTATAGGAAACTTAAATAGGAAAGATCAATTATCCGGAAGAAATTTAAAGAACTTATTTGAAATTATTTCTATTGAAGATGAAACAGTCATTCCAAGTGAATCATGTAATCAGTAATTGCCTCAATTAGTTGGTTTTTAACTTTGGGAAAGCTATCTAGTTGATAAGCTATCTCTACAGCTTGCCATACAACATTCCAGTCACCAACCAAAAGTAATGATCAAAAGTTGTGAGTTTTAAAATGAACTGGGTACAAAATATTTGATCATCCGTTATCAAACTGATTGTGCAAAGTTCTATCCAAATCGGAAAAGATATGGAAAATGTATGGACCTATCCTATTTAGGCAACTAACATTTTGAAGACCATTGCCTCAATTTGAACACCGAAATGTATGAACTTCTACTTTATTCATATCATTCAGATCATTCGTAATCAATTTGATTGTACAAGGACCTAACTAATCAAAGCGAGAAAGATATGGAAAATGTATGGACTTATCCCAATCCCAATTAGGCAAGAAACATCTGAACACTGTTGCCTCCGTATAGGCCTAATTACAATATTTATCTGATAAGCACGATGCTTTATTCATAAGTGTGCGCGCGCCTCTGAACAGTACTGTTGCCTGGAATAAGTTTAGACGAGCAGCTTGTAATCCAGACCCTGAGGCTATCTATTCAGGTCTTCTCTGGTCGTTGGTCTTGGTGTTGGTGCGATCCAATTTTAAGGACGTCTGAAACAATTATCTTCTGTTGGCTGTTAAGCCCAAGCCCATCTCACAACTAATTCACGCGGGCGGATCCAAATCTCGAGTCGTTTGGGCATTTGATGG
Organism: Laodelphax striatellus; assembly: GCA_017141395.1. NCBI lineage: Eukaryota > Metazoa > Arthropoda > Insecta > Hemiptera > Delphacidae > Laodelphax > Laodelphax striatellus. The sequence continues at coordinate 27,538,691 of CM029536.1, forward strand.
ACGTTTCAATAATACAACTTCAACGCGTATTATTTTTCCTCGAGGTTGGTTCATGCCTTATAACAAAGTATGGTCCACTGCTAAATCAGTTTTGAACTCGATTTGGTTTTGTTTTCAATCTTCAACTTACGTCCGCCGCTTGAACCTCTTTCTACATTCTATTATATTAGTTTTGCTTTCATCCATCCACATCTTACTACTGTACTTCATAGTATTAATATTATTTATTTACTTATTACTTATTTCAGATGGAAGGAATTATTAGACGTTGCAACTGAAACACTTCTTCACTCAATTATAACAGTTTTGCTTACTTTCACATCGTACTACTTCACAGTTTTAATATTTACTTTTTTTAGATGAATGATGCACGCCTACTTATTTTAGATGAAAGGAATTCTTAAGGTGGGTTTTCGTTACTGCGACCGAGTGCCGCAGCGGAGCCCGACCCAGCGTTGCCGAATGCAATTGATGGAAAATCCCAACTATTTATAGTCGGGCTCTGGGCTCAGCTGGGTGGCACCATTATAGACGTTGCAATAATCAACTGCTATGAAAACCTAAAAATTGGTGAAACGAAAGTCCAATGTAATTATGTAGTTATGTAGATTTCTTTGGATTTTCTTTTCACAAAATTATTACTTTTAGTTATAGTTATTCCATCAGTGCTCTCTCTCAGTGGTGACTATCCTTGAGGGGAGGAATTGCGTCTAGAATACTATTATCTATTCAAAGTTTCTTGCCGTGTTTTGTGGTTTGTGGAGAGAGTAATACTATTTGTGCAGAGCTTTATAAAATGAGATTTGCAAAAAAGTAACAACTTCAGACTCATCCATGGTCCTCAATTTTTTATATCAAAAACGTCTGCAATATTACGTGACTCTCCAGGTTTATTGTCCCTGTAATAAGAAAGATAAGTTTTTACTCTTGCACAGTCCATGTGGTTTCTACATAAACTTTCAACAATGAAACCGAGGATAACATTCATTCTATCACTATTTCACCAGTGTTAAGTTAGCTAGACTCTATCTTTGTTTTAAAAAGCAAGAAATAAGGCAGAATGAAAAACGAGTTTGATAGTCGGGTTTGTGGTTTGTCTTTCAATAATTGGTTTCTTTCGGATTTCATCTCTCCAGTCTCGTTCCACAACTGAGGCATGCGAAATTATATTTTCACTCAAATTTACGATGGTTATTTATTGACTTCGTCGCTGGATGTTACATTTATCTTTATGTCCCTGGGACGTGCAGACTGGTCCAGTGCTATTGGCTGTGCTGTCACAACATCGACCAACGTGTTACTGAAACACTGAAAAGAAATCAAAGTAGTGCTAATTTTTACTGCTGCTAGAATTCTCACCCTTCGTATACCTCACACGTGCACCAAGCTTCATGAAGTGTGCTTTGTATTTTCCAGGTACTTTTCTCCTTTAAACTTTGTATTGGCAATATTCATGCTATAATTTTCAATGATAAACATTAATGATGAACATTTTTTCCTCTTTGAACCGCTTATTTCTCTTCCACTAGCCTCTACATTCTTCATTTTTTTTCATTGCCTCTTTACACTTTCCATATTCTTTCATTCGTCTACCCATCATGCAATATTATAGAAAATCAAAGAAATTGATTTCTTTGATTAAAATATATAAGAAAATGAAATATTTAGTGGGATAACAATCACTGTCTAAAAAGAAGCCCACTTGGAACATTCAATAAGGAATTTCATCAATATTTAAAGGAAATTATAGGCATTTATAATCATTTAAAGTTATATTAGGAAACTGAATTGCAACTGCTCTTACTTACAGTTCTCCCGACTTCCAGAAAAGACTTCCTTTTTGCTAGTGAACATTTTGAAAACCGGAACTTTGATGGTGGAAACAGGAAATCATGAAAGGCTCTACTTTTGAACGAATAATTTATTTCCTTGAATTTTTTCCTCTCCATTAATAATGTCTGTTTCCTTTTCTCTGTTTTCCTAGACGATGATGATTAGCTGCTTACATTGCAAGTGATTGTTGTGATGTATCAAACTCATAAAACAATTTTTTTCTTTCTGCTATTCTTTCTTTAATAATATTTACTTTCTCTATTTCCTCTTTAGCATTTTTTTCCTCTTTGAACCACTTATTTATCCTCCACTTGCCTCTATATTCTTCAATTTTTTTCGATTGCCTCTTCACACTTTCCATATTCTTTCATTCGTCTACCCATCATTATCTTCCTTTTCTCCTTTCTCGCAGAGAGCTTTCCTTCCAAGGTCTTCGCCACACCTGAATCATGACCTGCCATTTTGTGCATTCATGTTCCAGAGGTTCCTCATTACTGCGCGTATCATTAGTCTGTGCTGTTATTTCGTTCGTTGACCTGGTACAGCAATTTCCAACCACAAAACTGATCTTGCACTTGAGATGGAAGTACACTATGCTGAAGGATATCCTAGCGAATGCATTACGTAGGTTCCTTCTTTGAACAAGTGTTTGAAATAAAGTATGTAGGTGGCGTAATGAAAGGTTGTCAGTCATTTTTGCTATTCATGTCATGCCTTTTTCCATTTGTTAACTCTGTGAATTTCATCATTATGGAAATCGTACAACTTCTCAAACGTCCGTGCCTTGAAGCATTCCACTCAACCTCTACACCTGAGTTGAAACCCATAGAGTACAGTGATCCTTGTAGAGCGTAGATAATGATGATGGATATTCAGCCTAGCCTGTGCTTCTTGTTTGATAAGAAAAAACCTAGCTCCTAACTGTCTGTTTCTTAAATAGGTGCAGCTAGAATACTAGTTTTGAGCCAGCCTAGGGCGGTTCTGAAGATATCTAGGAAAATTTCAGGGTAGTGAGCTTTACTAGAAAATACCTCCTTAAAAATGCATGTCCTCGTTTATCCGTAACCTTTCATCCAGAGGGATGCAGGCTTATGTCTGAAAGATTAGAATTGAAATACTTCTAAGTGGAACTTGTAGTATATTATCAACTTGTTACCAAAAATACCCGGGAAGCATGATAAAGACTACATTTAGGTTGATAGTGAAGTTCTTTATTTTGAAGGGTTCTAAAATTAGTCAATTCCAAAGGACCTACCAATATTTTATATTTCAGAGTCTAAAATTATAAGCAAGGAACATTGCTGGTTAGAATTTTCTACGGATAAAAGTAGTTATTGGAGGTTTTCACAATTATTCATTATTCTTATTGCCTTTATCAGTGTTATCCTATCATTCTTATTGAAACAAAGAAATCTTACAGTTTTGTACTCGTAATGGTTCACACACTTTCAAACAGGCCACGGATGCTAGTCCAAAGGATTTATAGTTTTTCTTGTAGCCCGCTCTTGAGACTGGTTTCAAGTGGTATAACTGCCATCGCAGTTGATACATAATGAATCAAGAATGAGAAAGAAAAGATGCACGAAGTTGGGATTAGAAAGAAGGGAATAATAATTAAAGGTGAAAATAACACGTCATGTATTTTGACTATTTCTTCTTCGACTCGTTATCTTTCTCAAGCTCCAGAACGCTTCCTCATCTCTTCAGCTATCAACAGCTAAATAGAAGCGTACTGAAATAAGGCATCCAGATTTCAAAGAATTTATATATGTTCATGTTGAAAATCCTGAAATTATAAAAAATTTCTTTAACTATAAAGTACAGTACTAAGTAGCCTCAATAAATTCAAATATTATTGTCTTCCTCCTCCTACTCCTTCTCCTGACGTAAAATTCTTGAAACCCCTGTTCTTACTCATAGATTTGTATGCATCAATTTAAAGTTCTCTTAAATCATCTACAAGTTATCTGTAAACTCTTTTGTATTTTTTTTTATTAGTTCAAACCAGATATATATATTCAACGCGATTTGATTTTGGTTGTTGAGAATGAATTACAAAAATAAAATAAACAACAGACATAAACCAATGGAAATAAACGTCGAAGAAAAACTAGAAAAATTCTAGATTGATATTGCCGTGTCCATGCCATAAACATGCGACTTTTTTATACCTTTATACCTTCTAAAATTCTTGTTGCGATAACAGCATCTAATGCGTTTTATCACAGTGTTATTGCTCACCAAAGTCAGATTCATTATTCGAATATAAGGGAAAACTGCCAGTCACTTGTATTGGTCGTGAAGTAAACGTTATAAAGTCAGCTTTATAATCAGTGTAGACCTACAGCACTCTGACATAAAATCTCTATTTATTATGGGTGTATTGTTGTAGCTGCTAGCTCCAGTGTGTGGCTCATATTGTAAATTCTAGAGTCTTCTCAAAGAAGGGCCCAAATTACTCTGACCTTCATGGAGTTGACAGTGAACTGCTATTATAAATATCTTGATTTTAATCTTATTCATTCTATTGCTTTACAACCATTGTATGAAAATTCCATGTTTAATGAGTTTTAAGTAAGATTGATCTTCGAGTGAAATTCCTCATCCCACTCATGGTTTACAATGTAGGCTATACTTTAAAAAATATGGTTCTAGACATGGAAGGGAGCAAGAGATAACCGGCTAGTCGCACAAAAATCAAATTGAATTTAACCACACCACTCCACTGTAAACTGCCGTCTTTCCGGTGACGTCCGATTCGTTCATTGGTTCTTTTTGCATGCTGAGAGAGAATAGAAGTGAAGTTCACAATGAGAATAGAAAGTTCACAAACACTTGTTCCATCACTATTTCAAAAATGAAGTTTAGGAAAGCCAATTAGCAACCACCATAGTAAACAGTTGTGAGCTTCCAGACAGTCGTCACGTAGTACATAAAATGATAAAATAATACTGTTTGTAATTTTACTATTTGTAGCTTTGTTTATTTTGTTTGTGATTATTTTTCCAATCTCCTAACACGTAACCTTGAACCGTACGCTCGATTTTACTTTCCCATCATCTACTGGTGAAAAAGCTAATCAGCTTCATTTTCTTTGTGAGATAACAATTAACTTTTCATCGTTTCCAATTGATATATCACAGTACGTTGGAGCTCGAAGCTGTAATTCATTTTTGATGAGTCTACTGTATGAATTCCTGTCCAATCAAGTGAATGAAAAATGTTTCTATGCACGAAACACACAGATTCCAATTAAAGCAGATGTCTGCGGCTGACTGTTTTAACTCCCAGATAGCGTTGTTTCCCAGCTACAGTATCTCCAACTGGTCTTTTATGAAGCTCAATTAGCTGTGATTTTGTTATTTGCATAAATTTCGCCTTTCAAACGTTTTTTTAAACACTTCAGTACTGTATTTGGACTCATATCTTCAGAATCTCCGTCTACTCAGCTTCTGCTTTTTCTCCACTTATCAAACTTAGTGACTCTGAACCAATTAAAACCGAATTAGATGGCCTTGGAACTTGATAGAATCTACCAGTTTGTTATAACATAAGTTAAACAGAAAAAATGTTATGTAAAGTACAGGATCGTAGATTGTACTGTAGTTTAAATGGCTTTGTGTTATTGTGTAGTGTACAGTGTACTACTGTACCACAGAGAAGTAAAGTTCTTTACTTTTATAAATAAAGTTCTTCACTTTAGTAATCAAGAATTGGCTAGGAAAAGCCTATTTTATAACCTGAAAGAATTCTTGGACTGTGATATTAGTACCCTAGTTTTGTAACTTTCAATTGTTTGATTTTAATGTTTTTATTTTATGTTTCATGACTGAATTATGTTGACGAAGCCTATTGCAGAAGTAAAGTTCTTTACTTCTTATTTCTTTGACTGTACACAACTTTAGTTACCTGTTGTTTAATAATTTTTGTTTATTACTAGGAAGGTTTTGATTGAAGAAGATTGAAACATGTGAGAATAGAAGTAGAGAACTGTCGTTCTCCTTCTGTACCCTCTGAATAGAACATTGCTTGGCAATTGCCACCAAGGCATTTTAGAGATCGAATACATTGTTTTAATAATAACCTGGGAAATTGGACTACATTACAATAATAATTGTCATCGGGTTTGGTCCCTACATTGTTTCTAAGAACTTTGTTCATTGTTCAAGTTTTGCATCCTCACAGTATTTAGTTCCCCCTGGTAATTTTCCTGTAGAAAATAAAACAATGCGATTGTTCACTCAATAAGATGATTGAGTCATATTCATCTCAATTTTATTACAGAAATAATAATTGAGAAAGCAGAATAACAATAGCCAGAGGGTTCTTGAACCTTGTCGTTTGCTTGATATTTTCTCAGCAAAATATTTAAATGAAGATGTCAAGTGCCCACGAAAGCCAATTTGTGAAAGTTAGGTGAAACGTTTGTATTGCCAAATAACTGGTGTCTTTCATGCCGTTTTCAAAACAGAACTTCCCCCATTAGTTCTCATTAAAAAACTAGAGAATTCTTGTTATTTGAATAATTATAATTATTATGCCAATTATTCAATTATTGGAAATAATTTTCAATTATCAGCACGGTATGTTTTCAAACGAGGAAAAGTTGTTCACAGTTTAGCAATCAACTGAACAAGATTATAATTGCCGTAAATTCAGCTTGTTATTTTGTCAGGTAGACCAGTAATCCTTGAGAGTGCGAGAGCCAATTACATACATTAAAAATATTATGCTAATGGACAATTTTTTTCTGGTGACAGAATGAAGTCCTCAAGTTTTGCATCTCGTTGAAGATAATTTGTAATGAGTCGATCAACTTTGATCAGACAACTTGAACAACTTGATTTATCAAAAAAATTTGTCTCTTCTTGAATAATTGTCTTGTGAAATTATTTTGTTCTGTACTTGATTTTCCGATTTCCAGAATGACATGAATATTGTATACATTGCATAATACATGATATGAAATTGAATTGAATGTCAGCTTCTATGTTAGTTGCTTGTTGAATTGGTACCCACCAATTTGATTGACATGATAGGTTTCTAATCTTGAATTTTATTTAAATTACAATTTATCAAGAATATTAATTTGGCATTAAAAATAACAAAATTCAATTTAAAAAGAACCATCCATTACTCACAAAGAAAACCGGAGGAAAGGAATAGAAATTGAAAAAATCTTATGAAGATTGACAACTGATGAAGCAATTTATATACATTTTAAACAAAATAGTAATTCCACTGAGAGGTGCTAAACAAATTATGAGATGGCTACTGCTGCTGTTGAATGTTTATCATCACAAAGATGACTTATATGACTGAAATGTGATACGTGAAATAAGCATCATTCTTGAAATACTAGACGAGCAAGTGGTTATCATAGCTTATATTAAAGCAGATAACGATACGGGTCGCCCTCATATTCATACTAAATCTTTGAAAGTATTGTTTTAATTGGATTTGAAACAGAAAAAATAATTTCATTTAGAAAAACACTTTTTCAAAGTGAAGAATTGAACATTAAGTGATGATGTTGATCTTGAAAAAAGTGATGATTTGATTCCTATTCCTAGAAAAAGTTGCACACTACAATTATATGATTCTTTTTAATATCTTCATTCAAAAGTTAAGTTAATTCGAAGATGAACCAGAACCAGTGTTGTCAGCGAATCTGCACTTGAAAATTATTTTCTCTTTCAAAAAGTAAGAATAGATGAGATTGAATTATTTCGTTATTTTTGAGGTGTTTGAGGAAGGAGACCTGCTAATTATTGTTACAAATCATGAGGATAACTGGAAAATTCATTACATTCTATATTCTTAATTAATCGTATTTGATACAATTGATGATTGCTAATCTCTATATCACTCATCTTTCCAAGAATTCGAATTCTACAATAACATCACTTTAACTTGTAATCTTGAATGGCGTCGTTTAAAAAAAATGGAGTTTTTAAAATGGCGTTAGCCAATGGGAGGGCATTGAGGGCGTGGACTAATGTACCTACAGTGAACTCGCACGTGATTGGTTGACGTTGTATGACGTGGTAAACTGGAAGTGACATTCAAAATGGCTTCCAGGAATAGGCCTAATTTGAAACAGTATCAATGATTTGATTTTGCTTTCGCATAGATCAGGCTGGGTTTAAATTTAAATTTTTTCAGAAAATCTATTGAGCTCATGCTTCAATATATTTTAGATCCCTATAAGAACTATAGGGATGATCTGTTGCAGACTATGATCTAAATATCAAAATATGATGATCTATGTAGGTTCTACATAGGCTATATGTAGCTATTTCTATTATCATAGTTGTCAATTCAACAAGAACCAATCAATATTCATTTCGAATAAAATAATTGAAATAAACTAAATAAAATGCTTAACAAACATTGAAAAATTAATTTATCCGCTTTGTGGGGGGCAGTAACGTTTGGTCCGACAAAGTTCTTTTTGGGCGTCCGCAATATACAGTACTTCACTTTTGGGAAACACTGTTAGAAACCACATTTATAAAATTGCAAACTTTTTTGAAGACTTCTAGAAAAAACACGTAGTTCATTGAGATGACTCAGGAAATTATGCAAATGAATCTTTTACACATTGCCTCAAAAGACCCTGTTATGTGTTAATATCATTGAGTCAATATTGTCTTTAACAAAAGAACCAAGCTTCAGCTTCTGTCGGTTGAACGCTCAAGTTCTTCACTACTGAGTTTAGATGAGAGGAAATATTCTGTTTGTATTCTGGAGACATGTGGTCTCAGCTTTCCTCGCCATCTTGTTTCTATGAAAGAACAGTAGTTGTTTAGTTCAGAAGAGCTGCTGCTGCATTGTAGGAAGTGAATTTTTCCCATTGTTTATTTCTCTCACGTCCCATCCTTATTCAAATATTTGTTCCACTATGTTTGTGTGCGCATCACATGCACAGAAGCACTTTTTACAAAAAATATTCCTCTGAATATTATTTCCACAGAAACTGCCATCTTGTTCTGCTCAAATGTCATCCACTTCTTATTATACCTTCTTATATCTTCTTCTTATCATTACTCCTCTTCCTATTATACAAAAGAAGGAAATAGCTGTCGTTTCTGATACTGTAATTGATTTGATAGATTAAAGAATTTCGTCATTCTCATGTTCGATCTATTTGTCTCTATAGTCCATCGATCTATATGCTATCTATAGTCTAGTTGTTTATGGTACATTTGTTTTTCAATTATTGTTCTTTAGGAAACTGACTCTACCCTAGAAAAGCTTAGTGACTATCCAAATTATTCATTCCATTTTCAATTATCGAGCTCTAATTAATTGAGAGATAGTCATTCTTCACAGACTTTCCCAAATATCGATATAATATTACTCATACTCCTAATCATTCAAATATTGGTACTACATTTTTGTGCTGCGGATAAAATGCCCAAATAAGTGTTTTACTTGTGCGTGGGTGATGAGGTGAAGGATGGTGCTGTGAAAAAGTGCCAGACGGAACGGGAATTGAACCCGAGATCTGTGAAGCGACAGCAGACTGAAGGTGTGACGCTCTAGCCAACTGAGCTACACCGGCTCGCCACTTTAATTCTTTCTTAAAAACAGAAAATCTCATTATTTGAAACAACATGAATGTTATCAACCTGTTCAATTTCAAACAATGTTATTGTATGTAAAACTCTGTGATTAGTTGAAAAGTGATTAGTCACTGAAATTTCTAGTAGAGCATAAATGAATCCTAATTCGTAATTCTACTGATTTGAGCATGAATCAGTCAATATGACAGAATGACTAACTAGGATGGTATTATATTTAAATCGATAATGCACACCTCTTAAAGCAAACTTCTTAAACTGCAAAAACATAATTGCTTGATCAAAAATGATTCATATTAATGAAGTCTGTGCAATGTTACCTACTCAAATATGTTTTTGTTGACTTATCGATAATGCATACTTTAAAACTTTCGTACTTTAAGTACGAAAATATAATTGCTTGATTAAAATTGGTTATTTTAATAAAGTCTGTGCAATGTTACCTACTCAAATATTCTACTTTTGTTGACTTACGTAAGGCTAGGCGTTCACCGGTTAGTCAAGACAAGACAAGACGAGATTAGTCACAGTAATTTGATGCAATGTCTAATCGGTGTGTGTTGCTTTATAAGCATCTATGTGAAGTACTGTGACTAAACGTGACTAATCTCGTCTTGTCTTGTCTTGACTAACCAGTGTACGCCTAGCCTAAGACTACTTATGTAAGATACTTTTGTCTAACCTATATCCTACCAAAATAATTGATCATTATCACCTGAACCTTGAGTAAGCTTTCATGGCAACTCAGCTCCTTCCAGAAACAGCAGTAAAATCACTACAGTATAGAGCTTAGAAGAGCCTACATGATAAGAGATGTTCCCAATAGCAGTTACAACTCAGCTAACGCAATTTAAAGCATGCAACCGCTTTCAGCTCGACAAGGTCACAACTATTTAGGCGGAGATTCACCTTGAAACACTATCCGCCAAGGCGTGAACATTTTACTACCGATCTGTCGATTTTCCAATTCCACCTCAGGTTTATGATCTTGTCAACCGATCACATCAATCGATATTGGTTCGGATGTCACTCTATCCTCGACTATCGTTTCAATAATCACTCAGTTGAAAGAATCTGACCGGTTTTGGATGATACTTGTATGTTATGTACCATATGCTCTTCTTATACTAGTTCCAAAAAACTTGATCGAACAGTCAGAAAATCATGCTTGTAAAAGAATTTCTCCCTATACCTCTTTATCTCTCTTATCTATGAGTTTCGTCTCGTTTCCTCTTATATCTATGAGTTCAAAGAATTCTCAGTTTCTAGAACGCAATCTTGATAGTTCATCATACGGATAAGTTGAGATTGGAAATACAACGAAATTGATGATTCTTAGGCTAGGCATACACCGGTTAGACAAGACAAGACAAGATGAGATTAGTCACGTTTAGTCACAGTGATTCACATAGTTGCTTATGAAGCAGCACACACTGATGCAATGACTAATCGGTGTGTGTTGCTTCATAAGCAACTATGTGAAGTACTGTGACTAAACGTGACTAATCTCGTCTTGTCTTGTCTTGACTAACCGGTGTACGCCTCCTTAAGGGCATTCAACTGAAGAAAACTTAGCATAATATTTCAAAATTAGAAAAATTAGCACAAAACAATATAACTAGAAAACTTCAAAGTATATTTCAAAATTCCTTCCATTCCTAGTGTGATGAACAAACCATCTTGAGCTGAAACAGAAACTAAAGTTATCAGGATAAAGCGGTTGACCAATACCAGATGATATAAAATAAAAGTCTCCCTGTGTTCACCTCAGCTAAGGGGTGATTGGTGGACCTACCGGCTAGAACAACTATTAGCTCTTAGTAAATTCCTTTTTTACGAGGCGTGAAATAATATGTTCTTGTGATCACCTTTATTAATTCGGTTTGATATTTATAGTGAGATTATCAATACAAGCTGTATCTTCCCCCTCCCAGTTAGTGATAAGCATCCTCGGCAGCAGCTCTTGTGTTTTCAGTCGGCTCTGAGTTTAGTTGGTCTCCGGCTGGGCATTTTGTTTTTTCTCTGGCCTACACCCTCGATCTTTTTTAAATTATTACCAAAAGCCCGCCTCAAGCGACTACCAGTTCCATTTTAATTTCTAACCGCTATTAATTTTCTCCCCTGCAGGTTGTAACTCAGACCCACAAAAGAGGCTGGGCAACATTTTTCCCTCCACTGTGGAATGTTGAACAGTCGTTCAATTTACGATTAAAAATCGTCTCTACCAATGTCTAGCCCTGTTTTGTTTCAAGGCTCAGAAATTTGTCGCCTGGCCTAGTAGACATTGGAAAGAACCATTTGTTCTACTCCGAAGACTGGTTCTGAACTCTGCCTCTCTTCATTGGAGGCTGCTAGGGCCATAGAGAATAACCAAATATTTAAATGAACCAAATAAAAGTATATTCTTGCTAGTAGAGAGATGAGACGTTGCTTGTGCTTCTGATACATTTCTATCGGTTGGGAGAAAATCAGCATTATCATGAATGAAGTTTCATAAGGCTTGGCGTACACCGGATAGTCAAGACAAGACGAGACGAGATGTCACGTTTAGTCACTAATTGGTTGCTTGTGAAGCAGCACACACCGATGCAATGACTAGTTGGTGTGTGTTGCAAGAAACTATGTGAAGTACTGTGACTAATCTCGTCTTGTCTTGTCTTGACTAACCGGGGTACGCCTAGCCTTAAATGTGTAGTGGAATTATATTTGAATATTTCAAGAAGTTTTAAACGGATGCAATAACAAACATGCATGTATCGAAGTCCAATGACTCTTTCATCGGTTCACTTCAAGATTGTACTTGTACTCTGATAAGAATTGGAAGTTACAAAATCTATGACTAGAACAAAGTCCTTGCATTTGTGACAAAATTATGCTCTACCCAAAACTCACAGCAAAATAGGAATTTGATAGTTGAGATAGTTGAAATGTTAAAATTTGGATTAGAATTTATTCAATAATACTGTAATTTTTCAGTTTCAACATCGCATCAGACCAAACTTCACTAGAACCTGTCTAATGAGTGTCAAATAAAAAGAATCTGCAATGAGTCACATTCATTCAAAAACATTACGATTAACTGACTGACATAGTAGACATATTAGTCATAGTAGTCACATTACGATTAACTGACTGACATAGTAGACATATTAGTCATAGTAGTTTCATTAATGATTGACAAAATGCAATTAACATTACGTAAGGAATTCTTGCACAAGAAAATTTACATTATTCACTTGCAATTATTCAGTGCACAACGGTTCACTTCGTTATCTGCTCTCCATTCATAAACCTGTACCCCGACTTTTCCAAATCAATTAAAATTATACCATAGTATTGTACTAATTTTGTACAAATTTGCTCCATTAGCCTACTGGTACTTAATATTTTTTTGAACTTCTCCACTGCTATGTTAATTACTCGAAGTTGTAATCCTATTCAACAATAAAATAATTGGAAGTATATTACTTCAAAATGAAATAAAAATTCTTGATAATTATCAATAATAGTCTGCCACATTCTATTGCACTTGTATAATAAATTATTGACAGTAGATTTCCATTCCTTGTAATGATGTTTTCAAATATTGTAACTACTGTATTAACAAGTTGCAAACCACCTTCAATTACAATGATTACACTGTAGTTACTTATTGAAGCTATTTTCCCAGCAGAAAAATAATGGAATTTTTCTTAAGCATTGAGTCAATGCCTTGTTTGTCATGAGCCGTACTCCAGGAATTCTGACTGCATCGTGACGTAATTGAATCATGTTGGAATTATGACATACACTCCTTTCCAGTTGAGGCTAGTAGTTTTGCATTTAAACATGAGAAGCATTCTAAGCATGAAAAATAATTTAAAAAAGAGTCTTAATAATGAATGTTCATTTCTCTGTTATAATAGAATTCAGAAATCACATAACCTAATTAGTATGATTAGTAATGCTAATCATATTATTATCCAGAAGCTTCAAAAACAAAATATGTCTATGAATATTGAATAGAAGAAGTTCTGTCTGAAGATCTGTTCTGAAGAAGAATATTGAAATAGAAGTTCTGTCAAGAAAACAAATGAAGGCAGCCATTCTATTCTTTCCTATTCTATTCTATTCTAATTGACAAAAGTTCTTGCTTCTTGCCAACATGAGAACAGAGAGAATAGAACAAGTACAATCTTATTTGTAGATGTTTTATTGATGTTGTGGAACTCCATGATAAAAGAAAACAAATCATTCTCCATTTTTGATAGACCTACTGTTAGACTAGAGAAAGAAAGTCCTCGGCGTACTGGAGCAATAGCCAGTCGAGCATTCAGTTAATATCACTCTGCCAGGGATATTCTTTCTCTGGTCAAACAATACTTCCCTGTATTTTACAGAAGTTCTTGCCAATATACGAACAGAAAGAATAGAATTTAAATTCTCCTTCTTTACTCTCTGTATAGTACCTACCAACTATCCATTCATAGATTTCATAATCAGAGTGCATCAGATTAATATTATATTCAGAAGTGAGTTCCAGTGTTCAGAACTGTATAATATTAAATGCCATCAATGAATTATAGTTGACTTCAACAAGAGTTTGATTTCATCAAAATCACTACCGAGAAGCGAGAACTATTTCAGCTGAATGGACCTTTTAAAAATCAAGTTAGAAAGATGCTGGAAAAGTTGCTTTGCTACTTTATTGAGCAGAATTGGAATTTTGAGGGCAAGGTAATATCATTGTTAAAACTTACACTTTATTCAGATATGATGTGGAACTTCTCTATTAATCTATAATGAGGTGAATCAGTAGAAGAATAAATCTTGTCAATTCCACAAAAATTAAGTTTATTTTAAACCATACTCGAGTTTCAATGCCCAGCATGGCATCATTTTATGGAATTGACAACATTTATTCTTTTACTGATTCACCTCATATAATTCTATAATTGTTATCTAGCAATTGCCAACTGCATTGCAAATATGAAAGAACATCATATTGCACTCTATTGCACAAGCACAAGGGAATTGGCTTTAATCATGTATGTCAAGTTGGCCTTCGAAACTACTATGCAATTTTCTGTCATTGTTATTGACAGCATTTTTTTCTTTCAAATAATCAATCAGACAGTCACAAAGAGAGTGATTGATTCTTTCGTTTATAGAATTGCGCCGTACTCATTCATAGGAAATTCATTCAAGTTTGAAAACTCAATTCATATGGAAATTTTTGTAAAGGGTTTTCACTTGATAATTTTTTTTAGCAGATTTGGTTGAAAAAAGCTGATGTTTCCTCTCTAACAAAGTGTACGTGGAATAAGATGAACTAATGAGAGAAAAATTGAAAACGGATAAGAGAATAAATTGAAATCCTCTATAATTTGACACTAATTTGATTACTAATTACATTCATAAAGGTCTAATTTCTTTTTACATTTCTATTTACGGATGTAATAATGATACGTTTGTCTCTGAATATTTCTGACTATTTATTTGTCTTTAAAATTATACATACCCTTTGATCAGCTTCATGAAAGACAGAAATGAGCAACCAATTTACTGCCTTTCCATCTTTCTCATTGTAACGCTGTACATAAATAATTTCTCATATGTTCAACCACACCTCTGCTCACTGTTGAATAAGCAGATAATTGAAGTTGATAACTTGATCAGTTGATAAAGTTAGTTGGTCAGTAGCAATCGCATTTTTCAAAATTGAGTACATTCACGGATTTCTAGTATCCATGAGTACATCCATGTATTTCTACTCTTATTTTCATTGCTCATTCCACCAAATTCCTTTGCAATCGAGGAAGAGGAAAACATTGATGGATCTGTTGACAAGAGAAAAATGACAATGTCTCCTTCAAACTACAAAAGATGGAGGAAAGGAAGGTCGCAACGCGTCAAACTTTTTCAACAGTAGCTATTGTGGAGCGCAACTCCTGAGACTGAACAGATGACAACAAACTACAATGCGACAGACATCTGCATAAAAAATGCTGCCATGAATAGAGTCTATGTCCTTGTGAAGTGTCCTGAGATCGCCGTCCAATGAACCTTCCACAGATGTCCACATGCACATGCATCCACGACCACATCCTAAATATATTATACTCGAAATAGTGTTGTGGAGAACTGTAGGCCTAAAATGGATGTCCAAATTTAGCTACTTTCAATATTATCCTCAAAATAGTGTTGTGAGAGCCCACATGGTAACAGTTTGTGAAATAGGAAAGTGAGTGACTTGGTGTCGTAATGAGGAGGATTGGATCAATCCTATCACCAGATGCTGTCCTAGAAAAAGTGATATAAAATTATATAAATATTGAAAAAAATATTAATATATATCTACTAATAATAGTATAGAACAGAGGATAACATTTTGTATATTACTGTTTAATATTATTGATTTCATATAGTGTTTCCTTTAATCAAGAAGTTCCACAACATCAATAAAAATTCTACATATAATATTGTACTTGATATACTGAAATACACGCCGGAAATATACCCGGCGATGACCAAATAATCATACCACGCTTCGCCACGGGTGATGTTATTCTTGTTTTAAATGGTTTCCAATAGACACGCCTCTTTGCTCCGCCCACTCTCTCTTCTGATTGGTCGATAGTTAAAAGCGTATCTGATTCTAAATTCCGCTGGTAGGTGGCAGCAGTTACTGGGTGATGTTATTATTCTTGTTTAAAATGGTTTCCAATAGACACGCCTCTTTGCTCCGCCTACTCTCTCTTCTGATTGGTCGATAGTTGAAAGCGTATATCTAATTCTAAATTCCGCCGGTAGGTGGCAGCAGTTACTGGGTGATGCTATAATTCTTTTTTCAATGTTTTCCAATAGACACGCCTCTTTGCTCCGCCTACTCTTTCTCCTGATTGGTCGATAGTTAAAAGCGTATCTAATTCTAAATTCTGCCGGTAGGTGGCAGCAGTTACTGGGTGATGTTATTATTCTTGTTTGAAATGGTTTCCAATTATTACTGCTTGATTACTACTGATAATGCGATTTTTGGGGTAGCAAGAAAAGGGGTTTGGGAATTCTGGGGTGGCAACTGCCACCCCTTGCCACCCCCGAATGACAACTATGACTCACAGCAAAATAGTAATTTGATAATTGTGATTGAATGTTAAAATTTTGATTTAATTTAATTTACTAATACAGTACTGTAATTTTTCAGTTTCAACATCGTATCAGATTCTAACAAAGTTCACTAGAGCCTGTCTAATGAGTGTCAAATAAAAAGAATTTACAATGAGTCACACTCATTCCAAACATTACTGATTGACATAGTAGACATATTAGTCATAGTAGTTTCATTACTGATTGACAAATGCAATTATAACATTAGGAACATAAGGAATTCTTGCACAAGAAAATTTTCACTATTTGCTTGCAATTATTATTCAGTATACAGTGGTTCACTTCATAACTGCTCTCCTATTACTGAGCAGCATAAATCCCGACTTTTCCAAATTAAAAAAAAAAACATATAGTATTGTACTAATTTACATCAATGCAGAAATCTTGAAGTCTCTATCTTCCCTATCTAAAAACGATTTCAATAGGATGAGAAGATCTGGAACAACAATATTGTATTATTCCATCTTTTCTCAGGGCTCATTGATTCTCAAGAGATGTAACTTGTTGATAATACGAGACATGCATTAGCAATGCTTTTCCCAGCTACATGAAGTATAAGTCATGGACAGCGAACAAGTAGACAACAGCATGTATCCCACGACTTTCTAGTTGCCGGTTAAACTGGGTCGTCTGCTGGTTTCCCAACGTCGGTCTCCTTCTGCCCATCCTACCGTTTATCCGCCATGACAGTTCACAGTTTACGCCGACGTTACGACCGCTGCGGCGGTAATTACGCGGCTAGCCGCTCTCCGGCGTACTGTTACGGTTCTGTTACGACGGCGTCTGTACACTTTTCAAGCTCATTAATTTATGTTCCGGAACATCAGCTTATCGGGAAGAAATAAGGCGACGTTCCAATTAGCATCTTAAAACGCTGTTCGTCTCAGTAGACCGGCCATTAACTTAAGTTGAGCAATTAACGGTTTTAACGGTTATGTGCGACTCAAGGCAACTTTCTTCAGACAACGTTCAACGATCTACGAAAATAATTATTATCAACTGTTTTCCGTTCAATAAAAGTCTGACCAGACCAATATTATGTTGTTCCGCTGGAAAATTTCCCAGAACATTTATTTTTCTCTTCCCACTTCCATTGAGACCTCCAATTTTATTGCAGTTGTCCGAACTCCATAAGCTATTTTTTTATTTTCCATTTATATTTTAGATTGAGATTCATTGAATTAAAATCAACTATTGAGAATACTCTTTTATATCAGTTGTCTGAACTTTTCTTCTTCTTCTATTTTACATTAACATTTTAGATTGAGATCCATTGAATTAAAATTAACACTATTGTTTAGACTACCTACCTTCCAAGATGACAATAACCTCAGCTCATTTACAAGAAAATGAAAGTAAACCACATGATATCATTATATCAAACTTAACAGGTATTGTTATAATTAGGACTTATTCTTCTCCATGATGAATTTCAAAGTTCTACTCGTCATGGCTCTTTGATGTGTAAATTTATATAATGTTCCCGGTTCCGTTACATGTCGGATCAACAATCACTTAAGTACGGTACTCTGTAATAACTTCAGTACCGCAGTAGAAGTGCACCATAGCCCTGTTTCATTATAAGTCCTGACAATATGAAAAAGGTGGTTACACAATCATGAACATGATTCTAGAATAGCACGGCATACTATGCGATAAACTTACAAATCAGTGCACAACCACATTTTCTCTATGACAGGACTTTTAAAATTGCTATAAAACAGGCCACTGAGACCAAAATACCATAATAATTAAAAATAAACGTATCTGCCATCAAGATGACATAGTAATGTATTTGCATGCATGGAAACCAGTGTGACTTTCATTTCCTAAACAAGTCTTTGGAAAAATAAATGTCTTGTTGTAGCTGACGTCACAATCGCGTAGTCCCGTTGTTGCATCTCGCGTGGATGTGGATGATGCAACATGTTGGAAAGGCATCGTGTGGCGTTTATTGGGCTTGGTGCTAAACCTGGACCATTGGCTGAGCAGAGCCTCACTGGATGACCTTGCTGCGACCTAGACCTAAGAAGATGACTCCTCTTGACCACCTCCCCCCCCTGCCATCTCTCATCTCTCGCAGATACCTGATACTCAGTTTTTATTAATTTGATGACCATTTCCATTATCTTAGCCAGTGCTCCATTTCTAGGAACTACACCCATATAGCATATAGCAATCATATAGCATACAGCTTCATATATAGCATCATTTTGTACAACCAATATGAAAATGTGACCCTGGGCCTGTTTTATAAAATTTTTGAAGGCACATCTTCAGATTCTTTTACCTGAAAAAAAAAACGTCGAAAAGTGTATTTCTCCTTGCTTTGTCTGAAGATATCGAGGACTCTTGAACTAATGGTAGAATTGAGATACAAATTAATTTTTAATCACAACATCCGGGTTTATACTGTAATTAAGCAGTAGCTTCTTCACTTTTTCTTGTTAAATAATATCCTTTTTCTTGTTTATTAGCATTTGTACAAGCAAGAAGTTTCACAAAGAAGGTCATCTCTCTTATTAATGTATTATAGATTAAAAGGCTCTCACGCTAACTAACAATAGATTATCCCATCATGATTCATTGTATTGAGGTGATGTGAATGAAATGATTAATAAGGCAAAATTTTTAAACACGTGCATTCTCATAGTTTTTATTTGCTTGCTTGCATCATGCTGCATGTGTTCATACTATTAAGACTCATACTAGATTTTAGATTTATAATAATTGGTGGAAGGTAGAAATTCAACATTTATCATCAATTTGATAAATTATAAATAAATGAATTAGTAGATGTTGAAATAATTATTCAGAAAGGAAAATATTTAAATAATTATTACATTTATATTCATATTAATATATTATATTAATTTTACCAGCTTTTATATTATTATTGATATTCAATATCAATAATAATATAAAATGAACTTATGTGTAGGTTGTAAATTCTTGTCAATAATTTTTAATTACCCTTTACTTTTTAAAGCAGCTCCTAAATTATATCATGTTTTGAAAATCTCCCATCGAAATTTTAGCACTTTTTGAAGGTTTTCAAAATTAAGATTGAAATATAAATTGTTTCACTTGTTTTCTTCTCTGAATAATGATTCTATTCGACTAAAGATAATTAATATAAGTTACATGTATTGTCGTCATGATTCTCAGTATGATTTTATTGTATAAAGTGATTGATATTATATTAATCATATTATCATATACTGTAGAATAGAATGACTCAATTTTCTATTGTGGTAGTCATTACGAGGTAGTGATGTCTTCTCTACCACGAATTAGTCATTTTATTCTGTTTCAAATTATATTTTTTGTATTATTTCAAATAACGATATGGTGCAACATTCTCACATGATTGACATGCTAAACTTAAGAAATATTGAAGTGGAAATACTTTACCAAAATAGAGTCTTGTCATTCTTGAAATCTATTAAATTAATCATTATCAATCATTATTAATCATTAGCTACAGCCTATGTTTTTCATATTTCCAATGAGGGAAAATTGAATAATTGGCGAGGCGGAACATCCGAACGGGTCTTTCCCCCCCAAAAAAGCCATAAGTTTAATAATAATAATAATCATTATCAATAAAACAATATACTTTTTTCTAATATGTAATGTAATACTCTCTAACGTAATGTCAACTTATATGTTTGATTTTGTTTTGCAGCGTCACAACATGTACGCGATGCGCTATTGGATGTGCGAAGCGCTGTGTCTGGTCAACATCCTTGGTCAGCTCTACTTTATGGACCGATTCTTCGACGGCGAGTTCCTGAGTTACGGGCTGAGGGTGATGTCGTTCTCCGACCAGGCGCAAGAAGAGAGGTACGACCCGATGGTGTTCGTCTTTCCGCGAGTCACGGTGCACCTTCCACAAGCACGACTCACTCTGCATTCTTCCACTGAACATTGTCAACGAGAAAACCTACATATTCATTTGGTTCTGGTTCATAATTCTTGCGACTCTTTTGACAATGCTGATCATCTACAGGCTGGTGATTATTTGCTGTCCGGCCATCAGACCCGGTCTGCTCAGATTCAGGAACAGAATGGTGGCTCGCGAGGTGGCCGAGGCCGTTGTACGCAAAACAGACATCGGAGACTGGTGGGTACTCTACATGCTCGGCCAAAACATGGATCCGCTCATCTACAGAGAGGTACTCGCCGAACTGGCCAAAAAGATCGAGTCTGCACCCAGTCAATGATATACGGCCGAAAAGAAGCAGCTACCAAGTGTTTCAATACAAATTGATACCTAGTACTAGTAGGCCTATTTTGGCATCTAGTACTGACTTTTGTTATCAGTGAAGGTCTTGCATCAAGAGTCAGATTAGGGTAGGATTTTGGTCGATGCTGTTAGAACTGAGCTGGAATTGCACATAACGAAGACTTGTTTGACTGAACATTTTCTACAGTGAAAGATGCCTTGATAGAACCCTTGATCCTCCATAATCTACAAAACAGCATAAAACTGCCTCACGTACTTGGTATAGGTAGTTTATATAAGAAACTGAAACTACAAACTAGAATCCTAGTACTAGGATTTTGGTCGATGCTGTTAGAACTGAGCTGGAATTGCACATAACGAAGACTTGTTTGACTGAACATTTTCTACAGTGAAAGATGCCTTGATAGAACCAATTCTTGATCCTCCATAGTCTACAAAACAGCATAAAACTGCCTCACGTACTTGGTATAGGTAGTTTATATAAGAAACTGAAACTACAAACTAGAATCCTAGTACTAGGATTTTGGTCGATGCTGTTAGAACTGAGCTGGAATTGCACATAACGAAGACTTGTTTGACTGAACATTTTCTACAGTGAAAGATGCCTTGATAGAACCCTTGATCCTCCATAATCTACAAAACAGCATAAAACTGCCTCACGTACTTGGTATAGGTAGTTTATGTAAGAAACTGAAACTACAAACTAGAATCCTAGTACTAGGATTTTGGTCGATGCTGTTAGAACTGAGCTGAAATTGCACATAACGAAGACTTGTTTGACTGAACATTTTCTACAGTGAAAGATGCCTTGATAGAACCCTTGATCCTCCATAATCTACAAAACAGCATAAAACTGCCTCACGTACTTGGTATAGGTGGTTTATATAAGAAACTGAAACTACAAACTAGAATCCTAGTACTAGGATTTTGGTCGATGCTGTTAGAACTGAGCTGGAATTGCACATAACGAAGACTTGTTTGACTGAACATTTTCTACAGTGAAAGATGCCTTGATAGAACCCTTGATCCTCCATAATCTACAAAACAGCATAAAACTGCCTCACGTACTTGGTATACGTAGTTTATATAAGAAACTGAAACTACAAACTAGAATCCTAGTACTAGGATTTTGGTCGATGCTGTTAGAACTGAGCTGGAATTGCACATAACGAAGACTTGTTTGACTGAACATTTTCTACAGTTTTAAAGATGCCTTGATTGAACCAATTCTTGATCCTCCATAATCTACAAAACAGCATAAAACTGCCTCACGTACTTGGTATAGGTAGTTTATATAAGAAACTGAAACTACAAACTAGAATCCTAGTACTAGGATTTTGGTCGATGCTGTTAGAACTGAGCTGGAATTGCACATAACGAAGACTTGTTTGACTGAACATTTTCTACAGTGAAAGATGCCTTGATAGAACCAATTCTTGATCCTCCATAATCTACAAAACAGCATAAAACTGCCTCACGTACTTGGTATAGGTAGTTTATATAAGAAACTGAAACTACAAACATTCACAATGATATTATATTTCATATACGGTACATAGCTCATTACATTATACATTTTCTCAACGTAAGATGATATAAAATTTGATACGTTTACTGACTTTAATCGTACGAAATTGATACGTTTGCCAGTATCTTACTCAAGGTAAGATATTGGCAAATTTGATATAAAATCGATCATTAGATGGTAAAATTCAACATGAACTAAAAATGTGATCTTTCGCCTGAACCATTGTATGCTATCACATTTTGTAATAAATTATTGTAGGCCTATCGTATCAATTCCTGGAAAAATCTAAATTGAATTTTTATAATCTTATAGTCTTTACAATTTATAAAGTGATTGATATTAATATTACATTACCCATTGTTATGAGTACGTTTCCGAAGTCAGTGACTCCACTGATAAGACTGATAAGAAAACTATAACAACAAAATTTATGACTGATATTGTAAACTATATTTGGAATAAGTTTTCTGTAGTGATTGTACAGAATCAGAATGGCATCCAGCTAATAGTTGACAAGTGAGCCTCGTCGTGCTCTGGAACCGTTCTTGTAAAAACGTCCTACGTCCGAAAAGCTAACCATTTGATTGAATTTTAGTATTTCGGCCTATCGGACGTTTTCGGACGAAAACCATTCCGCTAATAATGACAATGAAATCTTACAATATTTATGAATGAATAGTACAAACCTGAAGCCTTCCATTGGTTATGGGATTTTATATCACTGTTTATCACTTTTGATACACTTTTTCTCGTATTATTATACTGTAACATATAGATAATATTTCACTTAGAAAGCAATATTGTGAACTTATATAGTATTTAAAATTATAATATGATGAGGGGCTAGGGATAGAAATTTGATAGTTTTAACAACATACTATGAACATCATACAGTATTCAAGTTTTAACATCGAGATTAAAATTTCGATCCTTAGCAACTTCCACTTCAAAATCATCAATGTCGTAATGGAAAATTCAATAATTCTGTTTGCGTTCCGAATTCATCAAGATGAATTTATTGAAATTGATGAGAATTAATATTGTTGTATTTATGGAAGAATGTCTACCGATACTAGGTGATACACAATCAATTATTTTATATTAATATCAATTTGTTTTTCAATAATGATTTACCGCTTTTCTTTAATATTGCAAAATCTATTTATATATAACATTCTGCAATTTTCAAAAATATTGATGATTGAGATTTCCACTAGTTTAAAATATAAGTTTTTGGAACTTTTTACATTTTTATACAGGTTAACTCGATTAGGCTACTTAAGATTGTTCTACAAAGTGCTCATAACTTAGTAACTGAATTTTGAATTTTAAAACTGGAATTCTTCCAAACTGTGATATTTTTAATTTAGAAAATCATTTCCAAAAACTATCGATAATCTAATATTCTTTCTTTTAATTGAAACATTTGGAGGATCAATGATGTTTTTTATAGAACGGAACACTGCCATTATGAATTAAAATCAATGTTTCAAAGTATGAAAAAGGTAATAGGTACTGTATTCAGTTTTTAAAGGAAATCTATAGAACTCTACATATAATCTAATATCAATGATCAATTCGATTCCTCTTGGCATCTACTTTACTATTTCATTAACTGTTTCTATCATTTGATGTAAATCAATATTTTTCCTATAAAATAGTTAACTTCACAACTAACTCATGTCAAATAAGTAACTTTTGTAGCAATACATTTGATCTGTAAGTTAATTATAAAGAAATTATGTGTGTATTTATGGTTGATATTCTTATGGAGTTTGTCTGCATACTCCTTGCATGGAATGAGACTGTTTAAGAAGTGCCTTCATACTATTAAGTGTTCTAGACTTAGTTTTATTAGTGTTTGTCTGTGATTAATATATTTAGTAAATAATGACTGGTTGTAAAAACATTCCCTGCACTATTATTATGTTACTGTATCGTGAATTTTGGGAGTAGGTATTTCTCAATTCCTCAAGATGAGTAATTTCCAGGGATTTGTTTGTTTTTTGTGAATAAGTTTCTACCGATTTTTGCTTTGAGTAATCAGTGAAAAGCAATCAAATTTCATTTAAAGCAGTGAATTAGCTTCATTTTCTAGAGAAATATAGTTGCAAAACTGTTGATATTCATGATGTATTCTCTGGGAATTGTCAATAAACTTGGAGTTAACTAGATGAGAGATTAATACATCCAGTCGTGGTCATACCGCACACATTTTTTTCTTTAATAAAATTTCAACTACATGAACAACATTCTATTTATTCACGCTATATATTTGAGAAAATTAAATTCTTTACTAAACACAAGTAATATTGTCTGTAAAATGAAGAAATAATACGCTAAGGTTAATTTGAAGATGATTCACAGTTTTGGATAATCCTATTCATTGATTATCGTTCATTCACTAACTCAATTATATGACTTTGAAAAGTACAGCAATTCTCTTGTAAGGTCGCAACTGTTCTGAACTTTTTAGAGAATTTTTGGATATGAGAATATTTTATGTCAATAAACACAAAATTGAAAACCATTAATATGAAATGGAATATGTAGAGAATAAGTTCATGCAGTTGGACAGTAGAGAGATAACATTTATACAATATTTTTTGTCAATACTAATTATAAAACTTTTGTGGCTTCCCAGATCATTTTTAGCTTGATTTCACTCTGGAATATCTTAGTTCATAGATATTAGCCTCTATTATTATTGTATTCTGTGTGTATATAGATTATAATTGGAAGTTTGGAAATGAGTGCTTAGATCTGTAATTAAATGAATATAGTCAGTGTAATCGGTGAGATTATAGCATTTTATCAGGCTTTTGGTAATCGTTCACCAAGTTCTGATTACTCCATTCCTGTTTGAAATGAGGTTATAGTATTTATAATATTATTAGATTAATGCTTTTTGTGTCAAAATATAATTCTATCCAAGGGCATCTCTCCTTGTTGAAATCGCACAAGATTTTAAATGATATTTGTAAAGTAGTCTACATGAATGCAATTATTAATTTACAATCTACAGTAGCCTACTGTATTTCCATCAACGAAACGACTGATTTCTGAGAATAAGCTTGCTTATTATTCTCCAAAGTATTTTTTTAAATTAATTAATATACTTGAAATATTCATTCCACATTTAAACATTGTAGCCTTCAATAGCCCCAAGTAACGTTTTGTTTGTTATGATACTGCATCGATTAGAAAAGAACCATGTAGTTATTATACAGTGCATCAGTATATTTAGTCGATGATATTGAGGAAAATTGCTCGCATTCGTTGAAGGGAAATGTTTTATATTCTTCGAAAATGATTCAAAGTTATTTATTATTGTATGATGTTATGATTTCAATCTCAATTATTTATCTATATCAGTAAATTTGAAGTAAGTTATATTGTATTTATATTGTATTGTATTTGGATAAAACAAAT
Source organism: Laodelphax striatellus (assembly GCA_017141395.1). Classification (NCBI taxonomy): domain Eukaryota; kingdom Metazoa; phylum Arthropoda; class Insecta; order Hemiptera; family Delphacidae; genus Laodelphax; species Laodelphax striatellus. The sequence continues at coordinate 27,564,465 of CM029536.1, forward strand.
TAAATTGTTTGCAATAATAAGCTGTATTTATTTGATTCCTGTGACATTTTTATTCCAATAAATACAATTACTCCATTTTTATTCACACTTTTGCTAACGGCTTCAAGTTGGAAGGAAATTGTAAATGTACACTAGATTATCTATATTACTTTGTAGTATAGATAATGAATGTGGAATACATTATTCCAAATATTATTATAAAATTATTTATCCAAAGGTGCCTTTAAAACTTTGAGGTAGCCTATGGCACGCTTTTGAGGCTTCATTCATTCTTATTAGGTACGTTCTTATTGAGATTGACGGCTGGAGCATCAATGGAAAAGGGAGAAAATTATACTAATGAGCGCAAATGCAACTGTTTTCCACTTGTTGCATAATATAGTGAAAACAGTTTCTTTTGCGCTTCATAGAACAATCTTCTCTCTTTCCAGTTACATTCCAGCCGTCAATAATTAACCAACAATCATAAATGTGACATCATTTTCAAGCTTGGAAACAGTACTACATGTATGTATTAAGTACATCCATATTCGTTACCACTAGAAATATTTTTTGAGAGGAAACTGATTTCATGTGCATGAAAAATAGGGGTTTCTATTATTTGGTATTTTATAAATAAAAGAACATTCTTGTTCAAATTATATTGTAGCCCACTTTATGCAGAACATTTTGAGAAAAAGAAAAAGTTCTATTTCTTCACTAATCACCAAGATACATGCAATACCGTGAACCTCTAAAAATTTCGACCGCCATCCGAAATAGATTTTCCCCAATAGATTTTTTGTGAAACAGATAGAGTAAAATATACAAGTTATAGAACGATTCTTTAGCTTAAAAATGCTAAGGAATCTACAAATTTCGGCCGCCATCTTGGTTTATTCATGGTGGCGAGTATTTTTGAGTTGGCCACCATCGATATTCTGATTCAGCAAGTCCTGAAGAAGAGATTGATACCTTTTCCAGGTCTGTATCATCAAGGAGTCACGAGAAAATTGATTTTATAATTCTTGCATATGACCTTATGAGTGTTAAGAAAGGGCCTGCATCCCGTGCAAGCCTTTATTCCGAATGGGCTGGAGTCAACAATAGTAGACGTACAGCCTGTAATTTGAAAGCTAAAGAATAGTTCTGTTACTTGTTGATTTAACATTTTTCTCTATCTCTTGCTCAAATAATTCTATTGGGAAGAAACCAAAAAAATTGGTTCAATTTTCTCTATCTTCGGTTTTTGAAAATCCATACCTATTTTAATATGCCTCATAGAGGAAAATATTAGGTACAAAACTTGTAGAGAATTTTATTGTGAACATTTTGGTGCAAAGAAAACTCAGATATCTTCAATATTGATCAAATTATAGGTGATCTAATAAATTTTTGCGGCCATATTGTTTTTGTGAGCTTGCGTAAGTGGCTGCAACCCACCATGAATTTTCTCATTATAATAGTACTGATGAATATATGTGCATAGATTCCAGAGCTGAGCTCAAGAAAAGATTTTCCCACGGGATTTCATTTGCCCCCGGACTATTAGTAGGCACTATAAAAGAATTCTACAGTTCAAATATAGGCTAGTTCCATTTCATTTTCATAGTGAAATTTCACAGTTCTAACTCGAATCCAGTGTAGGCCTAAGCTCGGCTTGAGATTTGCAAAGTTTTATCATAGAGTAACTATACTGTGTTGTTATCTGTGGTTTCATGCAGATACTTGTTAGTTCATCCCTTTTGTTTGCGAAGAACACTGTTTTGACCAATGAAATTTCAATGGTCCATAACCAGTCTTACCGTTTGCTCTCTCATTCGACCTATGGATGTTCTGGCAATGTCAAACTTTGAATTATTGCCGCCTCGGTCAACTCATAATCAACTTATCACCCATAACTCAGGCTGGGCTGAAAAAGTGACAGCGAAATTATTAGACAACAACCAAGACCAACTCCGTGTGCTCTCATAATTCACAGCCAGGCTGACAGAGGAAATTATCATTACTGCCAAAGAAGGTTGGCAAAAAATGAGAGTCAATTCTGGAGATGGCTGGAAAATGCAAAAGCAAAAATGGGAAATGTAAAAGCAGATTCAATAAGCTTACTAAATGGATCGTTCAAGTTGTTAAACTACTTTTATGAGACACAATGAGATGGGTTATAATAATTATAATAGAGAAATCGAAGATACTTCTAGAAGAAGAAAATAATTTTGAAATTTATAAATGATATGGATGTAGAAAAGAATAATAGCAGCTCCAGTGAGCTCATATAGGCTTATGATAATACATAAAATAGAAAATAATTTAAAAATAAACAAGAGATTGATATCCCTTTTTCTTAATTTGAAAATTCATTCAATGGGAAACGAGCAGTTTTCACGTCAAACGTCAATTTGACAGTTAGTTTCAGGATTATCAATATTTTAGTTTTTGGTAATATACCCTGAATTTGGTATATGGAAAAAATGATCCACATGCATCGTCAATAAAAATCTCTCTCAACCACTTGTACTTTTGAGGTCTTTTAGGTGGAGGATTGAAAGAGGGACCTCTTTCAATCACCTCAAAGTATCTGGGGTTGGTATTTTGACAATAATTTCGAGAATTGGAACTGGCTTGATTATTCTCACTTCAAAATACCTTATCATGAATAGGTACATTTTTGTGCGAGAAAAAAACTCGTGAAAAAATTATTTTCATTGGCTTCATTATTCTTTCATAATATCGTATATCATCTTCATTCAATTAAGATTGAAATATAAATATAATGTGAAATTCCGAAATGATTAGGAATCCACTTGAAACGAATAATAGTTACATTATTGTACTATTACAACCTACTACAATCGAAATAGAAATGAATGAATTATCCATCCAATATCTATCTATCATCCTAATCCTAATAATCAAGTCCTAATAATAATACAGTATTTCAGTATTTAATATCATGATGAATAATATTTTAACTTTGACAACATGATGCAATTTTATCAGAAATTGATGAAACTCTGTTGTCAAATATTTTTCAAAATTAAAATTCCGTGCTTCAATCAAACATTTAATAATATGAAACATATAATAATATTATATTGGAGAAACGAAAATCCAAATAAAGCTCGTATTATATATTATTATAGAAAGCTATATGGATTTTCGTTCCTCTAATTTAACTGCAACATCTCTTCAATCTTTTCCAACCAACATTTGAATTAAAAACTACTGAAAACTGAAATCAAAGTTTTTTAATATTAATGGATGCTGAGTAACATAAATTTAGTAGGAAACATGAGTAGCATACTAAAAATAGAATTAATGTAAAATAAAGAGAAATAATACTGATTCAAGGTTACATCAGCTTGATCAGTAAAATCAAATTTGTCTTTTCATAATACAGTACTGTCATTAGTGTTTGTCAAGAGGAAAGCACCAACTATTTCAAAAAATTGAAAAGGTAATATAAAGGTAATATAAAAGTATTTTAGTAAGCAATGTTTAATATTTTAGTTGATTTATATCTTGACTTGAAATTGGATAATTTTAAAGTTGGGATCTGACTGCTTTCAATTTGTGCAGCATCACCCTCAATCCTTTCATCTGTTAGTAGCAGGATTATTTTAAATTGTCAGAAAACAGCTGATTGATGTACGCTCGTTTACTGATGTTGAATAAGCTGTTTTCTGACAATTTAAAATAATCCTGCTATATTTTACTACAGTATCATGCCGCCGCGCCGCCATTCTTATGTGAACAAAAAGCAGGCAGCAGACTTTTTTTGTTCGTGTCTGAATGGGATGACACGAACAAGTCTAGCCAATAAAGAATTTTTCGTGACAATAATGATAATCAGGCTCATCCTGGATGGAATGCCGAAGTCAACCATGTCAAATTTCTCAGACTTCATGCACACCGCCTTAATTCATAATATCGGTGTAATAAATAAATAATGAGCATGAGAGGACTGGAATAAATAAAGACTAGAATTTGTTTACAATATGGTATTTTATTTAAACCAATTCAATAGCTTGAAAATTATTAGAAGATTAGAATGCAATTGAACACTTTTAATAGAAATTCGCAAATTATTTTTAAAATTCAATAATTTGATTCACACAGAGAATAACAGTCGATTACATCAAAACAAGCAGCTATCACTAAATAATTTATTATATTTATTCTAAGGTACAATATATTATTTCAAATATTAAAATTTTCCCCTAAATACTTTTTTAAATGTGTAGGCTACCTATTTTGGATTGAGTGTTTAAAATTCAAAAAAGGCACTGAGGTGTATATTTATAGAGAAGGCAAATATTTTAGAGCTTTAAGGCCTTTATTTAAAAAACTTGGCCTTTTAACTGTAGGCCTACAGTACCTTCCTTGAATGTCTATGAAGTTATAATGTATGTGAAAGAGAGTGGTGTAAACCAAAACTCAGTTGTGCATGAATAATACAAGAAACCGAGAGGATTATCATAATTATATAAGGAGTCATGACAGTAGGTTATTTGAACAAAAGCCGAATTATGACGGTAGGAGATTTTATAACAAGCTACTAAACATGCTCTGAAAAGAAATGGTGATCTAAAGAATTTCGGAAACTAATTGAAACAATTTAGTAGATAGAGCTTTTTAGGCCTATAGAGTACAAGAGTTTATTTCAGACTCTTAATTAGACACTGTATAATTGATCAATTGTACAAACAAATTGTACTGAAACTTGTCTACACCGAAGTAGGCCCCATACGGAATTGTACAATGTAGTACGGTACGGTACCTACCTATACTGCAAAGTAACTTGACAAATTTTAATAGGCTACACTGAAGATGGTAATATAATATTCATTTGATTTGGCTGATGGCGAAAACTTTCAGTTAACATTTCTATGGTAATCCAATGATGGTTTGTTAAATTTTTTCACATAAATACTGTGTATATAACATGTAAAAACATATTTAAAAAAGAAATCAATGAAGCATAACCCGTTATCATAGAAATGTTGAATGAAAGTTATTTACCATCCGCCAAATTAAATGAATATCACTATACAATAGTGCTGAAACATGTTTGTCTCAACATAGGTCTCCAATATCAACACTGCAAGCCATACAACTCGAAATAATCATCATCATCATCATCATCATCATCATCTGTGTCACTGCCAAGTTTTTGCAAAGCATCTGCGAAAGCTAGCAATTCAGATGGATTCGATTCAATTTCTTTAATAGCTAATCTTTGCATGTCACTAAGACATTGCTGGAATAGTTCATGGCCACCTTCCAGCTTTCCCAAATTTTTCAATGGGATCGGAATGAGATAACCTGTGCTTGAGGCTTCATTCGACGGTGTTAATGCTGAGTCTTGTGATTGCAAGGAGTGAGAGGATTCTGGAGTTTGCAGGGACTCAGACTGGAATGTTTCTGAACATTTTTGAGGAGTGATCATCGAATTATCTCTACCGCTAGGAATTTCCGAAATAATTTGGTCTCTAATAAAGTGCATGGCGTTGAAACCATCCTCACTCAAACGGTATACACTGCAACTTGGATCTCCATCTGATATTTCCTTGTCAGACACCTCAAGGTTTGATCCAATTGAACTTTTCTTACCTGAATCTTGATCTATTTTCACTCCTGCTTGGTCTTCTTGCGATCTTCCGGTACCTGAATCTTTATTAGATATTACATCTATTGAACAGTCCTGTAACTTTCTTCCACCTTGATCTTCGTCAAGTGATTTTGTTTCTGCTAGAGTTTCTTCCAACTCTTTTCGATATTGGGATTTGAGGTCTTCCCAACGTTTTTTGATGGTATCCACTGTAACAATAAAATGATTGTTATAGATTGTTCAAATATAATACAGCACTGTAATAATAAAATTTATTTCTATATGATATCAGTAATAATAATTCCGTGTAACCTGGCTGGCTCAGGTCTGGTGTCAGAGTTTTCAGGTCACTCCTGATCAGTTCAGGGTCTCTGACGTGGCATATATGATATCAGTAAAATTATGAATATTTTTATTCACAAAATTTCATACTCAGGTGCTTTTGAAGTTGTAAATCGGTGGCACCTTATAGCAGCTACCTAACATTGTTAACATTGAAAGCAAAGTTTAAATAATTTTACCCTAATAAATCAATCTGTTAACACAGGAAAAGCAGCTTGTTCATTCAAGGATAATGCCAAATAATACGTTGCAATATATTATGTAAAATAAATTTGATTTCATGAACAAAAAACATACAAAAAATTGGAGAAGAATGGATAGTGCAAAATTTATTTTTCTCTTCTAGTCTATAGTACAAAAAACACACGATTAAAATTGAAGCATGCCATAGAAAATAAAATGACATATAATACATAAGTTAAAGACAAAAATTATATAAGGTGCGTGGAAATTGTCACATAAATGGCTGTTTTGAGGCTATCTAGATCCTGTTACATCCAAGCAAAAATTACTTTGTTAGAAATGAAAATGATTCATTTTATACCGTTAGCTTAAAAAATGCATTATGCTTTATCAATTTTTCCTATTTTTTTGTAAACTGGGTGTGATTTTTGTCTTATAATGTGTCATTTTATTCATAATGTAAGTTTAATGTATTAATTTAGCATTATCATTGAATAGAAAAGCGCTATTTTTCCTTTGTTGACTTTTTTCAATTTCTTCATTTCTTCAATTTTTACACAGATTTAACAGGGGAGATTTCATTAAACTTTGCTTTCAAAGTTAACAAATGATTAGGTACCAGGGAGGCCACCACCAATTCACAACTTCACAAAAGGAATTGAGTAAGAAAATTGTTGAATAGATAAAAATTAGTGTTTTAAATTTTAAAAATAAATTAGCTAGTAATTCTCCACATAAATCTGAATAATACTCCAACTTGAAATAGGAAATTGTAGGATGCAACCATCAGAGACAATTGGAACTAGAATTAGTATCCACTTGTCTCTGCAACCATTCACCACATATTGCCTCTTTCTCTGAGCGGAGCTCGGTACGGAACCCAAAAATTAAAAATCTAAAAAAACATATTGTAAAATACCTAATAATCCTAATTTATATACGGTATTCATCAGCAGTGAATTATTCCTTTCTCATCCTCAGACATTTTGATAATGAATAGGTTTTTCCAGTTGAAAACCACTTCAAGATTCTTTCACCATTTTTTATCTTATGTTAGTTTTATTCTTGAGTTCGGAGGTTGAAAATGTTCCTGGAATGTAACTCATCTTGTAAATGAATATTGAGTGAAGGAGTTCTGTTTCTTATGAAAACATTATGCATTTGAAGCATCATGAACCATTGAGCATTATTATTGATTGATTTTGATACAGCCTAATATTATACAAGAATAATTTCTTATATTTCCAAATTCAGATCTTTCAAAACAAAGGCTTCAATAAAATGATAAAGAATGCAGTTTTGAATGTACATGTGTTATGCATTGCTGCACTGGAATTTTGAATAAAAAACCCTGTACTTTTCCTACTCATCTAAAGCTCTATTATTCAACATTCTCTCTTCCGATTAAATAGAGCAATAGATTGAAATTCACCCTTCTTCTAACGCAGTATTGACTATTTTTTTCTTTTTCCAAGTAGTAGCAAGTCTAATAATAAATATGTTATGTTATGTTTGTTAATTAAACAGAATATTTAATTATATACCCAAGGGGGTTAAAACAAGACTATTTATCCATACGAGTCAAACAAGACTCGTATATCAATTTATCCAATCATAATACTGTGTTGCTAAATTTCTCTTACTGCTTATAATCCACTCAAGCTCACTTTATACTCTAGTTCTGTAAACCAATAAGTAATTAAGATATTTACCATCACAATTGAATCGTAGTGCAATCTCCTCCCAAGCTTTGTCCGATGCAGATGGATTGTTGAATAACTCACACCCAGCTCGCCAAATTTCTGGATTGGATTCAATTACGGGTATTAACTCTTCAAATAACATTTTCCTATTAAAAAATTGAGTTTTAGAATATTGTAATGGATAGATATTATATTGATACTGCACTGGCCCTGTGATGTGGTATGTACTCGCAATGATGCTTATTTGGAGAGTGGCTCTTAATCGACAATTAAATACACTGTATTCATAAGCGAAATCTTCCTCAATAGGCTCGAAGTACTTGAGGCAAAAAGTCAAGTACTTTATTATCTTCTTCCGTTTTGATAAAAATATTATTTGGATCAACCGCCATTTTTAAATTTAAAGTGCTAATTTACTGTTTTAGAGAGGATACGTGTAATTACCCATTATTTTGTAATTTTGGCACAGAAGAAGCTTGGTTGATTTACTTATATTGAATATTAAAATTTCAATTGTCATTTGCAAGCTAATCAATAGAGGTTTTCAATGAATTTCATGTTGGCATAAAGTGGTTGGGTAATATCCTAAAGGTACGGTTACACCAGAGTGAACAGGAGCGAACCGAACGTTCACTGGTGTTCGCTGTGGTTCGGCAGCATTCGCGAACACCTGCGAATGGGGGTAGTCACACCAGAGTTAACACACATGAATCGTCTTGTTTGTCGCTTCGTTCGCTTGTGCTCCGGCCACCACAAGAAGTCCAGTTTATAATCAGTAACAGTTTATAACCAGCAGCACTAGGGTCCCATAACAATGGCCTGATTTGTATTCTCAATCAGCTCCAACTCTTTTTCATCAGTCCACTCCATAGAGGAGTAGCTCCTAGACCTGATCAGCGCGCTCTAGGTGAGAGAGAGTGAACAACTTGTCGGGATTTTAACATTGTGAGATAGGAACAAAACACGATTTTAGGATAGAATTCAATTAAATCATTAATGTATCATCAATACGTTATTGCTATCTATTATTTAGTGGTTTCAAGGTGTTTTAATGAATGTATCAGTTGGATTAAAGTACTTTTATCAGAATTTTCGTCATCTTGTTGCTAGACTCTTCTTGCTAGGTTAGGTTTTTGAAGTTTGAACTTCCCGCTATGTGTAACCATCAGCATGGTTTGTATAATAAACATTATTATTCCAGAGACATAAATTATTTCACACAAATAATATTTAATTCAATTACAACATTATATTTATATCTTATATTTTTCATACTTCATCTATTTACGTTCAATATTATATGTGCAACAATCAATGTCATGAGTAAAAAAGGCATTATTATTTCAGAGACATCAACTATTTTGCACAAATAATATTTAATTCAATCACAACATCATATTTTTATCTTATATTTTCCATATTTCATCTATTCACTTTCAATATTATATTTTATATCAGTACCTATCTCACTCTTTTTTGGAAAGGAATGCTTTTGGAAAGAGGATCAAATTAAAATTATCTTTGTTTATTCTCTCTTAAAAAGGCAACTAAAGTGTTCTTGAACATCCTAGCTTTGATTTTGTAAGTTACTGGAATATTTTAGCTGAATATTTATCAAATACGATGGGTTTGAAAACAGACATTTTTACATTTGATTCAATGTTAACCCATCTTCAATCCCGACAAGTTGTTCCTCTGTCTCTCACTTGAGCGCTAGTGTTTGGCAGCTACTCGTCTATACTTGAACAATTATAGGGAATAATATTGTAGCACAACTAAACAAACAACTCTATTGATAACAGTAATTTGATACAGGTAAATAACAAAGCTGATAATGTTGAGATGTGGTCACACTGAAGCGAGCATCGAACTAGAGCGAACGCGAATTTCTTTTGATCGTTCGCTTCAAAACCGACAATGGATGGAGCAAGCGCGAACGCGAACATGCCGCTACCGAACACTTGAGAACACGGCCGATTGTTGTTCGCTGCCGCTCGTGTTGCTGGTCACACCAAAGCGAATTTAGCATTCGTTACTGCTCGTTCGCTCCTGTTCGCTTTGGTGTAACTGCACCTGAAGACTAAAAATAAAAGCTTCATATTTTGAAAGAGGAGTACCGATTTATGAGAGTAATATTATATTTATAGCCTATTGATTACTTTTCAGGTATAATGAATTTATGAATATCTTATATAATAATTTAAAAAAAAAACGAGAATTTTACAGGCTCAAATTATCATTTGAAAGAAAAAATCATTCTTTTTGAAATTCCAAACAATGAAGAACTATTACAAAAGTAAGAGATTGAAATGTTTTATACTGTACAGTACCACTTTTCTCTTAAAAAACAGAGTGTTACCCTCAAATCACCGAAATTTTTATAACACCCTTGAAGGGTGTTATAACCATTTTTTTATCGTATGGCTTTTTATCGGTGGGGAGACGGGTAGGTTCCACCTCGCCTAATTGCACAATTTTCTGTGTCGGTCACCCATCCAATAGCAGTCTTGAATGTTTGTTACTTAACCACATAATTACTTAGCAACCGCTCTCACCGAGATATCAAATATTATTCGAATAAAAAATTATTATTCGATATTAAAATAATTAATTTTCTTTCTTTTTTTTGAAGACTGTTCAAAAATTTCAAATATATACTCCACTTTCTAATTTTCAATATTATAGTCTACTTTTATTGAGCAGCTTCATTATTATTTTTTAATTTTTCACCTCACTTTTCTTTCTCATTCAGATTTCCCCCCTTTTTTTCTCTAATAATGTATTCAATTTAATTTACAACATATACAGGGTGTCCCAAAAAATAGTGATGCCAGTACTACCATGGTATTCTACAAGTCAAAACAAACAGAAAATGTCGTTGGCAAAATGCTGATTTCTCCTTAGTTTACCAGTAATCCGCCATTTTGTGTTTTTAATATTTTTCATCATATCTCGTTGAAAAAACAAGATTTTCTCATGAAATTTGGTACGGGTATAATTAAAGATGTGGTTTACAAAATACATATATCAATAAATTGCAATATTTGTTTTTTCCAAAATGGCGACCGACTAAACTTTTCAATTCAATTTTACTGGAGAAATATTGCTTTTTACGATAAAACTTTCAAATACAAAAATGTAGAGAATTTTATTCTGAATAAAATGATGTATGATTTTAAAGAATCGGATAATAAATAACCGAGATATGGCTATTTGAAGATTAACACTTCTGTGTTTCTTCATTTCTTCAGCAGTGAGACATGAGAATAAATTTATGAATGCAAAACATATGTTTGCCTATCTTGAACGTTCTCAAATTTACTACTGTATCATATTTTCACATTCATGAAATTCATCAATTGGTTTTTCCATCCAATAGTAAATTGAGAACGTTCGAGTGAAAGGTGAAGCTGTATAGTAATATGAAAACAATCATATTATATTAAATACCTTCAGATATTGAACCTGAAAAGTCAGTGGATGAATGACTACAATATTGAAGGTGTGCTTTGATCGCGAGGTGATAAAATAAATAAAAGATTGAAAAAAGGTTCTGTCAACAGTCAACCACATCAATATTCAAAACACTTGAAACTATCTTTGGAAATGTGATATAAATAAGACTGAGTAGTGTTTTAGAATTCAAACATCAGAGCCTACATATTATACTCTTACCGAAATATTAGTAGTATGATAAAACCATTTTCCGTACACGAATGAAGCAAACTTATACTGTCTATATCTAGCTATACTAGTATAGTAAGAAGTAAGTATTATAGATATATTATTGATACAAAAATACAAACCAAGAGCATGAGTGAAGAATTTGATACATTTATTAAATTACTTTAATACAATATTACACAATTTACCCGATTTTTAAAATCAATACAATATTGAATCAATTTACTTAGAGTAACAGAATTGATGAAGACATTTTCCATGCCAGATTTGATGTAGGTGATGATTTTCTATTCATTGGAATAAACAATGTTTGAAACGAGTCACGTCATTCAGAAGTTCGAGTATTTCATTGAAAAGGCGAGATTTTTTAAGTTGACTCAATTTTTTAATAGTAGAGTAGATACTTATCAAGAATAAATAGTCCCCATCTTTTCTCAAATCCATGCTAAACTCACTATTTTTGATGCGTTTTTCAATAATTTGAAACTTTTCTTCAAGCAGTCTCATTCTCTCATTTATTTCATCACATTCTTGGGCTTCATCCGTTATAGGAGGTTGTGATTGGTTAGTTTCATTTTGAGGATTCGATGAGTTTCCGCCTTCGCTTACTGAAGCTTCGTAGGATGTTGTTTCATCGATCAGGAGACTATTAATTCCATCAAATAGACGGAGTTTTGGTTGCAATTTCAAATACTTAACAACACGTAGAATTCTCATCAAGAACACATAAGTTTCGTCAGTATCCAATTCGTAAGGCTTTATTCTATAGTGATCCATAATCTTCACAGTTCTATGAATGAGAGTTCGAAGCTCCATTTTGTTGTTGTCTTCTTCATCAGATTGCAAGTATTTATCTGTTGCATGATATTCAGGTGTTGTTGGGGGCTCGCTTTGATTGGATACCGGTACATCATTGTTGATCTCCTGTATAAATTTTTCATTTATCGCATGTCGAATAACAAATTTTTGAGAAGGATCGTACATCCCTATTATTGGGAGATTGCTCATCAAATAGAAAAATATTTCGTCATTATCAAGGCCAGGATTGCTGTAGTATTGATCATCTCTGTAGGATTCAAAATATTCCAACTTTTTCTGAACTTGCAGTAAAAGTCGTGCTTCTTTTCTATATTGAACACTTCTTCCCAGTGGAATAGAATGTTTTGTTTGCATAAAGAAACGGCTAGTGTAGTTGTCTCCTCTGCTCCAAAAGGTTCCTCTGAAATGTTCTATTATGTTGTTCGCTTCACTGACTAAGATTTCATTGATACCACGGCAAATTCTGAATTTTTCATGGGGTTCCAAATTCAACAGCGTTGGGAGAATGCTCAGTAAAAACAAATAATCATCATCATAAATTAAATCGAATTTGTATTTATACTCTTCAATAAGATCAACGAAATATTTCAAATCTCTATTGGTGAATGGATCGAGTTGCATTGAAGCATATTTATTCCTACAGTTTGCTTCTCTTTTAACTTTTTTCTCAGCCATTCTCTGCATTTTTACTTTTTTTGAAGGGAAAGTATATTCAAAGTCTTCATCTGAGTCTTCTGATGATTCATAACTCACTAACGTTGAGGAATTGGGTAGGTCTTCTCTTTCATCGTTGCTTGAGTCCCCTGTAAAAATGATATCTCTATCAGATGCCTGCAACACTTCTGATCCTAACGACATTGCTTCAAAGTTGCGGTTGATTTAGGCGACGATTGAATATCTGAGCTGAAACCGAAAATACGGTAAAGGTTCAATAAATACCTTGCCAATTTTAAACCTTGCCAATCAATTCTGAGATAACATTCCATCACAGATAAGGTATAATCTGTAAGATTATACCTTATCTGTGATTCTATGTTTTGGGCTCAAATATTTTTCAAAAATTTTGATATATCAAATATAAGCTTGTGGAAGATTCATTCCTACGATTTACTTCTCTTCTTAACTTTTTTCTCCGCCATTTTCTGTATTTTTTAATTTTTTTTAAGGGAAAGCGTATAACGCATATTCAATTCTTCATCTAAGTCTTCTGATGATTCATCACTTTACTAACATTGAGGCATTAGGGGGTCGCCGTCTAGGTGTCAACTCTACAACTTGACAATTCGGCATTTTGCCCACAGGTGACAACCTGACAACTCATAAAAATATACTGATGCCATAAAGTTCTCAACACAATAACCTGACAACTTCTGAACGGGGGGTCAGGGTGTCAACCCGACAACTTGACAACTCTGTCATATCGGCACTATGCTCCTTCTATTTCCATCTACATGAAAAATGCAAAAATAGGCTATAAAACCTTCCCTACACTCATCAACGATACAATGCTTAAAATTTAAAAATTATTCATGAATTATTTTATACTGTTAGATAACAATAATTATTCTCTTTAATGATTTTGATTCTTCATTGAATAAATAATCTGTAAAGCCACACTTCTGCTTGAGACCACCAAAACCCCCTCAAAAATACCTCCTATCTTCCGTGGTGAATCTCTCCTTTCAAATTTTCTATTTAATAGTCCCTTGTAATGAATGGAAGTAGAAGTGATTCTGCAATGGTCTATGCTAAAAAGTAGACTTCAATTTCATCTCTCATCATCATGTGTGCATCACCCTCAGAACAACTTGGTGTGGATAAGTAAAATAAATTCATAAAAAAACTACTAGAAAATGATTGAAATAGATGAAATTATAATAGAATTTGAACAAAGCGTTCTGGCACGATGAAAATACTAATTGCTGAATTAAAATTAGCGTTTCTATAGAAACTGATGAAAGTTGCATGGTTTTAATTATTTCAGCATCAATAAATCATCAGGAATTACCTGATTTCTATACCAAATGCCAATCAGATTGATCACAAATAAGTACTATATAATTATTTATGTCTATGAATTTTTCTTGTATTCTAATACAATTTTTTTTTTTTGAAATATCAGCTCAATAATAAATACGCACGGTGAATTCATTCTATTCACCCCTTGCTGAAAAGTCTTACTCTTACATTTAAACAGTGAATATTGAATTAATGGCTCTTACACTTACATAAGTAGAGTGCGGTTCCTCTTTGATTGATAAGTTTCATGGAGACTTCATGCCCTTAATGATGCCCAGGATTTCATCCAATACGCTCGACTTTTATTGAAACAATCAAAATTCCTGGAAAATATTAAATTTGAGTTTGTTGCTATTTTTGAACAAAATATTATCATCATCATCATCTATTATCATAAGTTTAGTATGAAAAACAAAATGAAGATATCTAAGAAATTTAGTAAACTTATGGATAGATTAAATAAATTCCACAACATTCGTCAACCAAAAGATCTGCTTAGAAGTGCAAACATTGACTGTTTCAATTATAAAAAAGTAAATACAAAATTATCAAAATGAAATAAGAGAACAATCATTTATAACAATTTGAAAAATTTCAGTCACTTTTGGTAAATTTATTTACATATATCATAAGTTGGTGCATAAAGGATCGATTAGCGTTCAAATCTAGTGATGAAAACCTTAGTAGCCTACCGAACGTAATTTATATAAATATTTATAAAAATCTTGTAAATGAAACGTCTCGCGATGCTTTGCACTATGGGCTTACTGTAGTAAAAACTTAGACTGCTATGCCGAAGATAAAAAATGAAAGTTTTTATTTATCAACAAGCTTTTCATCATGGATAATGGAATGGAAGGGTTTTTTAAATTTTCAAGCGGACAAAAGTTACGGATTAGTCAGGGAAAACTGACCTAGTTGAGAAATTATACTGGTCTTTATTCCAAGCCCTTTTTGGGATACAAATCATTGAAAAAATTGTCTAAAAATTTGAAATTTGGAACTCACTGATTACAGAAAATAGATTGAAAAGTCAATCTCAAGTAGCCTACAGTACTAAGCCAAAATCTTTTTAAAATTGATCAAAAATAGTCACACAAAAGAAAGAGAAATTAATGAATAATGAAAAGGCAATATAAAAAGATCTTTCAATTATTTAATTAAAATCAATTGCATCTTCATTATGTGATTAATATACCAATCGGAACTCAAAGCATGAACCATATTTTCGTTAGTTTATATTCCCGGAAGAGTCAAGGTTTTTTATTTTTTGAAATTGAAATTTATTGAAAAATAGCAAAGTTCATTACATTTCAACAAAAAATAACAATGTTTGAATTTGAACAATAATATTTGAACAGTGTCAATGATATGCAAAGTTATCAAATTAACAAAATATACAAACATAAATAATAACATATTACACTATAGAATAAATAAAAATAAAATTACAGTTGTCCCCCTGTCCCCTGAGAAGACTGTACGTCTGTGTCCAGGGGAGTGAATTTGCACAGATGAATATTTGAGAAATATTATAGAAAAGGTAATTATACAAGTAACAGAATATGATTTGAAAAAGAAAAATAAGGGGTTTGGACCCTATCATAGAAATATCCAAAGCTATTCTCAACCCTTGAAAATGAAAATTAAAAGTATGTGGTCTCTATAAACTAAACTAAATTAAGTGGTCTCGCATTGTATAGAGAGGCGTTGCCTCGCAAATTCACATCTTATAAACAACACCTAATAAAAACAATTCTTATCGAAATTAAAAACATTCATACTATTCATAGCTATTATCTTATTAAGAACTTCTGAGTAATAAATAACAATCTTAGCACTAATAACATTTTCAAGTTATACATTTTTGGGCCAGAATTTGCTATGACATGACCTATCTAGAGTGTGGTTTTCCTTAATAACTAATAACAAATCAATCACGCCACTGGAAAATTCAGTGGGTTCAACGTCCAAGACAGAGAAAGAGTGAGTGAGAGAGAGTGAGAGATGGAGAGAGAGAGAGAGAGAGAGAATTGAATGAGAGAGAAAGAAGAGAGCCATTTAAATGTTTGTTATTAATAAAATTAATAGAACAAAATATAACATGCATTTTCCTCAATATTGATTCGAACTTTATTAAATTTTCTCATTCTCTATCCGGTATGTGATAAAAACAATATCATGTAGGCTTATCACTGAAAAATTATTATAACAGAGAATACTGTATTTTCTTTGGTGATAGCACAGATTATAGCACATTTTCATGAAGACATTTTAAAGTGTAAACTTTTCAACTTTATTAACCAACTAAATAATTATTCAGAAAGATGTCTTAAAAAGTGCAGAGATTATAAATATTATATTTTTATTATTTGTTATCTAAACATAGCAATAAAATTTGATCACAGCATGCGTTTTTTACCTTCAAACAGGCGGATAATTCAGCAACGTCTTTTCAAACAAAATATGCGGTGAAAATACTACTTGATTCAACTTTTTCAACTTATTTCTCTGATATCAATTTACAAATGGCACTGAGTAATATTGGAATTAACAGCTGCAGTGACGAAATGTGGAGACAGAAATGGCACGCAGGATTAAATACTTTCGCTAGCCTTTTTTTTATACTGGCACTTTCTTCGGCGAAGAGGCATCAGTGAACCGGACTCGCGAATTTCTGAGAATAACGGTTGTGTTCTTGTGTATTGGCTGGATGAATTGCGCAGTAACCCACCTCCCACCAGTGCTCTAGCGCTAGGTCATGGTCACGATGTGCAGATTAGTGCAGCGTAGCCTATACGTAATCAAAACTGCAACTGTGTGCAGTATCGAAGTCGGGCCCAGATTTACGTATGGGCAGACTGGGCTTTTCCCAAGGGTAAAAGGGCGCCAGTTTCCTTGGAAACTACATTATCATTATCTACATTTTTGTTCGATATTAGACTTTTAAATTTTTATCTCTCTCACCTTGTGATAGCCACTACTTATAACAGGATTAAATGAGAGCATTAATCTGATTGTGCACTAGGTCGGTGGGGCGAAGCACCGCGGCGCGGTGAATTTTCGACCTGGACTTGTACATGTGAACAAAGACGATAGGATTTGATAGGAAACTATTAAGTATTCTAATTGTCTCTGATGTGAACAAGTATACCTCCGTACATTGGGTCGGAGACGCGGTGCGGCGCGCAGTCGTCCCCGAGAAGTCGAGAGACTTTTGGGGTCGGCGCCGCGCCGCCCCATCCACCTAGTGGGTCGGTCGGAATTTTTCCGCTCTCGGGTAACTTCGTGATGGCTCGGCTGTTCCAAACCCTGCTTCGTTCCAGCGTGGCCAGTTCAAATTCAAATTTATTTTCCATAATACAGAGTTATCATAAAAGAATGGTGCGAAGATTGAATATTTATAGAAACCAGCGTTCAAGCCAAAAAACCTAAATAAGACAGGAATCATGAACTGATCCGCGTCAAATGTTTGTCAGAAAACCGAACCAATTCTTTTGAAACCGCACCATTCTTTTATGATAACCCGGTATATTATATATACAGTATACATGAAATGGAAATTTGTCACTCAAACAACATGTAGGCGTTGCATGCAAAACCTAAGTTTGTGTCCTGGCAACGATGAGTATCAATCAGAAAACACAATACATAGAGAAATAAAAATTACATATAGTAGAACCCCTCTAATCCGTCACTTATGGGACCGGGGGCATGGTCGGATCGCAAAAAAGGTAGGATTATCCAAAAAAACACAATACAGTGCTGTATTTATGTATCAAAACATTGAACGTACAAAGATACATGAAATAAGTGATTCTTAAAGTTAACAAAAGGTTTTAAAATGCATTGTTTTGACAAGTGATGAGTCACCGACCGGTTCCGGAGCGATAGTCGGACTAACCGGAGCGACGGACCACCAGAGGGCGGATTAAAGGGGTTCTACTGTAATCTGTATACAATGTGAACTGTTATAATACAGATGCATTACTATCATGTGCTGCACGTTTAGGTTGCGGCCATAAAAGACAAATTCTTGACGCTAATGATAATGAGAAAATACTATTAATAATGAGAAAATGAGAATTATAATAATTAATATGTAATGTGTAATTACAGTGATTATATGAAGGTGATATCTAGTATGGTACATTATAAATGTGTATTGAGATATTTATTGATTTTATCCATTTTGATATTTTTTAATACTAGATTTTGTTATTATATTTGTTATTAAGCTTTCAATTTGATGAATCCATTGCTTATGTATGGGAATATTGTCTTCTGCATACAGTCAAGTCAATTCTGTTCGTTTGGAATAGCTTGTGTATGCGGAAATTGTATGTTAATTGTTATGTAATTAAGTATATTGTCATAGCCTCCTCTAATACATGTATGTAGAGCCTCCTCTAATACATGTATGTAGAGCCTCCTCTAATGTATTAGAGGAGGCTATGATATTGTTCTATGATATGGTTTGTGGTGTAGAAAGGTTCTCATTCTTATTAATGTACGGTATAGTATTATATTCTTCAAAAATAGTTGCTTTAACTGTTAAAACTGGGAATTCAAAAAAAGGACATGTGTAAATGTGTAGGGTATCGTCTGGGTTGACCAAGGGCAGCTTTTATTATGTCTCTTTGAAGATTTTGTTAAAATGCGTGTACAATGCACCACCTCTTAAACCATATATTGCAGTAGGCCTACAGGCTGAGCATCAGGGGTAGCTGGTGGGTGGTACTGTGGAACTGCAGCACCCCCAGAGAAAAAGAGAAAGGAGAAAATTCTATGAATATTCATTAAAAAGATATCTAAAAAGAATGGATTCGGGCCTGGTCACATACGATTGTGGTTTGCTTTACTTTACTTCACTAGAAGAGCTACTTTGATTGTGGTTTGCTTTACTTCACTTTTACTTTAAACCATACGATTCATATAGATTTACTATGCGAGTAAGTGAAGTGAAGGGAAGTAAACCATGTAGTTTTGTTAGTGAAGTGAGGTAAAGTAAAGCAAATCACAATCGTATGTGACCAGGCCCTTCTAGTTTAGGAGGGTACTAGGTGATGGAGCTAAATTCAATAAGCTTTGAATACGCGCGCGTCATTGTAAGTTAACACTGTTCGATAACTTTCAAAAAACAAGTTTTTATATCTTGCAACAGAGATCTTTGATAAATTCAATCAAATATTAAAAAAATGTTTAAAATTAATTTTAAAGCCCAATAACTTTTCATAAATGATTCTAGTTCAAAACCTCTACTAGCCATTATTTTCGGCCGTTATTTTCGTTGCTGCTGTGCGCCTGTGCCAGACTGATTGTGTAATAATGTGCTGTGATAGGTGGTAGGTTATGTTTTGTAATGTGCTTCTTCAACTGATTATTATTATTTAATTACACCATACATAATAATTGTTTGAAACATAAATTATCCGAGAACGAAAAATGGATGTTTCAAAATTATCTGTTACTCTTTTATTGTGTTTATTTACATGCAAAGTGTTCTGCTCGGAGTACGGTGGTAAGTTAGACCGGCAATAACCCTAATGTTGGAATTAGAAGTTGTGTTGACTATTGTATTGTACATAATAAATAGAGAACTCATATTGCAAAAATAATTCATTCTTATGCAATCAGTTTAGTAAAAAAAGTATTAACATACGTTTGGTGAAATTTTCAAATTTATCCTTTTAAATTATTACTTTCTTGTACAATGTCAGGGATAATAATTCAGAGTCTGTTCTGTAACAATGGCTACAATTGTACCAGTATAGATCGCAATGATAGGTCTATATCTTTTTGTGTTAGATTCATAAAATAGTTTGGTTATTTCAAAGATAATCTCTATTAATAATGTGTAGTCTACTCTTAAGGTAGGCGCACACATATCGTCATCGAACGGACGGCATGCATCGGATGAATCGAATATTAGATTTGATGCATTGGTTTCAATTAGAGTGCGCATACCTATCCGCATCGTACGCATCGCAGATACGTATGCGCACTCCAATTGAAAACAATACATCAAATCTAATCTTCCGATACGTGCCGTCCGTCCGATGACGATATGTGTGCGCCTACCTTTATGTTAGCGTATATTGTATTATGTTATTTTGTAGGCAATATCAGGTTAAAATGCACTTACCTTTTACTTTGTGTAGACTTTGGCTACAGGTCTTAGTTTTGTTGGATGAGTGAGGATTGAAAGATCAATCCAACCTTGATGAAATCAAAACAAGAGTTAATCTTTACCTCAAATGTTTTGAAACCATAGTGTAAAGAATGTAGCTGCTGGAGTAGGAATGTTTAATAATGGAGTTGGAACTAGTATAGTATAGAGGAATCGAGAATAAAACTGGACAGGGTAAGACACTGGGAACGTTTAGAGGCACCCAACTCTCTTAAAGGTTGAAGGGAAGGAAGAGAGTATCATTATTTCCTTGAAAATGCCTCCTATTATCTAATTCTCAATCACGTGATTCATAATATGATATTATATAATATTATAATATATTATTTCATATAGCTCCAAGCCTTTTAGTCGACTTTTTCAACACTGTATAACTTGAACTTCTTGAACGCGTTCTGGATATTACGGTATCAGCTTTTAAACGTTAATTCCGGCATGTTCAGATGGTCTCATCAGAATATCTTGAACAACTTAGCAGTCGCTGAAAATTCTATAATCAGTCAATTGTATTCTTTATCACATGGAGGATGAGATGGTTAGGTTTGCTCATGTTTTTCAAGTTGAGTTTATAATCAATTTCATTGAAGATTTTATTTCATTTGTATTTTGCAGAGCATTACTTGGAAGCTGGACATTTTAAAGAATGCTGCAACAATTTAGGAATTATTGACCGTGAGAATCCTCAAATTTATTGTTACACTGGACGAGAGAAGCATCCTCTACGAACATTCGAGACAGTTATTGTAAGTTTTTCTCCAATACATTAGGGGTTTCCCCCAATACATATTAAACATATTTTAAACAGTAATTTTCTACTCTGTAAAAAAACTCGGTATTATAGTTTCTCACTTTTTATTTATTTTTTGCTCATCTGCAAAAATTTAGAAAAGTAACTTATAAGTAGCCTCACCTAAGTAAGGCTTATTGTTCGATGTTGCAATTATTATTACTGCATACAATAATAATAATAATTTCATTGATAGGTCAGTTTCTAAAATGATGGAATTTTGCTTAATGTTCATAGGCTTGTACTGCCATTTTTAAGTTGAAAAGTCGACTTTTTAAGGTTATAAAAATTTTTTACAGATCTTTCTGAACAATTTGGTACTATTTTAATACTTATCTGTTGAAAAATAGCGTCTGAAAGAGTAAACTCGATTTGACCCCCATCAACCGCGCACGAAAAAATTAACGCGGACGCGGAAAAACCGCTAAAGGTGGGTTTTCGTTACTGCGACCGAGTGCCGCAGTGGAGCCCGACCCAGCGTTGCCAGATGCAATTGATGAAAAATCCTCATTGATGAAAAGAAAGATGGAGTGGTCCGTAGCCGAGGGCGATAAGCGCCTGTCTGATAATCCAAAGGTTCCAAGTTCGAATACAGTTGCCGGAACGGATTTTGACAGAAACGGCCACTCCCGTCTTTCGGAGGAGACGAAAAGCCGTCGGTCCCAATTGCCTAAAAACAGTCGTCATTTCTCATCATCACTCTCTCATTGCCCACGCACAAGTTAGAGCTCATGCGGGCATCACCCTCAAAAAAAAAAAAAAAAAAAAAAAAAAAAAAAACGGCGGTCAATTGATTCCTGGCGATGTATTTCGAAGAGTTTGAGGAGTTTTGTGTATAAGTTCAATAAAACTTTTGTTCCAGCAAAAGTTCGGTTACCTCAATAGCACCCTGAAAATATTAAGAATTTACTTTTGATGTGTAATTTAAATGTTGTTTTCTTTGTTTTACAGTTAAATATAAATATACCCCCTGAAAGCTACAAACTGTACGAAGGTTCCCATCCAGATGATGTTCTACTTGAGTTTGAGTCGCAACGTTCATTGTGGCACTACAACCCCTTCAGTTGGAAAAGAAAAGATGTCAGACTGGACCCTTTCAATCAAACTTGCATTGGAATCGTCACATCCAGGAATTACAGAGTGGAGCTAAATGTCATAAGTGAGTTCAAATTTGCTTTTGCAATTATTCAAATTATTAGTATAATGATGATATTAGATTTTTGTTAATAAGGGTGTTAATCACTTTTGATAACATTAAACTGTAAATACGGTATTGTATAATTTTATGTTTGTAATATTGATTAATCAAGTGAAAAATCTCTCTCAACTATTTTTTTCATTCTCCGATTGTCGTCTCTCAACTTGATATTTTATTATTTCCAATCAAGAATAGTTATCAATAACTCATTAAATATTTAATAATCTATTCAATACGTGTAATTGTTTCACTAGGATTATACATTATAGCATCACCAATTTTATGGAAATAATAGATTTTTATTGGAAATGGACTATGTCTTTCCAATTATTAAGACTTAGGCAACATTTCAAGTAACACTACACCTTTTCCAATTGTATTTGAGAAAGTGTCAATTCAATTTGAGAAAGTATCAGTTGTAATATTGAGAATGGTGAATTGTAAATGAGAAATCATCACATGTAAATGAGAAGTTGTGAGAAAAGTAGAGAAGTTGAGAGTAAATGAGAAAATGTGAAAAAGGTCAGCTGGTTCTTTAATTTGATTCTCAATTACAACTGACATCTTCTCAATTTCAAATGATACTTTCTCATTTACAATTCACCATTCTCAATTACATTTGATATTTTCTCAAATACAATTGACCGTTCTCATTTACAACTGATGTTTTCTCAATTACAATAATTGTAATAATTGTAATTGTATCAATTATTGATACTTTCTCAAATACAACTGGAAAAGGTGTAGTGTTTTCATTGCTCGAATGCATTTTTATCCTACTTCTCTTGTTAGAAAAAGCAGTAATAGTGTAATATTCCTCTTATTGAATTTTTCCTCTTATTACAAACAGCATATTGATAATTCAATCTATTTATAAATTATTTTGTGAATGACAGAAACATCATTTAAAAATTGTTTTAAAGTCATTCGTCATACTTATTTGCTGGGTTAAGATATAAAAATTAATTATCATTTCAATTCTATGTTAAATATTAAACCATTAACTGTTCACTAAAAATGAATTTATATTGTTTGTCGGAAAAAGTACTAAGCAGTCAAATAGTTTGATCTTCTTGGGCCGATAGAAAATCATGAGAGTTTGAATAGATTATTGATATTTTATTATTGTTGGCTTGTTAAAGTTATTCCCTGCTTGATTCTCCAGGAGTCGACTATTGGAGAGTTGTGCAATTCGTGCTTGGCATTCTGCTATTTCTCTTTGGACCTCGCTTGAGCAAGAATGCTTTCTTCTATTACGTTGTCGGCATTACTCTTGGAGTTGGAGCGTCTTTTCTGGTTATGGTTTATTTTATCAGCCGCCTGTTTCCCAAGGTTTGTAAAATCTGAATCGATTTTTTTTTACATAATCTTATAAATGTATTGAATCATTCCCGCATCTCCACCAATCGAACATGTCTGATGAACATTGTTGGCGAACACGTATATAACAAAAGTACTATCAGATAGTTCCATGTTGGTCGAGCATGTTCCATGAAGATATGACTCTATACATCAATATAAATAAATATAAATTTATAATAATAAACTTATAATTTATAATATAAATTTATTTTTATTCTCATAAATAATATTATTCTAATAAATCAAATATTTAGCTTGGTTTGCTAATCAATTTTTTTTTTTATTCGAAGCTACTTAACAGTTGAATTAATATCATCTGATTATTACCAATCTTATTGTTGCTACCCAAACTTCAAGTTTTTACAATAAATTATTAATCTTTCCCATTTCTTGTTATTTTGCATTAAGCTTACATTGAGTTTGATTTTGTTCTTTGTTCATGTTTAAAGTTATTACAATATTCAAGGCTCGTCACTATTTCTGTGTTTTTCAAATGTTATATCAGGATGCATACAAAAATAAATATATTATAGAAACTCTTTATGAAATAGAATAATGAAACTACAGTATAATAATACAAAAACCAGGTTTTATGAGAATTTATTCTGTTTCCTCGTGATAAATTAAAAATTATTACTATCCACTTACTGATTTCATAGAAATTAATATTTTTCCAAGAATACTTCGAAAACATGGAATGAATAAAATGGATTCACTACATTGATATTCCAACCATGAACTGATCAAAACAATTATTTAGTTCAAACTTGTTGGATAAAGATAGTAATAACTATATTTCAAAGTAAATGATTTCAGTATTACTGCAAAATAGTATTTTAATGTAAAGTCAATGTTTCTCAGTATTCTCTCACCAAATTGTTTGTGAATATAAGTGTACGTGTAGATGATAAATTATTAGCTACATTTTTAGTTCAAAATTCAATATTTTCCTGAACATTACGTGTTTTTGTGATGTGTTGCTGTTTCATAAACTTTTAGAATTTCATATACCAAAAAAACTTTTTTTCAAAATTAGTGAACATTTTGCAAAGTGAAATAGAACTTCAACATAATGGAATTAGGTTATAAATAGAGACAGATACAAAGTTTACCAAAATTATATAATTTAATAATAATAATTTCTTTCCCACCAGAAATTAATAATGGATGGAATGTTTTGGGATGTATCAAATGGAATATGGATGCCTTTCAATAATAAGATAATTTAAATTTCTATATATATATATATAAATTGTATAATTTAATAATTTTTATTTCTTTCTTATTTTGCAGAAACCGGTAATGGTCGGATTCTTTTTGGGAGGATCGGCTATAACGTTGTACGCCCTGCAATTGTTGATTGAAAATGTACGAACCATTGCATCGCTTTACAAGGATTACGTTATCGGATATTTCTTCACTACCTCACTGATCAGTTTCATTGTTTGCTACAGATTTGGTCCTGTGACTGATCCCAGAAGTATCAACTTGATCAAATGGAGCTTGCAGGTGAGTGCAAGCTATGTGAGATCACAGTCTGATAAATTCTGTATTATCTCTATGTATTAGACTGTGGTGAGATCCTGACAGGAAGATAAGTGAGACCCTCACATATTATCAGTAAAATATTGAGTAGGCCTACTATTAATCTTATAATATTAAGTTGAATGTTATCAGCCTCAAGTAGTCTACTTATTAAGAAGTTGGATACTAACTTAGCATTGACAGTTTTGTTTCTTAGGTGTAATTGATATAGGCTACTCTGTCTACTTCATTCCACATAAATACGCGAATTATTTTGATAAGTAATTAGATGATCAACTTAAATCAAAAGAATTACAGTATTATTATAACTTTTGATGCCTGTATCAATGAATAACTGGATACGTGGATAGATAAATGATGAGTGTACAAACGACTAATTCGTATTTCACCACACAATTTTCTGTAACTGGCTGATTCAAAATTATTATTTGTTCATAGAATGTATTATGTAATGTTTTCAGGTTACAGTAACCTAAGAATTTTTCGTAGCAATGACTTCTCATCTCACAGAGATTTTGAAATAAATCGGCCGTATATGATGTGATTAAATAACTCAGTTTCTTCTTTTTACCAAGTATTTATTGCTACGCTATAGACAAGAATTCTTCTTTGGAAGAATCCTTTATCCGATATTGTAATCAGATTCATTCGATTTGAAGCTTGGCTTTAGATAGATAGATAAGTTAGAGAGGTATTCTTTCTTTGCCATCGTACGGTCATCAGCAATGCCAAGAAATAACATCTATCTATCTAATGTCAAGCGTCAAATTAAATGAATCTGATTATAAGTATTCGTTCACCGAGAATGTATTTCGTGTCAATTGAAACCGGTCGCCCAAAAATTTCTCATCGTTTGTAAAGTGGTTCACACTGTTTGCATTACATCTAGCCTACGTACTCCATCATTTTATAGATTTGGTGATTTTATAAGGTAGGCTATTTATGGAAAGTAAGTGTGTTCAACACATTTATTTTTTCGCTGAGGGTGAATTTTATCTTGCTTATTAAAGCTATTCTTTTTCTAATGTCAGGCTGCTACTCTCATATAAATATTTATGTGCAGCTACTTGCAGGAGTCGGGATTGGGAGTTGACCTTCTTCTTTTGGTGACTTACAACATTCCCAAGTCATGGTTCATCTCAGTCGTAGCTTTCATGTAGGTCACGAATGAAGCTTTAGTGCAACTCTCTGGGCTGTTCTCAAAATCTTCTGCATGCTTTTGGTGTATTAGAATATTTGAGACCAGACATGTGAAAAATGTACAATTTTCATATTGATGACATCATATCACAATTTTACCTCACTGTTTGGAAAAAATTTGAATAGTGTGTTGTTGTACATATTGTTTATATTTTCTTGTTAATTGTTCGATTAAATCGAGTGAAAACTAAAAAAGAAACAAAGAATCGTCTCCTCAACACCAATGAATTTACACATTGTTGGTTTATTAAAATTTGAAATCAAGGATCTCGTTTAAATTTATAACCTATCTTGCCTCACCATTAAATTAGGCCTACTCCTTTTGTATGAAGACCCTTCATCAGGGATCAAATGCATGCTTTCAGCTGCCTGAATTCTTAGACAGCCAATTATGAATTGACATTTTTGAATTTGGTTTTAGCTTATCATTTATTATTCTCAATGGTAATCTTTAGCTCTTATGGTTGTATTCTCTTAACCTAATATTAAAATATATTTTATAAAAAAATATTTATTGGGTTTTAGTCCAGTGTTCAAGTTTTAAAAATTATTCTTGAAGCCTGTATGAAATTTTTAAAACTGGATTCTCGGTTCGACTTCATTTTTCCAACGTTTTATTGACACACATTTATGTTGTTGCATGCTTTTCACTACCTGCTTTGCCAAATATCTTCACTGTTGCTACTTGAATTGAATAACATTATTTCTGCATTTTACGATAATTATGCTTTTTCACAATTTAATTGGGAAGAAATCATCTCACTAAATTGTTTAGTCATTTTCATTTTCGAGTGATGAAAAAAGTTTTTCTCAAGTAAGGTAACTTTACGCAATGTTATTCTATAAAATGGTTTTCTTTGTACCTTTGATTTAAATTAAGACACTAACCTTTTTCCACGAAAATGTGAATGACTTTCCGGAGACAATAATAAATGCGACTTGTAAATTTCAAGAATTACATTGAAATATAAGTTTTCCGGTTGTACAGCCTAGTCTTTCACGGGAACCGGATTGGTTTTGAATATTCATGAAAATATTAAATATTCATTGATACAAAAACACTTATTGAATCATAAAATTGGTTACCTGTTCACAAACGTAAAATCATTCCAGCAAGTGATGTCAATTTTGGGCAATGCATTGTGGTAGTCTTTAAATGAAACTTTTCCTACTGCACGCCAGTTGTTTTTTTTTCCGTGGGGGTCTCTGAAATGATGTGTATACACTATGTACACCTTGTACTTTAGAAGACCTAAAAAATCTCAAAAAGTTTTTTAATATATGGATTAATCAGGGATTTTTTTGTGGAGATTGATTAATGTGCAAATCACTGCCACCATCAGCACCGGTTTAATTTTCAAAGCTTGCAAGACAAAAATACGGAAAACAGATAAGTTGCAAATAAATAATTACCTAATAATTCATATTCAAAACAACCATACCCTACCTTTCATCAGAAAGTTATTGTTTCTGTTATCCTTGTTATTGATTGGATATAATTCTCTCTTTAAAACGACTTTTTATTCTGTTTATTCTTTTTGGTATTGTATACGTATTATTATTGCAATTGTACAAAGGAAACCCAATATTGTAAGAATGTGATTTTTGTTGAATAGATGAAGAAATTTTTCTTGAATGATAGTTATAATATGATGATGGGAAATTAACATCATTAAGCCCCAGAAATCATACAAACACGTGTATATAGCATCATAAGACAACCCAGCTCTTATATTTTATGGGAATGGGAAGAAGTGTAGGAAAACTATTGTACTGTTTTCTTGAAGTGTAGAAACTAGGAATAGAACTGGATTTCTCTCACTCATTGTGATAATAATTAGTATTAAATAGAATAGAAATAATTATTAAAAATAAATAATTCAAATGAACCAGGATTGATGAACATAACAAGTAAAAACATTAACAAAATAAAAGCTGAAATTTGAGGAATATTGATTCACTACAGTGATTACTGTCTAAACTCAAATGGATGCCAGAATTTTTCCTACAATTTGCAACTAGACTAATTACTGATGATGTCATTATTTGTCCAATATAATTCGTAGTAATGGTTCATTTTAAATTGATTGATTCATCCCTTATTGTGTTCTAATTTAGCCTACTATAGAAAGTCGGAATGTATAGAGATAAACTGAAGTTCAATAATTATCTACTTTAGAAAAAGATGTCGTCCGACACCGAAGAGAAAACTTTTGACGGAAGATGAGTACCACGAACAGGGAGCAAGAGAAACGGCCAAAGCACTGGATGAATTGCGGGGATACTGTTCCAGTCCTGACTGTAACCAGTGGCGAGTGATGACGAAGCTCAAGAATCCCATAAGGTAAGATAGTTTGAATACATTCTGGAAAACATGCCAAGATGCCGCTTAGCAAGGACACAGAAGTGTTTTCCTTTCATTGTCCTCAAAATGTACAATAGACTGCCGGGGTGGATCAAGGAAAGTAGAAGTGATAGACATTTTCGTGCAGTCTTGAAGTCCTTCTTAGTGGATCATCCATTTTATAGTCTAAGTGAATTTTTTGATGCTGAGATGACATTTTGAAATTTTTTGTGTGTGATATTTTTCATAAACTCTTGACGTAGTCTATCCAGCAGTGCTGGTCAAGGACCTAGAAGAAACTAAAACTGTCATAAGCTTCGCCGTAGCTACTGTTAGTTGTGAATTGGTATTGATTTGTTCCTCATAACAAAATGAAAATGACTTGTATCCTTTATAGTGGTTTGACAATATCGAAGTCCTCATTCATGAGAAGGACCAGGTGTTTTTTGTTTGGTTATCAAACAACGAGTGAATTGTAACAAAAATTTATAATAAAAATTTTCTTAAATATTTGTAGTACCTATCTTGAAATTTTCGTCGTGTTTTTAAAAACTATAAACAATAAGAGTCAATGAAAAGGATTTGGATATTACCAATCCACTAAAAAGGACCAAACTCATTTTTATTCATTGTGGAAGAATAAATCAACATTTATTTGAAACATATGTGATGGGTTCTAAGTTGGGGTTTAATGAGTATATTATATTGTAGAGTTGAGTTTGTTGTTAAAATAATAGTAAACACTCAGCTATGCTTTTCAACTTCCTAAAATAGAATACAGTAGTTCAAAACTAATCTGGAAGAATGTCTACTTCAATTTTCTATCTATACTTGATCGTAAATATTTTCTCTTCGGACCATATCAATCGGAATTGACGTGTGGTTTAATTTTTATCATGATTACAATAATATTCTATTATTACATTTTTACAGGTTCGCGAAATTCGTTCAAGGATCGTCGCATTTGGATGATGACGAAGTTTTAGCGTACGATGTCGATACAACAAAAAATGACATCGCATCTCCTGAAGACTATTTGACAGACGATTCTGATTGATGAGATTGATTTCATTCCTAAAAAATGAGATATTGAAAAGTGCCTGTTCAAAATAAGACGCTTAGAATTTTTCGAAATATTCTGTTTTTTTAACCTCCAAATAAGTTCTTGTGTTGGGCTTTTGTCAGTTCATTCATAAACTGTGATTTGGTTGTGTTAGTTCAACAATTTTTGGATGAGAGAGTGACATCAAGATGTGAGTCGAATGTTGAGTATTTGAATTGATTGAACAAGTTAAGAAAACTGTTATCAAAATGTGCTAGTCAATAATATCATTCATATAGCACGTAGACTTATCGGATTTTTACAATTTGTTGAAACTGATATGAAGGCAGTTTATTTTCTTGAACATTAACAACTAACTTTGGCCTGCATTCACTATCAAGTTCTTTGTCTGAAATTCTAAAATCGTTGATTTTGAGTACCTATATTACTCATCTTTGTTTATTCTGTGAATAATTGTTATTTTTTAGCTGGATAACTAGAATAAGTTCGATCTTTGTGAAATAGATATTGACTAGTACTGGATAGTTGAAGTTGTATTGTTCGTTTCCTTCTATTTAAGTATGGTTTTGATAACTTATTTAACTTAATTTTATCTAGTTGATACGATATTGAGAATATTCGAGACAGTATTCTTTATTCTAGAATTAAAACCGAACGTCTCAGGTGGTATAGAATAGCTCAAAACAAGATTTGAATACAGCCAGACATCAACACCAATAACAACCTGTTTTTACAAAACTGGACTCGTGTGATATTCTAGTTCATTGAGTTAATTGTTGTGAAGTTTCAAAAATAAGAAATGTCATTTCTGGAATAACTAATTGAATAGAGTGAAACGTATACTACTTTCCTTTGAGCAAAGCTTTGCTTGAATTATTCAAATTTCTCACTTTGATGTTCTATACTAAATTCCTTTATTCATTACTACAAATATTTGAAAAATAACATTTTTGTAAAGCTCTAGTTTATATTTATTGGTGTTCTAAAATGTCTTTTTGTACTTGATTTCATTAAGTTTTTCTTCAATGTAAACTAATAGCTATTTTACTCAAAGTCTTGTATTTTCTATGCTGTTTGTTGGTTTTTGTTAGCCTCATTCTGTTCATTCATTAGTTATAATTATAATGTTCGTTGCATTTTTTGTTGAATATATCGTACTTTCTTTGTTTCTGGATTATTACATTTCAATAACAATATTTTTGTTTCAAAGTTGAAGTTTACAGAGAACAAAGATATAAAATTAATTGTTAATTGAAGAGAAATTGGAATCATAATGTAATATTCCAATAGCGTAGCCCGTAGAATATAATTAATATTTTCATAATTTTTTATTTTATTACATGAGTTTTGCTGCATTTGTTATCAAGCACCGCATAAAATCAGATTCTTGACTGAAAATTTATAATTTTCATGTACAGTAATAGAAAATTTTATTCAATATGCAATTTTCCATCAATTCCGAAATTTTGTACTTAATGACTAGCTTTAAAAGAGCTTCTTATTTTGAAAAACGTTGATCTTGATAATTATGCATTGTTTGATTTAACCCTATTGTGGTTTGGTTTAAATAAGCCACCGCCATAGTATTTTCTAAGTATTATTAACATTGTAATTAGTTTAGATTATTGCTCAATTTGTTAACTATTTGAATAAAAAATTTCAATTTGATTGGTGTTTTCAGTGTTTCAACAAAACGTCTTTTCTTTATAGCCTACTAGGTTTGGCAAGGTACTGACACTCAAAGGAATGCCACCATGCCTTCCGTCGAAAGGATAATAAAAAACAACAATTTCTCTTGTATGCTTTATTAGCAATCGATAAATTGATTTAAAAAACAAACATTAAAGTACACAAATAAATTGTTAATATACAAAATTCCAAGTGAAAGTATTTTACATCTATTATTTCATAATTATAATAATTACAATAGAGCACTGTAACATCATAGTAACGGGATTCGGTACTGTGATAAAAACGACATAAAAATTACGGATGGCGATTTTAATGTAGAGACGAGATTCAGGATTCCTCAACTCAATGAAAAAGGAATATGATCATAAATTAGTTATATTGTTCAGTAAACTAATTGAATTATAAGTCAATGCATACTTTTTTACAAAGTAGATTCAATATAGTTGGTTAAATAATGACCGCTTATCCTCTATCACAATATAGCTTCTGTTATTTTACTAATACAATAATACAAATTATGGTGTTCATAATTTAATAACAGGCATCATGTGTGAACATTTTGAATTTGTTTAAAATACATTTTTCCAATTACCGTATGGAATGGATCCAACAAAGATGGAATGGATCTTAGAATCTTTTTCTCACCTTATTAGAAAGTCAAAATCCAGAATTGGAATTCATACTTCCACTCAATCACAACCTTTATATTTATTAATTTTTGAGTAACAACTTCTGGCTTGAATCAAAAATCCAATAGCAATATCCAAGAGATGTCGTGCCAGAAAATGGAATCAGACTTCTACCAAAGCAAGAGATTCTATCCATTTTTATTCGTTTTAAATACCTGGTTCCAAGTAGTAAATAAGTAGTTTAAATAATTCAACTGGTCAATTAACTAGGATCAAAAGGAGAGACGAATACAGAATGAAACAAACTATATTAGACCCATTCATTCATATTTTTTTGTTATTATATTCACATAATTATTATATCAGATCATGTTATAGACCTACACTTTATTCTCCCCAATTTCGAAAAAAATTAACGTTATTGACTACATTGATCATTAAATTATATTCCGACTTTTTCTACTAAGACTCTGCCAAACAGAAGATTGGTTCACTTTCCTCATTTTCATACTGCTATGAGCGGTGGAAGAAATATTAATATTTGTAAATAAAATATTTAAAATATATAAAATAAATAAAATATTTGTAAACAATAATAAATAAATGATGAGTTAATGAAAAGTTCATCCATCTTACTGATATTGAACAACACGACAAAAAGGTCTTCACAATAATGTTTGATATTGTTAAAAAGCTTTAAATCAATGTTATAAATACATCAAAATATTATACATAAATCCTACAGAATTTATCACAGGATCGTATTTAAATATATTGATTCAATCACTAGCGAGAATTGAAAAACTGCATTCAATCAGAATAAAAATCCAAAAATTTATGGCCACCACTCTATTTTTTTTAATTTTTTTCAAATTCAAATCAATAATCGTACGTTTTCGCATATCTATTTTTGACCACGCTTGGTCTATCTAACTATATTTATAAGTATACAAACTTTCAAGCTATAAATTCTCTATCATATAAGCTATTTTTATTCATATAATTTATTATACATAATTGGTTACAACCTTTGCTAACGACGAGCATAATGTGATTATTGTTCTAACTCGTGCGACAGTTGTAAGTGCGTAAGCCTTCATCGGTAGCCTCATCTAGTTGGTCGATTTGGTTGATCAGTCTAAAGCGCATGTTGCGCATCACAACATCGAATGGATCGGTTTTCATACGTCGCTGATTCATGGAGGCTGCGTTATCTCTGTCCAATACTTCTCGGTCATTGTGCTTGCAAACCTATACAAATTCAAAATTTTATAAAAACAATACACACAAATACAAAACACAATCAACACAAGGAATAACAAAGTACAAATCAAACGGTCATTGAGCTTGCCATCCTATACAAATTTAAAATTTCATTTGAAAACAAATAAACACAAATACAAAACACAATCAAGACAAGGAATAACAAAAGTACAAATCAAACGGTCATTGAGCTTGCCATCCTATACAAATTCAAAATTTTATTTAAAAAAATACACACAAATACAAAACACAATCAAGACAAGGAATAACAATAGTAGAAATCAAACGACAATGAGTACACAGCCAATCACGAGTACAAGTGCAGGTAAAAACACAACAGAATGCAGTGAACAACAGGCAGGTTCAACTTTGATGAATGAAATACAACCTTAGTTTTGAAAGACAGTGATTCAGAAAGAAGATTATTTTACAAATAATTATCTTGTAGATGGAAGAAGTTATTGGATGTTGCACTTTATCAACTGCTGTGAATAAATAATAGTTCCCCGTCCAGGCAGAACTTTCTGTACAGTGGCATTCATAGATTATCCTCTTTAGATTACTTGCTATTTAGTTCTGCTGTCAATATTTGCTGTAGCAGAAGTCTTCAGAACTATTTATATAGCTTTCTTTGGTTTTTCGTTTCTCTAATTATTAAGTTATATAGTTAAGTTATGCTCATTTTGAATAAAGAGACTTGAAGTTGTCAAAACCACAAATTTAGTAAAATATCGAGACAGTACTACTACTACTACAATTTTTTTTAAATAAATGAGAGCGATTTTACCTCGGGTTGCGGCGACCACAGCCTGACCGTGGTATCAATGCCACTGCTGGCCAGTAGGCAGGAGTTGGTGTGTGGCTGCAGGCAGTTGACAATCGAGCTGTCTCCTTTCAGAATGCGCACGTTGTTAGTACTTTCTCGCTCCCAGAAATAAATTGATCCATCGTCTGAGCCAGCCATTATGTATTGACCATTGCTGGAAATTTTTCAATTTAAAGATGATTAGATCTTATGATGACTGTAGAGATTATTAAAAATGTACGGAATTATTTAAAAAATGTAGAGATTAATATTAAATATGCTTGTCCTTTCAAATTCTTGTTTGATTGAATTTTTATTTACTGGCAGAAATAGTTTTTTACTTCATGAAATTTTTCTTAGTTTAAATTTGGTTCAAAAACTCATAGATTTTTTCAATAACTTCCAAAATTTCAAATGCAATTTTCTAAACTACCCAAGGTCCTACTCATCATCTTGAACATGCCCCTTGTTCTAAGATCATAGTTTTTCAGATTGGCTGTTGAATAATTTCGATAGCTACTCACCTTCCAAAGAAATTTGCTTCTTTTATATCAGTCGTTGTATTGCAATGGCCATAGAATCTCTTCTCATAATCGAAAGCTTTTTCTCTCCAAGCCGATTCTCGATTTGTTATTTGACTCTGAGACACAAAATCCAAATCTTCCTCTACATCTGAAACTATAAAGAGCCAATAAAATACAAGTTAAGCAACATAATAGATTTAATGCTCACTAAATGGTTGCAGCGGCTGTAGAAATTTCAGATCTATGCTGGATTGTGGTAGCTAGAGAAATTCCTTTACATCATAAAATGGATTCATGCTGAACAACCTTAAATATTGCGTTTTTGAACTCTCTGAAACTCAGGTCCCTACCACAACAGATTATTATCCCTATTACAGTGTGAATAGGATGAAACCAAGTATTAATGTCTTATTAATATTTGGTTTCATGTTAATAGTGTAATGATTTAATTCGAAACAAATTTAATACAATCTTGATTGATTACAACGGTTGTATAGTCAGTAAAAACTAAGGCTAGGCGTACACCGGTTAGTCAAGACAAGACAAGATTAGTCACGTTTAGTCACAGTACTTCACATAGTTGTTTATGAAGCTACACACTGATTAGTCATTGCATTGGTGTGTGCTGCTTCATAAGCAACTATGTGGTGTGTGACTAAACGTGACTAATGTCGATGTGTCTTCAATTGGTGTACGCCCCCAGCTATATTATAGATCCTTACATTGAAAAGTGTAATCTCCGAATTAAGTTGAAAACAATCTTTAAAATAATAGAAATTTGAGATAGACTGAGGATATCATGCAACTTACACTCAAGATCGGAAGACGGCGTATCCGTTCTTGGTTTAGAGTTTTTCGTTTCCGGTGAATTGCTTCGCGGTGTACTAATGTCTTTTTCCAGTGCCTTGCATGCATGACTCGTCGCATGTTCTGGGAATCGTATCTTGAATGCTTCAAGACATTGTTTAGCTTCTTCCCTCCAATCAAGTTCGTATAAACAGCGTGCGAGTCTGAAAATAGTAAAGGAATGTTAAATCTGCAATGTACACAAGTTGCATCTTTTATGCAGTGACTTGTTCATGACTAATGTAATCTGAGTAATACATCATAGACATAGGATAAAATAGTAAATGAAAGTTAAATCTGCAATGAACACAAGTTGCATCTTTTATGCAGTGACTTGTTAATTAGATCTTGTTTATTACTAATGTAATCTGAGTAATACATCATAGACATAGGATAAAATAGTAAATGAAAGTTAAATCTGCAATGAACACAAGTTGCATCTTTTATGCAGTGACTTGTTAATTAGATCTTGTTTATTGCTAATGCAATCTGAGTAATACATTATAGACATGGATAAAACAGTAAATCAGAAAGTTAAATCTGCAATGAACACAAGTTGCATCTTTTCATGCAGTGACTTGTTAATTAGATCAGTCTGTTTATTGCTAGTGACCAATCTGAATAATTTATTGCAGGGATACCTTCCTTATTAATACATTTATGGTAAAGCATACGGTGTATTATTAATTCTAATTTATATTCTATTAATTCCTCTATTGTACTTTTATGTGTTTTTTTAGGATAAATTTTATTTGATAATTTGATTGGCATGTGTGGAAATTATTCTTCACAATCTTTTATGACTAATTTCAACTGTAATTTTGCAATTCTATATTCCTCTATAGAATGATGAAGAGTATTGAAAAGATCTAGGTCATCAAATGTATACATTTTGTCAATTAAAAGAAAAATATGGTGTATTACGAAAATAGCTCATGGCAACACTCACCTGAAGAAGGCCTTTACATGATTGGGATCCAAGTTGAGCGTTGTATGGGCAATCTCAAGCATACATATCACCATTCCTACAAACATTACTCCATAAGCTACATTTAATAGGGAATAGAATACCAAAATTTGGTAGCTAGATCCTAGATAACATTATATTAGGATTCAGATCAATGAATTGCCCACATTCCTAAATTGTAGGAAAATGACAGGATCACTTTCTTCAAAAAAATAAGCTTTGAAGGAACAACCACCAAAAGCTGAATTGAATTGATACAAAGAAAATATTCGAATGAAAGGAACTCTGATCGAAAAAATCTATACTATCGAATTTAACCAACTGCCTTCTAGAGTACGCTACAACTCCGGTACTGATTTTGTCAACAGTTTTTTCTGAGGATGATTTTGAGTTTGAGATATACAATCTACAATGCAATCTAATGCAATCTATTACATTGTTACAATAACAATATTACAATAATAATGTTGAAAATCCATTTTAAAATAACATTCTCAACTTAGGCCTATTTATAATAATTTACTTCATCTATCTTTCTATACTATTACTATACTATAAAAATGAGATGGTATCTGTCTGTCTGTAGGTCTATCACGCCTAGAATACTGGACTGATAAAGCTGAAATTTTGCACAAATATTGTCTGTATGACAAGGGTGACATAGAGCCTATTTACATATTTCAAGAATAGTTTTTAAGGATTTGAAATTCAGCTCTAAGCATTGATAAGGCAATGTTGATCAAAATCATATGATTTCTTCAAACTTTGTGATATTAATACCACATGTTGAAAGTATGAACTAGGATGATAAAATATATAAGTCATAAGACATAATGTGTAAGCTCTGATTTGATAACGTTGGTTGGCTCAAGTGCGACATATCATCATGTCTTAAGACACGATGTCTGAAGCACCTATGTGTAAGCTGGCTAATAGTTACCAGTTTCTCTTCATGTAAGCAGCAGCCCTATTTCCGTAGAGCAAAGAGCCTTGTGAGAACTTCATGATCGCTTCATTGTAAATTCTTATTGCTCGGCTATACTCGCCCCCATCGAATAAGGTGTTGGCAGACAGCTTCAAATCTTCTATGTCGGCTGGTAGGGGTTTCTTTTTCGACTCAGCCGAATCAACATGTTGAGCATATCCATTGGTGCAAGGCTTAGCGGAACCACCGTACTCTGCAATGAAAACGTGAATAATGTAATTATGTATTTGAAAACTCCGTATTTATTCATTCTGTATTAGAAGCTCAACTTCAAGCAAATAATAAAAAATTAGCTTTAGTTTATTTTTTTGTATCCTCGCCACAGTCCGACCGGAGAATCGTCAAATACAATTAGCATACAAATAGCATAAACAATTTTAATTTCATTCATAAACAATTCTATTTATTTTAAAAGAAATTCTATTTTCTTTCTTCATAAATTGTCTCTTCTAATTGACTGAGTTTCTTTTATTCAATTGATTGCAATGTATTTCTTTTGTTTTCAATCTTGTTTTTTTTTTTTTAACAAAAATGTACCATAAGGCTTGTAATGAACTTCATGTCTGTGAGATTTTGTATGTATGTAATGGATAAGTAAGTGAATAAATAAATCTTGAGATATTTAATAAATAGGTCATAGATTAGACAAAAACGACAAACAAGGTATGACCACTAGGATACTTCAATGACCACTCGGAAGCATGAAAGACAAAACCTTCTTCAAATGAACAAAAGGAGGTGAAGGTGTTATCTTATTGTGTAGTGAGTATTAGAATAGATGACAAACAGTTTAAATATAACATTGTGTTGCTATGTAATAATTGAGTAGAATTTTTGAATAAGCATAATACATTATTCCAAATCAAACTAGTTTTCAATATAAAAAATTAATAGGCTACAGTTTTTGTAAGATAGAAACTGAACTCACCTTTTGGTAAGGCATATTTTGGTAGATTGAATGACTTGGGCGAAGATTGTCGTAAAATATCAAACAAATAAATTTGTTCTCCACCTAAATTAACAAGTAAATCCACACCATCGGGTCCAAACGTCACATAGGTAGCTGGTATACATTTATATTTGTTATTCGGGTTCTTAACAGGAAGATGTCCTGCAAAAAATTGCTAAATTAATTTACACAGCAATTGATTAGATAATGGTAATGGTAGAAATAGGGCTGTTGAGACATTGACAAAAAAAAAATGGTAGAAATAAAATGCCAGTTGATTTTTCCTATATTGTAGTGTACATGTTCAATAAATGAACGAATTAATGGATGATTATACAAAACATTAAGGTAAAGTTGGGGATTAACCCAGCGGTTAATGTGATATACCTAATCATTCAGATTGGATAAGCGCTCGTTACTCCTGTTGGACGGGTGACCGCTCAAGACAAGTTCCACTTTTAGCCCCTGCGCCCACTTCGCAACTGCTATCTGATTTCAGTCAGCAACCCAATGTTGCCAGATTACATTTGGCTGTTTTTCGGGTAATCTAACCCATCAGCCAAAGTCATCTGGCGCAAATTCGTACTGACAAATCGATAACAATTGATTAGTGGGATTATGAGCTAGAAAAGTTTCCCGTTGTTTGGAACCCAGCTAGAACATGTAGATCCATTAAACTATCATCATCAGAAATCAGAATTACCCAAGCACTTTCAGAAAATATTCATGTCAATATTAACAATAAATTAAAATTTGAGAAATGATTTATGAATAGTTGATAAGATTACTTTAAAATTGATTAATAATTGAGAGAAATTGATTTGAATATTCTAACGAAATAGTGAAATAAGTTAGGAAGTTAACAACAAACATTCATTATGGATAAAGTTTGCTATAAATTGTTTTCCCACCTGCAACAAAGTATTGAACACAGCCAACTGGTAGATTGTCCGCAACTTCCATCACTTCATCAGTCAGTAAAGTTCGAAAACGATTATTTCCTACCACCTCAGCATCTCCAGTGGGCTGTACGGTCAAGGTAGGAGTCTGAAAAATGTTAATATTTACATAACACAATAAGTGAACAAACAAAACTGATACGTCATCAAAAGCTCATAATAATAACCAACCTAATCACTATCTTAAAGATAACCATTAATAACCAACCTAATCACTATCCTGATCATAACCATCCTAATAACTGTCTAAATAAGAACTAACATAAGATGTATTTTTTAAAGCGCTAACTTAGTAGACTAGCGTTCAAGTACACCGTTCATGGCGTAACAAAAGTCAATAAATTTGAGTCTCATTCTCATGGTAATCTGTACTACACTCTTAATCCTACACCTAGGATTATGGTAATTTCTACTAAACTCTTAATCCTACACCTAGACAAGGCATAAAAACATTCACAAAATTCAAATCTCATTCTTATCGCCGTACACTCTCAGTCTACATCTAAAATATAAAAATAAAGCAGTGGCAACTTTCGACTGGAATAAGCCTAAGGCACCGTGTAAACCCGTGTATTACGTTGTCTTACCGTCATACAGGTGACTTTGATCATGCGCCGATCGTAGAGCCGCACAAAGGGATCGTTGGCTCCGACGGCGAGCAGTTCGGGGCGACACGGGTTAATGGCGAGGCACTTGGCTTCAGCGTTACTGCCCAGGTGACTCTTCAGGTACACCAGCATACCCGCTCCCTCCAAGCTGCAGCAGTGCGGGCTGCGTATATCGTATTGTCTGTAACATAGCATTATAACAATTTTCAATTTTCTATCCACTAGAAGCACTAATTTTATTTACATTAGTAGGCTACTCGAGAGTAAACCTGAATTTGCCTTGTACAGTTTGTTGAATAAATAATGAATTGAATTGAATGACTGCCTTTATTTTAACCTGGGAGGGCGAAGTTAGGGCGCAGTCGGCCCTCTCTTACACTTAACCCTCAAATGTAGTCTTACACTTAACCCATAATGTGTAGTGGGGAAGCGGTGGGATCGTGGGTATCAGCTTATTTAAGGAATTAATTAGCGGAGAGAGGATTCCTGGTCCTCTATGCCACACAACCCTTATTCGATGTTGTGAAACCTTCCCATAATTGAGGAAAATTGTTGAAATTGTCAATGAAAAACTGATTGATTCATGTTTAAAGTGTAACATGAATATTCCTGTGAATAAATCAGTGTTCAATAAAGTGTAATTGAAAATGTTAACAAGTTTTCTCATTTATGTATTCAGCTTATCAGCCCAATACTGTTTCTCGAGAAATTTGCACTAGACTCACGATCCTTATAAAATTTAGAATTTAAAATTTCATAAGTCTGAGAGTTTTTCTGTGGGTTTTCCCTAAGGCAGCTCGTACACCGGAGCAATAAGCAATAGGCAATAAGCAACATTTGGATCATATGATCGTCTACTCTATAGAAACAAATAGTCCAATGCACATCTAAAGTAGCTATTTTGGTGTGCATTGAATGGTTCAGTTTGTAAAATGAACAATCATATGATCCATATGTTGCTGTGCTAATTTGCCGACGACAAACTTAATGCTCTGGATACACATATTATTCATGATAGGTGTATTGGAACATGAAAACGTGATTTCATCAAAATCATTACAAGCAGTAATATAAACATATCTATCAGTTTGAAGTGTGTTTGGTTTAGGTACAAAAATTTTAAAGATGATTAAACATTTTGATTAGAATTTGGATTATTTTGGCTACTTTTGGTACGGAATTTTTATAAATTATCTTCTACAATATTTGAAATTTGTATAGTATGTGGTTTTTGAGTGAAAATTAGTGTGAAATGCATGGAACAATGAATATAGTGGAAAGGAAGTGTAGAACAGACAATGCAGCTATTCCTTCAACTTAAGGCAGAGATTCCTTCAAGAGTCGAACATCGGCATTGTTCGTTAGCAATCGGTAGCGAAATTTCAGGTAGCAAAATGACATCGAATTTCACATATTTTATAAGCCTTGGGTTTGCTTTCTTTAAATGTAGCAGTTAATGTTGTTTTATAAGAATTGTGCTTTGTAATGTCTAACTTTAACTGTGAGAGCTCAATACATTGTAATTGATGTGATAAATAATGAAGACCAGAAAAGGTGTCCCTGGAGATCTCTTGCCACACGAGGGCATGGCCTATCGCCTAATTCTCGTCTCACTTTTCCAAACGTCTGCAGGCTGAGACTTCCTTTCCATTATATCATTGTTCCATGGTGAAATGTGATACATAACCTAGATTTAGACTGTTTTTATAAATTGGTAAAGGGCCGGTTTTTGGCGTAAACGCAGCGATAAATTGAATCAATCTGATTGAGCCTAGTCATCCACTGGAACCGTTTTTGTCAGAAAGCATCCGATGTCCGAACAGCTGGCCATTTGATTCAATGTTAGCATTTCGGATGATCGGTCGCTTTCTGACAAAAATGATTCCAGTGGACGACTAGGCTCAATCACATTGATTCAATTTATCGCAGCGTCTGGACCTGGCTTAAGCCTGTTGGACCATCCATCAAATATCAATATTATTATTAATTGTTGAATAAATAAACGAATGTAAAGCGAACTCACCTAATGACTCCATCTTCCGCGGCACTCCAATAAATGTGCGGCACATTGGGGGAAGTGGCCAATCGCTTGACACGTCCCATGGGACACGTGCAAATGCTGATCGGCCCCGTTCATTGATGTCGTGTCAGCGTCTGACAATCACCCGCCCCGTCACAACTATCCTATCATTCGAGCATGGAAGAAACTGAACAATAACAAAACACAAGAAAGATTAGGAACATGTATTGTACAAATTACCGATAAATTCAGAATACGGTACTTTTGTATAATCATTTTGTATCGTTTTGGACTCTGTCTGTGTTTTCATCCTATAAGTTATATTTTGCACTCGATCAATAAATATATAAATAAATATAACATAGTGTGGCGGGTAGCCTATATAACAATAGCATAGTAAATAGGTATTCAATAGCATAGACGTGAGATTTGTTTATTGGTTCTCGTTGCATTGGTTCCGTTAAATGACATGAGACAATATTGAATTTAACCGCCGTTAAGCCTGGTCTAGACGCTAGGACTTGTTATAGGGCTTAAAGCCCGGTTTAGACGCTACGATAAGTTTGTCAAACTTTTAATTCAAACTTTTCAGGATTATTTGTAATTGTCATAAAACAGCTGATTTAATGTTGGCAAAGGCTACATCAATCAGCTGTTTTCGTTTTTAAACGATCCTGCTATATAGCAGGATTATTTTAAATTGTCGAAAACTTGATTGTTGTACTGTTTATGACGTTAAATCGCTGTTCTAAAATTAATCTTGAAAGTTTGAACAATTTTAAACTTGTCGAAGCATCTGAAGGCCTCAGACCAGGACTTGGTACAAGTCCTGGACTCATGGATGAATTGCATCGCGTCTACACAGTTGGGACTTATCACGCTGATACCTCTTTGTCCTAGGACTTTTGCCGCACGCTGTACTTGTGCAACTCAAGTCTGGCACGTTCAGAACCGGGCTTAAGATAAGTCAAATTCAGCGGTTGAATTCTATTAGATTTTTGTGAAATTAACAGATTGTCTGATCAGAATGCCAGCGTGAACAGGCAACAATTTTTATGGGTAATAGAAATGTCTTTGAGAGTTGAGGCAAGCGTATCAGCGTGTTACTGGAAACCGAAGCTTTGCCGTTATTGCAGAGGTAAAAAAAATCTCTTACTCACGCAAGCAAATACTGTATTTTACAATAATGTTCAACAAACCTTCACAGAAAAGATGTTTCCATGATGTCCAGTGTTATTGTGGAGATTTTTTATAGGTGAAAGGATTCCAGAGAATAACTTGGAAATCATCGGATGCCGATGCTAAGATCCTGAAAATTAAGATGATCGTTGAGTTTCAAATTTTTATTTGATGTTTATTTTCAATTATTCAAGGCAGCCTACAGTGAAACAAGCAAACAAAATAAATGCGCTTACTACAACATTGGGATTGATCCAAGCCGATAATATTAACGAACATAGAGATTTGAAATTGACCAAATTTATCTAAAATATAGACCCAACTTACTTGAGAAGCATATTGGAAATATCTCATTTGTAAGCTAGATGTAAAATTGATAATCCCTGCATTCTACACAGGACGAACCAAAATACTTCACCATGACTTTATTAATAGGCTGAGAAATAAATTGATATTCAATAGGTATTATAAGCAGTTAGCCTATGAATTTATGAATACAGTAATATGGATGATGTTAACGCTATTTACTTACTGTCCTTCAGAATTCCATTCAAGGCAATTAACACATCCTTGGTGTCCCTCTAATTCTTTTTCAAGTCCCAATCTATTAATTAACGTGTCTGTCACATGCCATTTTCTATGCAAAGATCTATTAATTGAATCCTGCAAAACACAATTTCAATAGATACATTTTGAGATTAGTAAATATCTCATTCAAGGAAGAGACAAAAGTTTTGACAAAAGCTAAAGAAAATTTTAACCCTTAGCCACCGCGACCGCAATTCGATCTTTTGTGGCATCCCCTCTTTGGCTTATGCCATGTTCCATAATCCAAGGCCAGAGCAAAATTTACTCAGGGCCTTGAAGTCCAGTTCTCTTGCCTCCTCTGGTAGGAGGTTGCCTTTCAAGAATTCTCCTCCTCATTTGCAAGAGTGCTGGACATTCCAGCAGCAGCAAATGTTCTGCTGATTCTGTTTCTTCTATGCAGAATCTGCATTCAAACATAGTCCCTTATATTCGTGCCTGAATAATGTCCTGTCAGGAGGCTTACTATTTGCCTCAGTCCTCTTTCCAGGCTTATT
The DNA here is from genome assembly GCA_017141395.1 of Laodelphax striatellus. Taxonomy (NCBI): domain Eukaryota; kingdom Metazoa; phylum Arthropoda; class Insecta; order Hemiptera; family Delphacidae; genus Laodelphax; species Laodelphax striatellus. The sequence continues at coordinate 27,609,002 of CM029536.1, forward strand.
ACATTTGCCTTGTGATTTAATCAACATTTTGATTGTCGTAGTCCTTCTGTCCTATTCAAATCAAAAACCTTCTTCTTTTCCTCCCATTCTCGGACTTTAGCTTTACAATGCTAAAAGGAACCCCACAACCTGGTTCCGGTCCTACAAATGGAGGAGAGGCTGTTCAGAAGCTTAGTGATAGTTATCTTTTCTAGAGATATGGCACATGAAAAAATGCATCAATAAAATTGAAATAAATCTGAATGAAAAATGTCATTATAAAAATTAAAAATAATAAAAGAGAAATGAGTTGGTGAGACTAGAATTAAAACATCCTAGAAATCAATTATCATGAGAATTCGAAGAAAAAACCAAGTCTAAAACTAAAAAACGAGTGTCGTCCGTGTACAAAGCTAAATTTCTCTTTACTTGTCCAGTTAGCTGGATTCAAATCTACGGTTGAAATATATTTGAATTTTATTTATTTATAAACTACCGGTGAAAAATGTTAATTGTTAAATAATCAAAATAACATGACAAATTAACTGCAACCGGAGATTTGAATTAAGCTAAGGAGGCAACTTAAATGAAATTCACCAATCCTATATAGAAAAAATTGTGCTGGAGGAGCTTACATTGATCTCCCTTTCTCTCAAATGACGCAGGATATTGGCCTTATCCATTATTATCGAAAAAATGACAACTGAGACAGTTCACGCTTTCATAGCTCTGAAAAGAAAAGAATAAACATAAATCTCAATTAAATATCCAAATGATTTACGAAATATGAGCTAAGCATACAATAATGCAAGTGAGGAGTGTTAACTATGCAATCAATTTCAAGAAGAAAAAGAAATTTTTGAATAATATGGTACGATCGCGATTCAAGTATTTATGGTATGCAAATACGGAGTAGGCTGATATAGAAAATACCAGGGATTTGGTACCTCTCATAAATCATAACCTAATTTTTTCATCACGAAGGAATTTTATTGCGGTAAAATATACATGAAAACAATCTTATTATAATTTATAGTTCTGATAGATTAGTTAATAGATTTGTTTAAAGATATAGGCCTATAGATTGGCTGTAAATAAAATTATTCAATGATAATGAATTAACTGTCACCATTCCAAAACAAGTTGCCAGAAGATAGAAAGGAAAAGTTTTGGAGTTCTATAACATGGAAATTCTTTCGAAAACCTTCCAATGGACAGTTAATCATTCAGAGGGAAGGAGATTTCAGAGGATCACAAGTTTCAATATAACATGTATATCAAACAAAAAGGTAATGTCAAAAAAAGTAAACATCGTCCCTAAACTAAACCTTAACTACTTTGGTGGTTGAATAATAAAATTTAGGAATTAGAAAGGACATAATAAATGATGAAACAGACATTAATAAAATTAAGGACTTACTTTTACACTACCTACTTTGAAGTTATGGAAATAATTTGGACACCAAAATAAAACAGAACTAATGAAATAACTGAATTATAAAACGCTTGGTTTGTCAACATTTTACGCGCTCTTATGACAGAAATTGACCTATTATTTAAGACTGCCAAATAAATAATTAACAAAATAATTCACTTGTTATTGCACTGTAACAAATAAATTTAGCGTAGTCGAATCTGTAGATTCTCACAACGCATGCCATTGACAGAGAAAAGACACTGGACACTGTGTGTACACTTTGAAGAACAGCTGGAAAAACGTGTGTTGACATTAATTTTACTCAACAGCTGATTTCGGCACACTAGTACAGCATCAAAAATAAAATCAATTGTTCTTACCAAGAAAATTATCCAGTTTAAAATATTTCAGGAAATCATAATAAGAACTTTCATATCCTGAAAATATAGGCATATTATTGTTTTCATCTTATGAAAAGTTTAGACCTGATAGGAATCATGACAAAGTGGGTTGATTCCAACTATACGACCGAGTGTGTTAGTTTCTATTTTAGGCTGACGACAGAGTGGACCGTATTACCGGGTGCATGCAATAGCAATCATCAAACAAAACGGGCACTGATTTACAATGTTTATTAAATTTATTTATTGTAAAATTTCATAATTGGAAGCAACTTTTGAAAAGTTATTCTTTAAAAAGGTCTTTTAAAGACTTTAAAGGTCTTTAAGACTTTTGATTATTGTGTCGAATACACTGTTTAATTATTACCGAAACAGCTGATTTCTGACAAGTGCTATACAAAGGATCTACAAGTGCTGATTTCAAAGGATCGTGCTATAAAGTTGTAATTCATACCGTTAGCAACTACAGTGATTGTCGTGGTAGAGGGGAGAGGCATTCCACAATTCTCTCTCCTTAAGGTGGGTTTTCAGCATCTGGCAACGCTGGTTCGGGCTCCGCTGCGGAACTTTGTCGCAGTAACGAAAACCCACCTTTAGCCGAAAAACTAAGAGCTGTGGACTCAGCGACCACATAATACAAATATTATGTATTTTGTGGTATATATTTGTATTATGTGGTCGCTGTGTGGACTCAACTGTTGATGCTGAGGACCCATTTAGCGCAACACTAGATGCTTTCTCTGTTCTTTTTTCTTTGTGCTATTAAACAAATATTTGCTTGTAATGTTGTACTGTATATATGCTAAACACTCGATTCTCGCTTTCTGTATCCTACAAAATAGAATTTTTTGATCATCATCAACGCAGTTTTTTTCCAAAATTATTGTGTTCCAAAGGCAAATAATCAATCAAATTTCATATTATAATTTTATTGATACATAATTATACAAGTAACAGACTTCAGTAACAAAGGCAATCGTATTTAAACCTGATTTGAATAGTACAGGTTCAAGATAAAAATATTGAGAAATAGTCCCAGCAATGAGACAAGGTTGAATTTCACATAACAGCATCTCAGTTCATGTAAATCGAATGAAATTGTTAACAATATTTATTTATTTACTTAGATATCGAATAACACTAAATAAATAAAGTTTTTCCTCATTGATCTTACAAATTCAAAATAGATCTAATATAATTCTACAAAAATAAAGTATCTTGAATCAATGAAATTCACATTGAGAGTAGAGTAAATATTGGAATATAATCTTTAGTAAAATAGTCAACAGCAAATATGCACCCATACTTCAAAATATTATTGAAATACGTATTTTCATGTATTACATATTACATAGATTTACGTATTTTCATTAGTAGGAGTTTTTGTAGTATTGATGTGAGTTGTTGAAATAAAGACAACTGTGCCAATCAAACGGATTCTTGAGCTTGTTTATAATCGAAGACACTTCCCCTCTCTATGAATGTGGCAGGCGAGCTTTGTTTCTCATCTGGGAATATCAGGTCTGTCTCCTTGCCCCATCCACCTCCTCCCGGTGTGTTCAATTGAAATACATCCTGTAAAAATAAAATATAAATTGAGTTTCCCCACTACAATGAAAGGGGACAATAAATGGTATAATTTTTCAACTGTTTATTATTCCTCAACTTTTCTCCTCACAGGAATGGTTGAAACTTGAATATTTACAAACAGTTTGAATATTCTAGCAAATAAAATCGTAATAGAATATTGAATCATTTTTTTGTTAGAAAACAAAATCAACACTGCATAAATAACTTGAGTTAAAAAGACTAAGAGGATACATTTGAATGTATTCCAAAGGAAAATCCTTTCTTTGGAAGTGAGCATCATTTCATATTAGTAATATTCAAAAAAATTAATAGTAATCAGTTAAAAAAAGAGTCATGATAATTAGATAGTTAGTCAACTATAATTAGATACATTCTTTTGAAATACGGTAATTTATAAAACATGAATTATGATATCAACAATCTCATATCATTGAATCAATTTATTGCAATGAGCATTGTGTTGAACCTATTTGAACATTTTGAACGCATATTTTGAACATTTTGGTTGAACATATTTGAAAGCCAATTATACAATATGATTGTTAAATATATTGTTGCATTATTGAAATTAAATATTAATCTCACCCCAGGTCCAACATCAACGGCTGTTTTAGATCCCAAGTTCATGATACGACCGTCAGCTTTGTAAAGAAGATTTAGACCTTTTGCTCCTGATGAACCTCCTATTAAGAGAAGCGTTGAATTGATTTCAGTAATCGATGAAATTTTAATAAATCATTAAGAATTATATTGGTCAGTGATATGAGAATAATTAGATTTTAGGAATAAATTTAATACTAATGAAACACGTCATGTCTAATGAAATTTGAAATAACCACGAGAGGAAAATAACAGAAGTAAATTACTTATCAATTTTCTTCAATGATCAATTATTATTACTGTCATGGATCTATTTAAAAAAAATACGGATTTTCTCAGTGAATATAAGCAAATCATCGATGTGAGCCTTGAAAATTTTCTAAAAAAAAACAATAGTTGAAACTAACATTACTGGTAAATATGATTGACAATAATTTACAAGGAGGAACCGTCAACCGCCTTTTAGGAATCAGTGCTGTCATTAAATATTGCAATACATGGTGAACGATAATGATGTAGTGATAGAATATGAATCTAGTAATAAGAAAATGAGGTATTATTCATTTTAAATAGTATTTTTTCTTTATAGTTGAACAATAGTCTCATAAATACATTATTTATAAGACTGTGATTAAACTTTATAGTTGAAAAAGCTGAAAATTATCCTACCTTCCAAACCGTACGGTGCAAACACCCTCCTTTCAGTAAGTACGGACAATGTTATCTTAGCTCTGAATAACAATTCTCTAACAATTCCGTCGCCTCCGTTAAAAGCTCCTTTACCACCTGAACCATTTCTGAGGCTGAAACGTTTCAATATCACAGGATACCTTCTTTCCAATACTTCTGGGTCAGTAATTCGAGTATTCGTCATATGCGTGTGTATGCCACTCCTTCCACTCCACGTGGGGCCCTGAAATTTACACGTGTCATTCAAGACATAGAATTATTATATCTTTTGTAAAAAGTGCGTTTTCATACGGATAAATATTCAAAAAATGATTCAGATTGAACGAAGAGCCGTAATTAGAAACAGGATCATTCACAACTGACATTTTGCCAGCTCGAATTCCGCTCGAATCTGACAACGTCCCATATCTCTATAGCCAGGTGTTGACTGACTGATTGACAGAAAAGATTTTGTACTTGCCGACATCGTAGGGAGTGTAAATGTACATCGTTGGAGAGAGGAAAGCGAGAAACCAACCAGAAAATTCTGAAAAGTTGAAAATGTCACCCCCTGAGGGGGGTTATGCCCCCCAAAATTTTTCAACTTTTCAGTTTGACTATTAACGGCGCTGGCGGTCGGATTTTCGGGTCCTGCTTGCAAAGTAGCCCGATTTAATAAATAAAATATCTACCGGGTTTGCAAGGGGGGTCATGGGGGGTCATTTTTCAATTTTTCAGTTTTTCGGCAAAATTTGCCAAAGTTTCAAGTGTAATTTTGGAATGGTTGTTGATATTTTAGTGCGGTTTTCGGGTGCGGGATTGTGTCGCTGGCCGCCAGAGACCCGGTGTCATGATTCGCAACCCTCTTGAAAATCTAGGGGCCCTGGGGTCAAATTTGGCCAAATTTGGCCACTCATGAAATGGCCTGTATCTTTTTTTTGGCACCCGGAAAATGTCGACACCATTTGTACTTTTGCAAGCAGGACCCGAAAATCAACAAATCGATCAATACATTTGTATTCAACGAATAAATACTATGTATAATAATTTACATCATAATAATATGATAAATACATCGATAATTTATTTATTGATGGAAAAACAACGACTTACAGCGCCAGCACCACCAGCCACAGTTTCGTAGTAGCCCCATCCATCCTGTTCTTGTCCGAATGTGATATTGTTCATGCAACCCTGAGAAGCAGCGCATGCGTTGAAAGCTTTGAAAACAACGTCGACTATTCGTTGAGACGTTTGAACGTTGCCTCCCACCACGGCTGCATCGTCCGAAGGGTCCAGCAGACATCCAGCAGGTATTATCACTTTTACCGGTGTCAGACAACCCTACAAAAGAATATTGACAATGACAATATTGAAAGCAACCCAGAAGTTGAATACGTGACAAACGGAAAATTCGTATAGTGTGATTCCTTCAATTTGGCGCTTGGCGTTCAGTATACAGCTGATGTTACGCAGCTTTGACACAATAATAAACCCACAAATGCTGAATGTTGGAGATTATTGCAAAGATTTTAAAAAGGTCTTCTTTAAAAAGACTTTAAGGCTAGGCGTACACCGGTTAGTCAAGACAAGATGATATTAGTCACGTTTAGTCACAGTAATTCGAATAGTTGTAATAATTAATTGAACGAAATTCCTAATTAATGCCATATAATTATTATATAAATTCCATATAATATAAATGATTATGGCATTTATATAATATAATACATCTTATATAAATGCCATATAAATTCGTTCAATTAATTATTATGATTTAACAGCAACTGTATAGTTGCAATGTCTCATTTCCTTCCATCAAATAGTTGCTTATGAAGCAGCACACACTGATGCAATGACTAATCGTGTTGCTTCATAAGCACCTATGTAATGCTGTGACTAAACGTGATTAATCTCGTCTTGTCTTGACGCCACCTAACAAACGAAAAGTTTTGGATTATTGTGTCAAAGCTGCGTAACATGCTGTTTACTGATCGCCGAGCATCAAATTTAATGAATCGCAGTATAGTAATACTAACTAGGTATAACTATACTCTATTTCTGGTTTGTGGTAGTAGGAACTTTTTTGTGAACACAGAAGCCCATATACTTCACCACAGCCATATATTGAATAACCAATCCTAGATAAAGTTTGATATCAACTAAATATGTTGATAATTTTCCAATGGAATGATTGAAAATTATACTCTTCTATTCAAAATGAAAATTATAATTACCTGATTTAGAGGAACATCATGTCCAACCATACATCTGAGACAATAGATGAGAGCTGACAATGTGATTGCTCTGGGTGCATTGCAATTTCCCCAAAGTTCATATCCTGTGCCCCTGTATCACAAATGCATTAATTTTACAAAACGATACACCTCATAACCAAGATAGAAAGTGGCCTGAATAATTCAATAATTGAAAGAATCGAGAAGTTGTTGAGTGAGGGAAATTAATATGATGAGTATATTTTCTTATAAGAATCAGAAAAATTGTTGTTTATTTCAAATTATTTGAGTGATGAGAATAGTTGGCGGAAAGACTATGGCTAGAATAATATACAGGGAACATAATATAAAATGAAAGGAATTTATCGGATGTTGAAATTAATCAACTGTTATTGAAAACATTTTTATTATTGAAATGGAAATGGAAAGCTAAACAAAAAGTTCTGAAGATCTCTGTAACAGGAAACATTGACAACAAAACGAATAGCAAAATGAGATTCGGTCGAAAAATTGTTCCTGGACGTGAAATTGAACCTTTCGATCAAGGGAGAATAAGACTCCCGACTTAAAAGCTCGCCTACTCATTTCTTGTACAGTGTACAGTAGCCTTTATCAAATCTCCTCTGGCTAATCGTTCTGTTGTGAATGTTTGCTGCAGCAGAGTTCTTTAGAACTCTTTTATAGCTTTGTTTGAATTATTCGTTTCACCAATTATTATAGAGGAAATTTATAAATGTATTTCTTTATAAATAAGGTTATTCAGAATGATTTCACTGGAATCAGAAACAATTTTGATTGAAATTGAACTCACGTAAAATCACAAATGGCAGATCCTTCTTCTGTGTTTATATTGACGGTTAGATTTATTTCCGAACCATCATCTAGGAAGTCAGATGCATGAAGCATACTTTTTCCAGTTTTTTCAAAAGTTCTTCTGCCAATATCTCTCAACATGTCACGAACTGCAAGCTCAGCATTCGACTGAATATGGCACATGTACGCTTGAACAACTTCTAGTCCGTAATAGTCTATCAGTTCACGAACCAAATTTATTCCCTGAAAAATAATTCGTCAGACTTTTGATGGATATAATTGTGGAACTGTTTTATGAAAAAAACAACTAATGTGAATAGATTAAGTAATTCTAACAGGAATCTGTTTTATTTGAGAATTTACAAAATTTTGTTCAATTTGGATTAAGTAATAGAAGCCAGTAATGGGCTTTATTTTATATTGAACAGTAAATATTTTTAAGAAAACAAGTTTAAATTTTCAATTTACTGAGTTGCTTAATGAATGTGACTATGTGACAAGATTTTTACTATATTCAATACGTGGAGCAGGGGAATTCGCATTCCAATTTGAAAGTTAATTGAGCATTTTAACAATAATTTATTGTTGAGTAAGATAATATATTAGCCTATTGAAAATTACTTGTAACAAGCTTTAGGATTAATTTAATCTAGCATGTCTATTCAGTTTTCATTTGATGGTGAAATAGTATAATTATATCGGTTAGTATAATTTTCAGTAGAACTGTGGAAAGAATCTTGGCAAAAAATTCAACTCGCAATCTAGCAAGCAGTATCTTATTTTGGATTATATTCTTTATCTTATAAAAGAAAGTGCATTAATTTGTTCTTTTACTCTGTATAATGTATATTAATCAGATCGGTGCTAATATTGTCCTCGGCTACGGACCACTCCTTATTTTAATTTCAAAATAGAGAATTCTTTGATTTTTTATTGTTAGTTGATGAGAAAATAAATTTTTTCAAAATCTTGATGACATACATTACCGAATGTTTTCCTTAAATATATACGATAAACTATGAAAAAAATTAGCAACTAACTTATTAGCTAATTAAAAAATTAGCAACGGAGAATTGGAGCTTAAAGAATTTTCTTAAATCAAAACGGAAAAATCTTAATCGAGAACTGAAAATTGTAGCTTTATATTACTAACCTTCTGGTTGGCTGCAATTTGAGCTTTTAGGTCAGCAATATTATCTCTCAAATTACGGGATCCTGAAGAGCCAGGTATTTTAGCTGGAGCCATGAAAGCGTCCGTCAATTTCTCCTGTTGGAAAATGCCTTTTGACAAGGAAAACTCTTGAAAGCAGCCCCCTCTTCAGAAAGCGATTTGGAGTGCGGAGGCATTGAGCCAGGGGTTATTCCTCCGATATCAGCATGATGTCCCCGGCTAGCCACGAAGAATACTGGTCTCTTCTCTGATCTAAAGAATATGGAGGAGTTAACAGTGAGGTTTTGACCCCGTTTAGTCAATTAGAGATACAAAAATAGAATAGCCAATATTAGAGATACAAAAATAGAATAGCCAATTAGAGATACAAAAATAGAATATTTGTATACTGCACAATAGTAATTTATAGTTTAATAGTAAATTTTTGACCTAGTTTCAAAGAAAAAATTAGAAGTACAGTAGAATGAAAACGTTGTCTACTGGACAGTCAGAATTTATAGTAAATTAAAGTAAGAAATATTTTATATTTATACATGTGATATAAAATTAACTTAATAGATAACAATATTCAATACCCAAATCACACTCGAGCTCACACGGATTAAAAAAAAATATTTCCATATTATTTTTTTACTAAAAGTATTTCTCACTTGTAAAACACTGGAGTAATGACAGTCAAATCAGGTAAATGCGATCCACCAGCTTTTGGATGATTTGATAGAATAACATCACCTTCTTCAATGGAGTTTCCTTGAACAGTCATCTGGAATCAAATCAGAACAGAATCAGAAGTAAGCACATCTATAACTGTGTTGAAAATACATTCAGAGTCATCTGGAATCGAATCAGAACTTGCAGAAGCACATCTTCAACTGTGTTGGAAACACATAAAGAGTAGTCTTGAATAGGGATGGGCAAGAGAGGAGTTGCATTTTCCCCCTGTCACCTCAAAACTTGACTGAAAGCTTCTTAACATGCACAATAGGTTGGCCGCAAATCCAAACCTACTTGAGAATATTGTATTGGGCTACGCGTACACCGATTAGTCAAGACAAGACAAGACGAATGGTCACGTTTTGTACAGTAATTACATGGCTGCATGAGGCAGCACACCGACCACAGACTAATCCGGTGTGTGTTTGCTTTACAAGCAACTATATGTAAAATACTGTGACTCTTCTTCTTCTTCTTCTTTTTTCCTTTTAGCTTTTTCCTATTCAGGGGTCGGCATTCCGTATCTTCCTCCTCCACACACCATTCTCTCCAGCTTCTTCATCTGTCCAGCTCACTTTTCCTCATGTCCCTGCAACTTTGCAGTCTCTCCATCTCCTCCTTGGTCTTCCCACTGGTCTACACACCCTCCACCTGCATTCTACTCACTCTCTTCCCAAGTCCTCTTTAACATGACCATACCAACCTTCTTTTAGGACCTTCTTTGAACACTCACCAGCCATCTTCTCTTATTTCATTTCCTTTTGTCTTCCAAGCATCCATCTCAGCATTCTCATCTCTGCCACATCCATCTTCTTCTCCTGCGATTTCTTGACTGCCCAAGTCTCACTGCCATAGATCAGTGCAGGTCTCACTACTGCCTTATATATTCTTCCTTTTGCTTTGCTATCCAGCTTCCGGTCAAAGTACTGTAAAGTACTGTGACTAAACGTGACTAATCTCGTCTTGTCTTGTCTAACCGGTGTACAACTAGCCTTACGGTTTCCTCAATTATCCTGAAACTTGCCTGAAGGTTTCTTGACTGAAAAATGGCTTGTAGATAACCATTAAAAATAATATGATTCAAAATAATATTCACTAAAGGTTTCCCACTACTCTGCTCATAAAAATCCAAACCTCTTCTTGTAGAGTAGGCTACAAAGCCTTTATAGTAGCCTATAATGGATCAATTTCCAATTTTTAGATAATACAACGAATTCAAAAGTTATTATATCGAGTCTCTCAATTGCATACTCTTGTTATTGTAAATTTGTGTGTATTTTTTCATTTAAGACGAAAAATGACTCACTTCATCAATTTTCATTTCCTGTGGTTTATCATCATTATTAATTCTTGATGAGAGTAAATGGGAAATTGATTATCTGGCTAATGCACAAGCAAGAAATCTTCAGTTATTTGTTATTTGTTATTTAGGTTTCAAAAGCAAAATAGGGTCGATAAAAGATTAAAATGGGTAATAATCGCTTCTAACTAACTAGAAGAAGATGTTGTGGAGTAACTACAAAACAAGAGGAATTTTCAAACCTGATATTGGACTGTTTCTTGCATGGCGCCCAGATGGACCGGAATGTGAGGAGCATTGGACACCAGACCACCGTCTGGACCGAACAAGGCACAGGAAAAGTCCAAACGCTCCTTGATATTTGTAGAAATCGAAGTTCTTTGCAAGATCCTGTGATACAGACAAATTAAATGATGAGATTCCATCAACACGATATTTTAGTCCAAAGTAAAACCATTTTATTAACAGAAATTCAGTCTGATGATGATAAATGAAGAATCCAGAAGGTTCAAGAGCCTTTATCTCCCATCCCATACAAAAGCAGTTACATTGTTTCTAAATAAATTGAAGTATTCTGATTCATGGCTTTCTTCTGAAGAATATTTCATTCATTATTTCAGTTATATGCGCTCACTATCATTGTTATAACCATGCACTTTACAACTCATAGCTGATTGATTACAGTTATCAATGGATCATTTCAGAAGTCAAGGCGTTCCTTTGACTAGTCAGTGACGTTTTTCTAAATAGTTGAATTTCAATAGTTCTAATGTCTATAAAATTGTATAAATTCATCTTGAATAATCAATTGCAATTATTTATTGAACCGAAGCGATGTTTCAAGTTGAATCTTGAATTTTCTGATTCAAATAACAAATTAAATAAAAATTGAATCTTGCATTTTCTGATTCCACATTAGAATAAAAAATTGAGAAATAATTTAGAACAAAGGAATTAACTCTAATAGAACTTTCAACACTAAGGGATTATCACAATGCTCAGATTAATTCATATTTTCGAAACTTGAACATGAAGGACAGAATTCAAGAAGGATATAGGAACTTTTAACTGAAACTTTTATATAAAACTTCTTTTGCCTAAAAAGTTGTCATAATCTCTCATTAATCCCAATACCCTCTCCTTAATCACGTACAAGCCTGGAACTCATGTTAACTTAATATTAACTTTTCTGTCAAATTTATGTTAACTCCATTAATTTTTCACTAATTATTGATTTATTAATTGAATATTAACCTTCCCATTTGCTCGGCAATGCTCATAAATCTGTGCGAAAAGATGCTGAGTTGAACTGAATCCAGCTCTGTTCCAATCTTTTTCTTTTTACCAGATCCGATGTCAATCTGAATGTCTCCGCTCTTAGTAATCAGAGCAGTACAGTCTGGTTCCACCAGAATAGTGCATAGATTATCTATTATTATGGCTGGTCCTTCAATAGAATGATTGGCTTGTAGATTGGAGAACAAGTAGACTTTTGTCGGACAGTATCCAACATCTTCAAAATATACTTCTGTCATCTGAAATCAAATAAATAGTTGAACAAATTCGATAAATTTGAATAGTATCAATGTCATGAACAAAATTCATTTATCAAGAATTAAAACATGAAAGTAACGCTTTTATAACAGGGAACAATATTAAAGAAATGCATTATATCACCTTATCAACAATAGGTAGTCCAGTAGCATCTTCAATGGAAGAGTCACTCTCCAAGTTAGTTTTACCAACTGAGCGGATTCTGATGTCATCAATTACGATTTCCCGATTCGGTATTGTAAAGCCGAATTCTAGTTGATACCTATGTGAAAAAATTTGATAGAATGCACAATAATACACGTAAAATAATTCGTATACTTCATGAAAAGGAAATTCTTTCCAAGGAATTGAGGGGACAGAAATTTGTTTGAACAGTATGAGGACAGTATTCATTTGAATTAGTATTTCTATTCCCATTTTATTGTTGAATATTGGTCACTATTAATCAGTTACACAAGAATTAAAATGAATGAAATGAGCTTGAACCGGGACCGCTTGAGCCAAAGAAAAGTTATGATTTCCTATTAAAAGGACAAGTTATAAAATATGGGGTATTATCCTTTTTTAAATTATTTTTATCTCATCTAGAGGTATTAAAATGTTTGTTGTTAATATAAAAAAAAGATCCCAATATCACTGTTGCGGGTGTGATAGTGTATAAACCAAGTTATTTTTCTGAATTTGAGTTGATTCAATAAATATTACGAGAAACAATTTGAAAATAAATATTGGAATTCTTTTTGAAATCTATTTATGAATATTAATGATGTACTTACTTCTCAAGAAAAGCTGATTTGAAATCACCATGTTCTGGTCCTTCATTGGAATCATTATTGCTTTTTGAAGGCGATACCATAAGAGCACAGTCCGTGCCTGGGAAAATATTTGTCAATTAGCCCAACCAGATATTTTTCAATTTGATTACAATGAATAGTTAGAACAGAAACGTTTAAATAAATTGACAAATGCTAACATTCGATTCCTACAAACTATAGTTATTTTACGATGTATATACTCACACTATGAGCTGAGAATCAACTTCGCCCTCTCAGGAAACAAATAAAGGCAGCCATTGTATTCTAATCTATTATAATGCCTCAACATGATTTCAAGTAGAGTTACCTAACAACAGTTTCTCATCGTATTGTACAAAAAAATTTGTGTCGATAAATAAAAATAGAAATTGAATTATGAAACAAAGTATCATGCTGCTTACCTTCATAACGCAAATGGAGATACGATTCACAAATAATCTGATCATCTTTGAAGCCTTGGCTGATCAACTTCTTTTTGCTTTGAATGGATAATGCTAGGAGTCGTTCATCAACATACTTGAAGTTTTCTAAAAATTAGGAAAGGATTATTAGGATTAAAGGAAATTAGGAGTTTAATCGATTTGAAGATAGTAAAACCATTAAGTTTTCTCATGATGATAGAAACAAGGTGACTGTTATAATGGCGTGATTCGGAATCAAACAAAACAATGAACTAAAAGACAGATAACCGCAATATAACATTCGTCATTATAATTAAAGTGATTTGAAAACTAATAATCTATTCCATGATTAGTTCTCATGCTTATTGAAGATAAAAAACAACTTTTAGAAGGAAGATAGTGAATATTGTCAAAAACAATTTTTACTGCATTATAGAAATAGGAAATTGAAAATAACAAAATCCAATGAGACTACCATTAACAAGTAGAATTTAGATGTAGACATGTTTCTCACAGAAAGTGAAACTTTTCAAATGTTTTCAAATACAGTAGATTACTTTTGAATTCGTTTTATGAATAAATAAAGCAACCTTATACATAGAGAAAGTACCATAGAGAAAGCATTACACTTGTATAATGCTTTCTCTTTTTTTAATATATTATAACAGGTTTCCCATGCTTAAAACTGATTTATTTCATTCCAAATATGTAAATTGAGGTTGTTTTCACACATCTATTTTATCAACAATTCTCATTCGAAAACAAGACAAATTAAAACTAACTTTGTTGAAAAATCAATAGCCTATATTTCCCCTTAACAATGTGATTCCATCATCCTAATGATGCTATTATATACCGTTTGTCATTTACAACTCTTGAATGTTTTTAATCAAAGAAGAGAATGATTTTTATGAGGTCATCTAAGCACTGTTTCCCATTGCATTCCCATTTTGTATTATATGTACTTTATTTTGAAAATGTATGTCAATATGGTTGTTGGGGTTATCCATGCTTCTTGGACTGAAGTCAATAATAATATAGTGAAATATACTTGTACTTGCTGATATAGAACACTTACGAGTTGAGTTGCGAACGCGTTTCGAACTATGATGTTCTGTATTAGCAAGTATAAGAATATATTTCATTACAAGTACAGTATAAGAGTTTACTTCACTGTATGTTTGATGAATGAAAAGAAATAAGAATATTTTACCTTGCTTGTAAGCTTTAGCACATGGCTCTTGAAGTTCTTCAACAACATCAGCTAATGCCATTCCGTAAGCAGACAGAATTCCAGCGTATTTATGAACCACAACACGTGACATGCCCAAAGATCTTGCCACTGCGCATGCGTGTTGAGCTCCAGCTCCTCCAAAACATGCCAATACGTGGTCTCTAGTGTCGTAACCTTTCGCCTGAATCGAACAGATTTATGAAATTTACGAGTCATTACATTTGATAATAAATTATTAATCACATGATTATAAATCCCCGTACATTGAACGTTGGCACCAGAGCCATAATACAAAATAATATTCACATAATATTACACATACAATTCAAATACAATAAAATTAAACTAAACGAAACTGTGGCGAAAATCTGGGATCTGTCTCTTGAAAAGTTTAAAAGTTTAAACGCCGTAAAAATGTGGACAAACACTTCGACCATGTATAGAATTGACACCTATGCTATAAATGTTGAAGCAAACATGAGTTGACTGATTAGGGGCAAATAATTATAGTTGAAACTATACAACGTTCTTGAAGACAAGTCACAACTATACGAGCGTTCTTTGCTTTCGTATTATAGGCTAGTATTATAGATACATACATAAAACAAGCTCTTGAATTTATAGAGTAGTCGTGCATTAAGTATCTGAACAACTGATATAATCTTGTCTCTCTTGCACAGTTCACTCGCTCTCACTCTCTCTTAGGGGCAAGAACAGTAGAGATGTTTGCTTCAAAGACTTCTTATGTGAAGATAGTGAAGACCGTGTCTATTCTATACATGGTCTAAGGACACACACATGAATAGACATTAATCGCACGGCCTACTATGTAATACAATCATACTCATAGATTGTGTCTGACTTTTCATGTTTTTGAAGACACATTTTTACAAAACAGGCTCCACATTACAAGTTACAGATAGATTGCTTCAATGGCATCGAAAGCAATGAACGATAATAAAAATATTATGAATAAAGGCTTATAAAGGAAAAGTAAGGATGCTTATGAGCTGAAAAGAAAATTATTATTATAATGAATACGGTTATGATGTATGGGAAATAGTCTTCGTATAGATAGGCCAAAATTTCTTGGCACTTGGCAGCTGTCTACTACTAACCGCATTAAAAACATTGCCTGCTGCTTTAAATCCCCCTGACTGTGATTATGCTCTCAGCTGATCGATGCGTATAGTAGCCCAATATTTTCAAAAACGTACCCGCACTACCCCCCTCGCCATAGCTCGACCGGCTCTGGCTAAGAGCCAAGAAATGTAGCCCATCTATACCTCAGTTATAGGTCTGAAATTCTAGGATCAGGAATAGGGTGGAACATCACCTCATCTACAACAGGAATGGGTTGAAAACATTGAACAATAAATGAAATTTATTATTGTCAACATAAGTAAATATGTTGTAGATGAACATATTGTCTAATGTATTTTCCTTACCTGGGTGAGAGCGCGAATAGGTCGACACATTGCTTCATTTGCTACACGAATGAAACCAATAGCAATCTCCTCTACTGGCAATTCTTGATAACAATCAGGATTTTGTGTTCTTAGATACTCATTTATCTGAAATATAAATAACATCAGTTTTTTAGAGAAAGTCTAGTAACCCCAAACTGGGCAGTTTTACAGGAGAGCCCCACATTTGATTTCACTACTCAACTAGAATCGATTTCAAAAACATAAGACTGTATCTTACTAGGAATACACTGTAATATCAATTGTTATGTTTTTCAAATGTACGACTACACTTGTCATCTGAATAAGAAAAAAGAATTAGTTTTTTCGAACAAATTTTGGGTTCTTCTGTAAAAGACCCAGGAAGTAAATTATTGAGATCAATACCGATCTTCCTGCCACCATTCACC
The DNA here is from genome assembly GCA_017141395.1 of Laodelphax striatellus. Taxonomy (NCBI): domain Eukaryota; kingdom Metazoa; phylum Arthropoda; class Insecta; order Hemiptera; family Delphacidae; genus Laodelphax; species Laodelphax striatellus. Next base: position 27,625,773 of record CM029536.1, read on the forward strand.
CCAATTCAACTGATCTATGGGATGATTAAAAAAGAGCGCCGGTTTTAATATATCAAATTAAGAGGTTTATTTGAACGAAAAATTGAAAATAAATACATCAACATGTTCATCTCACTTTCCGATTTCATGTATGAAAAATGATGTTATAAGTTCAACTCGCCTATTTTGTAAGTCACCCTAATTGTCAACTGATCTACAGGTATGTTCAACTTACATTGATTCTTTCTACCCTAATTCAAGTGAACTATGCCTATGCCATAGCCCCCTCTAAACTACATGGCCGCGGCCTTCAATGTGACAACCTCGCAATACCGGCTGGTTTCATTGTAAAACCCATTGTAAAACACTAATTAAAAACCCATTTTACTCTATCAATGAATTTTTAGAATTTCAAATTGTTAATCTATAAAATAGATTATTTTTAACCTGATTAGTAATCGTGACTTTCAGTTTTTAATATTACATGTTACAATATTATGACTAAGTTATGTATGTTTTATAACTATGTTATGTATGACTATAGCTAAGCTGTTTTTGATGTTGTCTATAACTGTTGTTGAATGACAATGAAATTTTATTTATTTTTCTTTTTATTTTATAACCATACTTATAAAAAACACTACAAACACATGACTTATAAAAACACATGACCGATTTGCATTGCTCATGCAAGCCGATGCAGCAACGTTGTCAGATTGAAGGCCACAGCTATGTAGTTTAGAGGGGGCTATGCCCAACTCACTTACATTGCAAGTAAACCTAATTTGATTAAAATATGTCCAGTCAGTCAATTTTAGATTGAGTTGATTTTGTAAGTCAATCTAAGTTTTGAGTTAAGTTAAGACTTAATCCCTTATTTTGTAACCCCAATTCAACTAATCTGTGTTCAACAAAACTGTTTAGTGAGTCACCTCAATTCAATTATTGACAATGTTGAACTCACCTCTCCCGTGAGTTGTCTGAAAGCGTCGACAGTGGCTTCCTTGTCGAGCGGCTGCTTTTCGTCGGGTCCGAAGATGTTCGGGAAGTATTCAGGCAACAGCCGTCCTAGACAGAGGTTGGAGTCGGTGACAGTGAGCGGCCCGCCCTTGCGATAACACGTGGGACCCGGGTGAGCACCGGCACTCTCCGGTCCGACCACGAACAGACCCGACCGGAAGAACAGACACGAACCGCCACCGGCCGCTACTGTGTTCACGTCCAACTATAATTCAGTAAACAGTAATTCATAGAAAAAAATTGAATATATTACTGAAATAGTTAAATAGTTTATTCTGTTTTAACAGTAAACACTTTACAAAACAGTTAATTCACAGTATAGCAGGATCATTTTAACTTGTCAGAAGAAACAGCTGTTTGAGACGATGAGAGATGAATGTACCTACAGCTTTAGGTGGGTTCCGAACCACCGGGAAGCGATTTTGAAGCCCACAAATTTTTGTATTCAGAGGAGCCGGTCACCGTTACAACGGAAGTGGTAGGCGCTGTCTCTTATCTAATCTCACCGATTAGACTCGCCTCTGCCACTGGGACACCGCTTCCCTAATTAATTATTCCCTAATCATATTAATTATTTCTCATAGTATTGATAAAGATTCTATATGATTTTATGTCAAGTGAAAGCTATGTATGTGAAGTTATGTGTAGTTAAAGCTATACTCTAGTTCTAATTCTTAAAATTTAGATTCTTAAATTTAGTAACATTCTTTATAAACTGATTATTATATTGAACTGATTTTAGTTATCTTATCGTATTCTCTTATCTTCTTTGTAAAATATTCTATTATTTATTTATTTTCTGATGAGGCCATGGTAATATTTGAAATATTTCCCCATACACAAATTTGTCTATGTGGGGAAAATTCATAACTTTTGTGTACTTCTTTTTCCTTGTAATGTATTCTGATATCGGTGAATTAAATTTATTTGAATTTTAAAAAGGAGTTTTGTGATGAAAAATGATATTAACAATTGATACAGTAATTAAATTCTTTTAAAGTCAATAGAAATCGTGTTTCAACTACTCAACCTATTCAAACTCTTGTTATCTTTATTTTATGGCACTCAAGGTATGTTAAGCTTTATCTTTATCGCCAACTAACAAGGTTAATTCTTATGAGTGATCATAAATCAAACTTCAATCTAATTTTGTGCAACCTTATTCAAATTTTTTGATAGCATAATTAGGATTTTCGTTCAATTAATTACAATGAATTTAATAGCAATCGAATATTTCAGAATAGTATAACGTGATTTCTTCCACATATTGTTCAGTATTTCATCTGTCTTGTATAGGATTAATGATTATCTTGTCTTGTCTTAATGATTATCTTGTATAGGATTAATATAGGATTATCTATTTATTTATTTATTCAATATAGTACAATAATACTTATAGGATGAAAACACAGACAACATGTCCAAAACGTCTTCTCTTCCTAATTTTGATAAATTAATAAATTAAAAATGAAGTTTATGTTCACATTCACTATCTGGCTTATCACAACTTTCCACTGCCGAAGGTAAAAACGATTAGTTATCAATTTACTATTTAAATTGTTGATATGGAAGAATAAAAATTAAGAATCATACCTGCGGCGCTTGAATGGTAACTCCAGCAATGGTGGACTCGAATACATGTTCGTAAGTTCCAGAATAACGGCTTACATCAGTTGAAGTGCCACCCATATCAAAGCCTATTACAGGCTGATTTCCTGGAGTTGTCATAGCATAACCAACAACCCCACCTGCTGGTCCAGATAATATTGCTCTTGATCCATTAAAACTGGAAATGTAAAATGTTCTCCATTTTAGAGTTATTCTATACAACTATTTTGCATTGTAAAACAATATCGTATTTTGTATAAAATTAGTAAATTTTGTTGCAATCAGGTGAGTTTACAATTACACAGAAGCAAAAACATGTTGGTACAGCCTCAAATATTGTATCGTATATTTCAATATTTTGAATTGTGACTTGGCTAGTCACATTTCCAATTATTGTCTCAATAAAAACTTGACTTGGAGTTGAATTGAATTAGTATTTGAATTCCTCATAATCTAATAATATTGAAGTTAATAGGGAAGAAAAAATGATTCTTAAAAATGAGACAATGTTAAAGTCAAAACTCCAAAACAGAGAAATTACAACATCACAGATGAGCAGAGACTTCAGAGATTTGAGAGAATGAAGACATATTGGGCACAGAAGAAACGTTTCCGAAAGTGGTCTTACCTATTTCGACTAGATTTGCTTCAATGAGGGCTTAAAATATTAAAACAAAATATTGAAGTTAGGAACTTGCATGTGATGCTAAATAAATAAATAAATATATTCATTTTCAAACACTAAAATTTAAATTTGTGAAAGGTTACCACCAGGACCTCCTTTCCTTTGATGACTCTCGAGTTATGACTCACTATGCATGTTTTGTTTTTCATGATTCAGTATGGACTCAAAATGAATGAATTATTGCTGAGACCAAGAATTATGAAGCAATGCGAAGCATCGAATAATTAACAAGACACTCTGCAACTGCTAATAAGAATATTGAATTAGAGTATCAAAGTAATAGAATAGAATTATTCATGCATTGAAGTCAGTTGAGAATCGATGAGTCAATTTACTACAATCACCAAGGGTTGTCCAAAACTGGTGTGTTTTTGGAATAAATTTAAATTGAATTATTATCAAAATTCATTACAGAGACTGAATAATAATATTATTATAATACAGTCTATGTACGTTATCATGACATTAGTTTGAATGATACACTGCATCCTTTTTCTTTTTGATCGATTTAGAAAATATATGATCCATGAAATCAATAGAATGGATACGAAACAAAATAAGTGTGTCCTTTCTTTTCAAAAATCCACCAAATTCATAAATGAAAAGCAGAACATGAATGTGTTAGTGGTGAAAGCTTACTTTACAGCCCGGACCTTTGTGCGCTACAATACATTTTGAAGCACTCCACCTCCCAGATAGAATGCACATACAATGATAGGGAAAGCAAGTGAATACACCCCGAGCGCACTTGAAATAGGCTACATGCACATTATCAAAAGAGTAGTAATCATACACTTCCATGGGTGTGAGTCCGCCATCGCTTTGCATAAATAAGACATTGACACCTTCCAGGTTGTTTTTGAATCCCGAGGCAAAGCTCTGAAAAATTGAATATTGTATGATTTGTGATGAATGACCAAAAAAATTATCAAGTTGGATACTAGATTTATTTAAGTGATATTTTGATCCTTCATGCAATTCTTCAAGTAATTAATAATTTCCTAAAGAACAACATAGAACATCTATGGATGTTCCTATTAATCATAATAGGAGCCTACCTGATGAATAATAAAAAAATTACAATAGTTGATGAAGCAAATAAATTTTACTTCATCAAATTTATATAAAAATTCATGCAACAAAATTTATATTCAACATTTATCACATAATAATATTATCTGATAAATAATACCCAAAACATTTACATTAGTTTATGAAGCAAATAAATTCAACTTACCTTAACGTATTTTTTTATATGAGGAGTCAAGTAAGCATCCGCACAAGCTGTGAAGCCTCTAGCAACTATTCTTGACATTGGCATCACTTGATGTGATAAAGAGATATGATCGAAGCCAACTGATTTTGCAATTTCTCCCACAGACAGTTCATCGTCTATATGCCTTGAAAACAAGTAAATATCACCAATGGAATTAACTTTTACAATGGATAATGAACTTATTTTGATTCAATACTCAATTTATTTCCAATTACTAAAGGATAAAAACTTAATATACAAAAACTTTTTTTATAATGTTCGGTACTGCTGAATTGATAACGTTAATACAATAATAATATTATAAATTATATTATAACCTTATTTAATTATTCATGAGATAAAATATTGGCAATTGTTATAAGACAGTTATACAGAAGATACAAATTTCCATTTTAATGCTGACTGTGAATTTCAATGAAACTGAGAGTTTGTTAATGAATGTATAACAACTATGTCCTTTATGGCCACAAATAATTAATTAGAATGTTGCCAGTGGGAACTGGGAGAGCAATGACTCATGTTCATTTGAGCATCTATCGTTCATTTCCGAAGTTGACCACGAATGTATGACTATATTGTTTTCAACTCTAGTTGCTGTTATTATTCAAGTGAAATTTTTTGTATGATTTGATTAAAGGAATAAAGTCTATTATTTGATTTGTTCATGTAGATGAGGTTTACAAATTAATTAAGCCAACACAAACAATAGGTTAATTTTACTTTTACAGAGGAAAATTCATTTTTTAAACGGCTTATAAACGGGGAAAGTAGAGACAGAAAGTTACTGGCCGTCAGTGACTTTCCGTCTCTAATTTCCCCGTTTCTAAGCCGCTAAGTAAAAACAACCTGTTTGTTTTTATTTGCCACTCCATGGGTAAGTTGAAGAGGCAAGTAGTGGCCGCTAGTAACTTTCCGTCTCTACTTTCCCCATTTATAAGCCGCTTGACAGAGGAAAACTACTTGCATTGATGTACACCAAAGGAGAGACGTTGTAAAACAATGTGAATAGTTTCATAATCTTCAAGGAGTGATTCTACTACAAGTGGCGAGAAAAATCATCACAGAGATCCGACAAATCTTGACAATTGAAAAAAGTTTTAGTTACAGGAAATTCTGATTGAAGTGAATGATAATTCTTACATGTAGGAGTGCATGAGTACAACAGCGATACTCTTAATTCCCTCTTCCTTCAACTGTACAAGATCGCTGTGTAGTTTCTCTTTATCCAGAGCCCTCATTTGAAACAGTTTTTCCCCAGTAGTTCCATTAGTGGCCGGCCAATTGTGATTCATTTCACAACGTTTTTGATCTGGAACCACCCGACAGTCTACCTCCACCACTTTCTTGTATAGAACTTCGGGTGTATTGATCTCCTGAAATGTCAATTCTTGGATAAGTGATAACTTAAATACCTGGAAGATCCACAAAAATTTTATAGAGATTACAGAACTTGATATCTGTACACATTCTTGGATAAGTGATAACTTAAATACCTGGAAGATTCACAAAAATTTTATAGAGATTACAGAACTTGATATCAGTACACATTCTTGGATAAGTGATAACTTAAATACCTGGAAGATCTACGAAAATTTTATAGAGATTACAGAACTTAATATCTGTACACATTCTTAGTTTGAATATTAGTTACTCTTACAATCGATTGGGTTGGAATTTATTCATTGAACTGTACTGATATAAATGATTGAATAGTGTCAAGATTACATTAGAAATGAGAATGAAAGAGCAGCAAAGCCAAATAATAATAAAAAGAATGTTATAGGGAACCTTTAAAAAGATATTTTGGTTTCAATATTCAAATTTATTTCCACAGAAATAAAAAATGTAGTGAAGATAGATATTCAAATACGAATTCTTAAAATATAGAGTAAATGATTTAATAAATCAATTTTCTTGATGAATCAGAACACTTCAATATTACACTATAATTTATAAGTAATATGTGAAATAATAACGTAAAATACTTGGAAAACTAATGGCAATCAGTAGAAAAATAAAGCAGAAAGTATTTATGTAAGATCTACTGTATTTAAGAATAAGAATACTGTACCTATCTTAGTTTGATACGTCAATTAGGTTAGTGTTTTAAAAGAATGGAAAATGTTTTTTTACAACCTCCTTCAAAAAGGATTAGCAGTAAGTGCTTGAGAAGCCTTCATTCCCAAGCAATAAATTCAAGTAATTCAGTAATAAAGTCTGGTTGAATCTGATTATGTTGAAGCGACTGTATTCTCATGTTGAAAGCTGGTACTTAACGTGAGCAGACTAAAACAAAACAAAGTTGCAGACGTAATATTTGATCTTAATACCAGCATGACTGAATTGAATGTTCCCTCCATTCAATCGATTGAGATGGAAATTAATTTATTAATTGAAATGTACAGACATAAATAGTTGAACAGTGCCAAGATTAAATGAGAAAGGAGACAATGAAAAAGCAGCATAACCGAAATTTCAATCGGATTACCTCATCTCAAATAGTGTATAATGATATTTCAAAATTTGGTATAAAATCCATGAAAAATCGTTTTGAGACTGATAACAATGAGATTCAATTGAAAAAAATTAGGATTCATTGAAATAATACAACACTGAAAACAACAATATAAATTTTTAAATGAGAAAAAGAGACAACAGATGAGCTACATGGTACAAAAAACAAACATTTTTCTGTCATCTCTTTCGTCACATTGAAAAGATTGTTATAAAAAAATATGATGAGTTAACATCATATTTAGTAAAGATTTTTAGTCACTCAAAAAGTGAACAATAAATACCAACTATCTTCAAGAACAAATTATTATTCTATTGAATAAGAAAAACGTGTCAAGGGAAGAAAATTTCTGGTTATGAACGTCATAACCAGATTAGTGTTAATTGCTCAATTAGCCTATTAAGAAAATAAGCCCACAACTAGTTTGACTACTCCTTGATTTTTAGAATGACATGATTTTTAAACGATTCCTACTGATGCTTATGATGTACTTTGAATACTGAATTCTTTGACAATCGAATTCAATATCGTAACTAATTATTAAGTCTCATACAACAATTCAACTACCACTTATCTTCAATTCTCATTGAGTAATCGTTAAGGTCAATTTATTACTATAAATGACTACGGTATCTTACAAAAAGTTTGTCTAATCAGGAGCGTTGTCATACATATTTCAGAATATTGATTTTGATTGTATAATATTGACTTAAAATTTTGACTAATATTTATCATTTTTAATCATAACAATCTGAATATTGTACTGCAATCTCTAGAAACCCATAGTTGTGAAATTTAATCTTATGATCTATCGAAAATTTCGACGCTGCAGAAAACTATAGGTACGGTACCTCACAATATCCATTTCTATGAATAATGTTTCATGAATATTCAGGTTTGAGTTGAAGTAGAACAGAATATTAATTAAAGTGACAATATATTGTCATCAGCACTTACAAGATCGAAAATTTTCGGACGAGCCTGATTTCCAATAAATAGAAGGTCTTTGAAGCCTCTGTTGATCAATAAAGCCATATCTTCACCCTTCCGCTCTAGGAGGGCATTGGTTGCAACTGTGGTTCCCATTCTGATCCACTCTATAAAATCGCCATCAATCTTTTCGGACGGAGGCATATCGATTCCTGTTTCCTGCAATAATAAGAAGCAAATAAATAGTAAATAACCAAAATAGTAACAGACAAGATAAAAAGATTATTATACCTTACTGCTAGCAAGGGATACGACGAATTAAATAGCATACAGAATTATGATAATGATAATTAAGAAATGTGGCTGTTTTAGGCATAAGCCTGTTGGATCATCCATAAAGTATCAATTATTGTTCATTGGTGAATATACATATAATCAAATCACAGAAACACTAGAGTGATTGGAGTGACCAGTCAGCCGAGGTAGCTTATCACCGGTCTGATAATAAAAAGATTTCCGGTTCGATTCCTGTTGACTACAACAGATTTTGACCAGGCGGCCACTCCCGTCTTTCGGAGGAGACGCTGGTGCAGGCTGCCTGAAAATTAGTCCTCATCTCTCACCGTCACCCTTCCATTAGCTAAGCACAAGCCCCAGAGCTCATGTGGGCATGCAAAATAAGAATAATATCTTCTTCTAATAACTTCTTACGCAATCGATACAACAGTGATAAAAACTAGGATTATTGCTGATGCTCTCTTAATAAAAAAGACAAGTAAGTTTTTAACTGAATTTTATTAATCACATTTCATAAAATAATTAGGTACATCATTACTTCTATGGATCTTTAATGGAAGTAGAAGAAATTCCAATCAAATATCCAGCTGTAAAGTTTTTAGACTATGAAATAAGTGAATCGAGCAGTCTTATTGGCAATACATGTAAGCTAATTGTAGAATCTTTCAAAAATTGTATTATCATAAACATATCATTACCAAGCATTGCAAGTATTCTTTGTAACCCAGTTCAGTGCCATTGTATTTTTCATTTGTTTTTAGAGTATAGCATACAAGTAATGCTTGAATCCTAACGAAAATTACAATTTGTTGAAACTACAAAGAATACCATAACCATTAAATATTGTCTGCATTTTTGAAAAAAATTGATCATGTTTATAATTAATAACTTGAGTTTAATGCTATTTATGAATAGAAGAACATTTTGTATTATCTAACAGAGAGCTTTCACAAATTCGTTGAATTGTCAACAATATTTATTTGATGTTTACTAGTAAACAAGAAAACAGCAATAAATAAAATGAAAATCCTCAAAGAAATGAATATTAAATCGCACTAGCAGTACATTTTTTGAAGAGTAAATTTAAAGAGAAATTCACTATCAATTGAAAGCGATAGCATGCAGACTAAATTACCGTGGTATTAAGGAAAAGAAGCCTCAATGATAAGACATTTTGCAACTGTCAACTTCAAAGTTTGATAAGAGGGATGCAGCTTGACTTAAACAGTGCAGAAAATACCTCATTAAATTATAATTTTACCATTCAAGATGTCAAATCTAATCCCGAATCAAAATGAATTCTGAAAGACAGAGGAATATTTCCAAAGTAAACAAGCATTGTAGGATTGAGAGAAGGTCTCTGAGACCTGATCACTTTTTTAATGAAATCGACAAATAACCCATGATTTCTTAATACAAATCAAATAGGCCTACGTCAATAATCAATATTATTGATTTTAGTACAATTGAAATACAATACTTCAAAGAGATTAACACAATAGAACAATAAGAATAAACACTGGTTTTTGTGACTATCTTTGAGAACTTATTTCTCTCTGATTTAAGAACTGATTCTAAGAAACTCTCTTCTTATGGTATTGTTGACAGTCCTCTAGTTCTTCTCTGCTCCTAGGTGGTGGGACGTCGTTTGGTGTGTGGTCACGGTTGAGACAGGAGTTATGGGGTTCCCCAAGGCTCTGTATTGGGGCCTCTGTTGTTTTTAATTCTCATAAAAGATGTTGCTCTTTTCAGAGGCAAGACAGTTGTGTGCCATGCGGATGACACCTCACTCTTGGAAGTATGTGGGGACATGGCTGACCTGAGCAGAATGATGTGTTCTTCTGAGGAGGCTGTTGCAGACTGGTTTCGGACAAAGAGATTTAACCCCAATATTGTGAGAAGACCCAGTCTATAGTAATTGGCCTGAGAATCGGTAAGCAATACGATTTTCCCTCAGTCAAGCTTGAAGCTCTTGGGCTTTACTCTGGATTGGAAGCTTGACTGGGGTGAGCACAGGGTCTGCTTCAGTCTGAACAGCAGTCTAAGGTGTCTGCTCAGGAGTCTGAGAAACAGTATTTCATTTCATTCCATCATAATTCATCCATTGACCACCTATTCAAGGGGCATGCGGGTTCGTCAAAGTTATCACTCAAATATTAAAACAAAAGTAAAATAAATATATTCTAGACGGCCATCTCCGCATGTGCTACTTTGCTTTCTTCCAAAGTGTAATGGCTTTTGGTATCACATTGACGGGTGGTGTCACCGAGCTTAAAGAAATATTCCTGGTGCAAAAGAAGGCCATCAGAATTTTGTGAGGGGCTGATTACCTGGCACATTTCAAGCATCTATTTGTGAAGGAAGGAATTCTTACAGTCTTTAACCTCTAGACTGTCAGGTCTGCTGTGAGAGTTTTTCGAGGCATGGATGCCATACCTACCAGTGGGGACTTTCATAAACATAGAAACAGGCTTAGGCTGGATCTTCCGATTTACAATCAATAAATTATTATTTTGAACTTATCTAGGTACGGTGGTATTGAATATTCTGTAGCCCAAGATTTCTCTTGCTATACACGTTTCATAGTATTCGTGCATACTATTTGCATCTTTTGGACAGACATTTCCCATTGGAAGTAATGTTGGTTCACAAAATATAGGTAGGATACAATTTAAATGCATTTTATATGCAACGTGTAGGCCATCCGTACCTTAATGCAACAAGCTGGGCAGGTACAGTAATATTACGCCAAACTAGCTAATTTCTACGTCACCTTCCCAATATTGAAGTATTACTGTACCGAACAAATGTATTACATGCAAGTATTGAGTCAGTTACTAACCTCTTGTAAAATGCGTCGAATCCCTTCTCTAGGGGCATCCGGGTAATTGCTTGGATCTACAGATAATAATTTCAGCTGCCTGGTTTTTCCGTCTGGACATTTAGCATAAACGTCAGTAAAAGTTCCACCTCTGTCAATTGCAAACTTGAATTTCAGGCTCATTGTGGAATTAAATGAACAATAAGTTCTCTAAGTGAAATCACAAGAGAATACACGGAAAATGTAAAAAAACTCAAGTCCAAACGAGTGGACACCTACTGAGAAAAAAATTAAGTCTTGATCAGACCTTGAGTTCGTCGAATATTTGAATCACTATAGAGAACCGAAATACGAATGTTAAAAACAATAGAAATAAAAAAAGAAAGCTAGATTAGAAATGCGCGAGCCCGAATAATTTAATAGGTCTATGTGCAACACAATTAATATCACAGGAACAACAGCAACATTAACTTAATAATTCTATTGAGCTTCAACTTGGTTCTGCTGATCCGACACCTAACTGAACTGACTTCTGATTAAAACATTTCTTCAGTGTGTAGTTTTTTTGAGAAATGCATGATTTCCATCTTATCTTATCAATGGGAGTAGGAGTTTGGAGTTATAATGGGGAGGAGTAGGGTACGCAGCACACGGCAGAACCTAACCTAGAAAAACATCAGCTGTTGTCAACTTGCCGACCCGATTCCTACTTGTACGCTACCTAGCGGAATTGTGATGAGTTGATAGCTTTCTGCGCGCGAGAAACCTAAATTCCAAATGAGAATTATTATTTCAAATGTTATTCTAAATTCAGTTCCAAAATCACATGATTTGTGATGTCAAATTTATAGCCCCTTAGATCACAGATAACCCTTTCTCTGTTGAATGTTCCAGTTTGAAGTTTCAATAGAGGAGTTGCTGCTAGACCTGATCAGCGCGCTCTAGGTGAGAGAGAGTGAACAACTTGTCGGGATTTTAGCATTGTGAGATGGGGACAAAACACGATTTTGGGATGAATTCAATAAAATCATTAATGTATCATCAATACGTTATCGCTATCTATTATTTAGTTGTTTCAAAGGTGTTTTTAATGAATGGATTAATTGGATTAAAGTACTTTTATCAGAATTTTCGTCATCTTGTTGCTAGACTCTTCTTGCTAGGTTTTGAAGTTTGAACTTCCCGCTATGTGTAACCATCAGTATCGTATGTATTATAAACATTATTATTCCAGAGACATAAATTATTTTACACAAATAATATTTAATTCAATTACAACATTATATTTACGTCTTATATTTCCCATACTTCATCTATTTACATTCAATATTATATGTGCAACAATCAATGTCATGAGTAAAAAAGACATTATTATTTCAGATACATCAACTATTTTACACAAATAATATTTAATTCAATTGAAACATAATATTTACATCTTATATTTTCCATATTTCATCTATTCACGTTCAATATTATATTTCATATCTGTACCTATCTCACTCTTTTTTGGAAAGAAATGCTTTTGGAAAGAGGATCAAATTAAAATTATCTTTGTTTTTTCTCTCTTAAAAAGGCAACTGAAGTGTTCTTGAACATCCTAGCTTTGATTTTATAAGTTACTGGAATATTTTGGCTGAATATTTATAAAATAGGATGGGTTTGAAAACAGACATTTTTACATTTGATTCAATGTTAAACCTATCTTCAATCCCGACAAGTTGTTCCTCTTTCTCTCACTTGAGCGCTGATGTTTGGCAGCTACTCGTCTATAAAGTTTGAAGTTCTGAGAATATCCAAGCTTTCTTATCAAAATTTCTCAAGAAGTTTAGGTTGGCAACATTGAATTATGACAGTCAGCTCATCAGCTGTTCAATGACCAAGGGGGATCAAGTAAATAGATAGGACGTCATTCAACGAATTTGGAAGAATCTATTGTCATTGGCTTTTTATGGTTATTTAAATAATATTCGTCTTTGTCAATTTCTTTGTTAAGTAATTTTATCCATGTATTTCAAGAGAGAATCATGAGGTTTTCATTTAAGATTTAAAATGATAACATAGTGCATCTGTTGAGAATTAGATCCATAATGGTGGACCCTATTTTCGATTATCAGTTTCGTTTGATTTTGATTGGTGACAGTACTGTTGGTAAAAGTTCGCTTCTGAAATATTTCACGGATGGAAAGTTTGCAGAGGTAAATCATTCACATATTAGTACCTGCACAGTGTTATCTAGGTCTCTAGTTACAGTTTATAGTATGACTATCAGTTTATTGCATTATACGTTTGTTTACAAAAATATTGATAACCTATTAGTCTACATTTATTTCTTTGTTATTAAAAGTTTATCCTTTTATAGGTAGCCTATATAGATATAGCATACTGCATAAAGGAGTAGGCCTATCAATGATAAACATTAATTTCAGCAAAACTAGTACAAGCTTGAAGTTCTTTGGGCTGAATAATAGGTTGTAAAGATTGTCTTTTTGTAATAAAATTCCCAAAATAAAATGTTTTGAATAATGTTTTGCGAGTCCTTTGTGACACTCAAAATATTCTTTCTCACCCGCTCTACATGCACCTATTTTTGTCTGACTTGTGAGAGCAACATTTTAATTTTTGCTCGATACTTGAAAATTTGTTTCTTTCTCTTGTTATTAATTTCAAAGCATTTTTTATTAGTTTGCAACTCTTAGTAAACCAGACTTGATATATCAATAATGCTTAGTTTTGGCATTAGTTTTAATTCAGTTTTGGCATTAATTAAGTTTTAATTCAGAGTGACAAAAGCGAGCTCTTGGATGATAAACCACAATGATAGACTAATATTTTATCTACAAGCGTCCTTGTAATTGACGAAATCTTTTCAGCTAATTTTTAGCAAAAATTGATTAGGCTATGGATTTGGGAAAGGCCTGATATTTGAACAGTAGAAAATAAGCATTTCATGTCTAATTTTCTTGTTGGAGTTATGTTTCTATATTCTGAGTTCTACAATCTGTTCAAATAAGAAATTAATATTTTTGGGTCATCATTTTCTGTTCTAGATCTCTGACCCTACTGTTGGAGTGGATTTCTTTGCAAGACTGATTGAAGTGAAGGACGGTGCAAGGATCAAATTACAGCTGTGGGATACTGCTGGCCAGGAGAGATTTCGGTAAGAATATTTTTTTGAGGCATAATTGTACTCCAAAAATTATTATACACATTTAATTGTGTCAATCGAAATCCGTTGTTGATATTGTATTGCTACACATGTCTATGTTATAACAAAATAAACGTTTTTGGAGATAATACTTTGAATGTTCCAATTAGGTATTCTTAGCCATGTACGATGAGAGAAAAGCAACATTCGTGTGAGATATCTATACTGTGTAATTTAGTGCTGAATTATCTCCTTTGTTTCTTCCTATGCATCATGCGAATTTGATGTTTCAATCTTGTTCTTATCAAAATTATCAAGGTCAACCTGCATTGCGTCGGCTTATCTTTCGAGGAAATTTCATAAAAGGGGCGTTAACAAGTAAAAGCTCACCGTACCATTTATTTTTCTGAGCTTATCATTGCTATTCACATTTGACTACAGAATTGAGAAATTGTTGATAACAAGAGTAAAATAATTCAATTTTTAATGTATTTTTAAATGAAAATTTATCAGCTTTTCTAATTCATTTTCATGATCTCTAAAATTTCTTCAATGTTTGAATAACGTTTACCCATTTTTAATAAATTTAATATATTTATTATTTACTGACTCCTTTATTTCTATTTTATCATTTCCTTGCTTTAATTCCATGAATTGTTTCCGAAAGATCAGGCCTTTCAGCTTATCATTTCATCAATAGACGCATAGCACAATCTCTTGTACGTTTTTAAAACTAACTTGAGCATGAGGCTTGTACAAGGTTCAATTACGAGTAGAATTCATGAATGATGTGAAAATTCATGAATGATGCTACATGAAAGTCTTATCTGAATGTCAAATCAGGGATTCAAAATAAATCAATAATTCTTTCGTTTCAATAATTTACAATAATTTTGTAATGTGTCCAAATACAATTTTATCTTTTTTTGAAAACTGGAATAATTTGAAAAATGGAACCTTTCACTTACAATATTCTACTAACAAATTCTACTCTTAATTCAGCAAGCAGTATTTTATTTTAGATTATAGCCTATTATCTTATAAATGGAAGTGAACTATTTCGTTCTTTTACTTTATACATTTATAATATTTCTGATGCCTATAATGTAACTTGAAATATTTCTTCCAAAATAAATAATTATTTGATTTGATATTTGAATATTCGTATCACCGGAGCTGTACAACACTGTAGACCGACAATTATTCCTTTTAAATCTGCGGCTACATTAGATGCGAGTTATTACAAGTTGCCAGCGAGTACTCACTCAATTCAACCACAGCCTGATAGGCTTCTAGAAGTTGTTTCACTCGCAATAGTTGGCATGAGTGATAATCTACTTTTAATTCTGATTATTTTTAATTTTTGATAATTTGTTGTTTCACTCGCACTAGTTGGCATGAGTCCACTTTAATTCTGATTATTACTTTCTGACATCTAATTTTAATTCTGATTATTTTTAATTTTTGATAGCCTTATTTTACTCTTACTAGCTTCCATATGCATTCATTGTAACCTTCTTAACTGTTAGACTGTAATAAATAATAATTTCATTATCATCGCTACAGTTTTTCAAAAAAACCGCTTATACAAAAGTGATTCATACTAATCTTCAATGACTCATAAGAATATCAACCTTACAAGTTACTTTGTATTCTCATTTTCATTATAATACTTAGATTGCAACCTGAGCATGAGGCTTGTGCAGGAATGATGAATTGGTGAACTAGCTTCAACTTACTGTTTGTATTAATTGACAATATTCAGTAGGTTAGATTTTCATTTGTATTTATTGAATTTGCTAGTGTTACTCCAATTTAGTTTTCAACTATATAGTTTATTAATTTTGGACTTTTAGAGCCACCTGTCAAATGGGAAATATCCCAATAATTGATGATTGTGAATAAATGAATGCGCGGATAGACGTTGTTATAACTACAAAGTTTGGACCATAATTGAATTAGATGGGAAATGTCGCTCCACATGATGTACAGTACGCATGCATACTATGCAATGTGTATTCGCACCTTAACATACCTTTGTGCAACTGTTACTAGTGGATTAAATTCAATCAAATGTGCTCTGAAACTTTAGTGATGTTTTTCTATTTGCAGGTCCATCACGAAGTCCTACTACCGGAACTCAGTGGGGGCATTGCTGGTGTATGACGTGTGCAATCGAGCCAGCTTCGAGCACATCCCGGCCTGGATGATGGAGGCTCGTCGGCACATCGAGCCGCATCGACCTGTCTTTGCTCTGGTCGGCTGCAAACTCGATCTGGTCGTCTCAAATCCTGCTAGGCGAGAAGTCACTGAGGAGGAGGTCAGTCTAGCTTCCAATAATTTTCACGTACCTCGTCTTATTGTCTATAGAAACTTATAAAATAATAATTAATGTAGAAAAAAGTTCATGGCATTGACATGTTGAAACTCTAAATGGTTTATTAAGTTTGACAGCAATGAAGATGAAATAGGAAATGATATCCATTCATCTGCTCCTCATTTAAAAGAAAAAAAAAACATTAATGGAATTCCAGGGAAACAACTTTCAAATATATTTGAATAAATCAATTAATCTATTCTTGGGTTCTTAATTCCTTGACAAAATTGAAAAATTTATAATAATTCAAATAAACTACTCCCTTTGCTATTTCCTGAACAATTACTGCTGGTATCTTCCCAAATTACAGTGAAGATTTTTTCATAATAATTTTTCATGATAGAAATTCATGCATTTGAAGTATTGAAATCAAGTAATGAAACAACCGGAATTCGCCCACAACAGTATACTTTAAAAATTAGTTAAAGGTTATGTTCGTAATTATTTCAACATTTCATTATGAAAATACTAGATAATATCTATTTGTGAAATACTTTTTGAATCTCAATACTTTTTAATATCTTAATCCATACTTCCCACTCACAAATAATCATATTCCACTGTACTATATTATATCATGACAAAAACTTGACACTATATTCAAAACAGTGTATTTGTTTATTGAATCTTTCCTTTGATAACAATTCAATTTCTTGTTCATGCGTTTGCAACTTTACATTCTATTCAAATCAAATATATTCGTCCAATGAATCTTTTATACAATAAATTCAAATCAATTCACTCCGCTTATGATGCATTCCAAACTTTTACAGGTGAGAGATTTCGCACAGCATCACGACCTGTATTTCGTTGAGACATCGGCGAAGACCGGACATCAGGTGGAGGATGCTTTTGCGGCCATCACACAAGAGGTGTACAATAGGATACAGTCGGGCGAGTACAAAGTGGAGGACGGTTGGGACGGCATCAAGACTGGATTCGCGCGCCCTGGCGGCTTCGATTTCAACCTGGTTGAGGCTGAGCCCGCTAAGTCATCGTGTTGTTGAGTGAATGGAGTTGAGAAGAAAGGGGAGGTTTAGCTAAAGAGAGAATGGAGTTGAGAAGATAGTTGAGATTCAGTTTCTTATCTTCCCTCCCTGTAGATTTTGGTGTAGAGCGAAATCCGCTATTTCAGTTTACCTCATTTATGCTTCTAGTCGACTGGCTCACAATTTTTCTGACTATTCTTCAGGGTTATTACTAAAATTTTAGGGGAAGAAATGCTAAATAAATAAATAAATGTTTATTTCTCAGTAAATACGATACAAAACAATATAATCAAAGTACAAAGTTCATCCTTATATTTAAAGAGAAATTAGGCACTCCCGAGAAACATCTGTATGGGAGTTGCTATAGGAGATTCTAAATTCTCCGTAAAAGTGGTATTACAAATGGTGGCAGAGTATTAAGGCAATCCTTATAAATTATTTTTTATAATTCTTATAAATAAACCTACTATAGCCTACTTGAATAGATGTAACCTCCGTATTTTACATTGTGTTCCCTATCTTGTACGTGCTTCACCGATACGGAAGTTATATCTATTCGAGTATTGTTCGTTCCACTTGACTGAGAACTTTTTCGTTTCCAGTCGACTTATTTCTAAAAATTGTATTGCATTTTTACCCTCTATTGTATTTTTGATCAAATAAATGAATACGGTATGAATATTGATAATTTATTATAATAAATCATAATTGCCATTTATACTACACCTACTACTCTAATGTCATATATATAATGCTATATTTTAAAGAAATCTGAGTATTTTCTTATCTGAAATTTCAGAAATAACCCTGTGAATTAGTAAGTAAGTAAGTGCCAGTCGACTAGAAACATGTAATCGAGGCATTACGCGATAGGAGGACTGATGAAGAGCTGATTTTTTCATTTCAAATTACATTGTTCAAAGTGTTATCAAAAGATGGCGGACTTCATCTACACATAATTATTTATCTAGCTGAATCTCCACTTCTTCTTACCTCCATGGCTCAGTGGATGCTCAACTCCATTCGAACATAGATCAATTGAGATTTTGGACAGTAATAGTGGCTTGCAAGGGGGAATGTGGTCAGGTTGGGTTAGTGGAATGAGTTCTTTATTGCATTAGTGAACACAGGTGCTCTGCGAATATTATTTTCTGGTTAAATCAAGTAAAAAAGAGGCTCATTCCACTCTCATATGCAACCTTTAAACGAACATGTAAGGACATCCGCTCATGAGGCGTTTGCCAAGTGTTTGGTGGGTAGGACGTATCATTGGAAAAAAATGATGAAAGAGGCTTAACAGAGACAGATGATTGCTAGATAAGGTACGTTCACATTCGTACACATCCATGAGATACTTGTGTGATATGCATGTTTGAGAAACAATCACCTCACATGTTCAAACAAAGTTTGGTTCATTGAAAATGCAAGAGGAATTGTGTAAGCAACTGTTCCTGGACTTGTCATACTCAAATACGTATGTATCTCATACATGTGTATATGAATGTTATCGTACCTTAAGCCAATCACAACTATTATTGCTTAGTAGACACTCAACATCTGCCAAATGCCTCATATGTGTTATGCCTAACACGTCCCTTATAAACACTTCATTCTATCATAGGCCTAGAATTGAGTACAACTTTTCATTCTAATTGGTACAAGGGTTGGCCAGTGATTAAGAAATGTGACGGTGCTCGAAAACGATATGAGTTACTAATTTATTAAGGTCTCCCATGATAATTCATTATTTGTTTTACACTTATTCATAAGAATCTACTTCTACAAAAAAAACTTTAAACAACGTGATTTATATTGATTTCATTCAATTTTAACTAATTTATGCTCAAATAGCAGAATTCTGATTCTATGGTTTCAACTATTGTGGTCCAAAATCACTTACGTCTTCAACTACCTGAAAATAGTACAGTATAATTATAGGTTTTCATATTTCATTAATCCATCCATTTCATTCCTGTTGAAAAGTTATTCTCATTCAATTTGATTCAGATTTGTGTGCTTCATTTTACATCTCAATAATTCAACACAACTTTGATCAGTATGCTTAACAGATATTTGTTTTGGTATTAGTTACCTGAATAATTAGAGCAATGATTAAGAATGAAATAAGAATCCACATTCAACATTGTTAATGAACAATACTGTCCCTCTGTGATTCACAGAAGCAGCCCGTCAGAAGTTAGCTTAAAAATTGTTGTTACAGCTGTTGTTATAAAGCTATAAAGCTGTCACAAAATGAACTGTATTTTATAGTAATTCTTGTGAAGAATTGTATTTTACCTTTGTAGTTACAAACTGCTCTTGTCACGGTCACAACGAGCTCTGTATTTTTGTAGTCTTGATACATGTAAATGAATATCTCGGATTTGAATTATTATTGTAGGTGATTATTTGACGAAAATCGTCAATTTTTTAGTGAATAGGAATGTAGATTTTAGTGTACATTGTTAATCTTGAAAATACTCAGTACATTAATTCATAGCAAATAGGCAAAGATTCACAAACAAAAGTCTTTCACGAGGTTAAATTTATTTTCTATCATTCATTTGACACTTTAATTTTGATTATCTTTGACTTGTATGCTGAGAGGGTCAGGTATTGAATGATACTAGGGAGAAATCTTTCAGGCAATATTTCATATTGATTGACATTTACTAGTTATTATATTTACATAGCTATTAGTTCCTGTCATGTTGACAAATGTGACTTGAACAAATTGGCAAGTTGATACTTGCTAGAGTGTTATATTATACTCGTCAAGACAGAGATATATGGAATTACTGTTTACGAAATTATTATGGAATTTATCATTCTGTTCCTGTTGTATGAAGCAGGCTTCTTCCATACAGTTATCTATAACAGACATTTTCTTTAACCATTGTCAAATACGAATGGTATTTCTAATTTGTAATTCATTGATTCCAATTAGTGCCTGATTGATTTCAAAACTGCCCTCGAACGGAATTGAAAGCCATCATGTCAAAATTTGATTTTTAGATGGTGAACTGTATGGAGATTGGATGAATTGATTGATCGAATGACACAATGACCTATAGCTGTTACGATACCTGTTCTGGCGTCTCACAAGAATGACACAAGAAAGCAATTGATTATTTGTTTCTGTTATGCTGAGATCATGGCATCGTTCCAAGTTACACAAAATTTCGCCAACGATCCGTCTCTTATTTTTCTATCTCTTTGTCAAAACTTCACGGTGACAACAAATAAAGAGGTCATTCTATTATTTTCTTAGCGCTCAATTACTCACTTTTCATTTCGTTATCGTATTTCTTGGAATGCACACAAATATAGAGTTTGTAGAGTTTGCAACCTAAATGAGTAGTAGATTAATGAAAATCAAATTTTACTAAAATTAATCAGGAAAAAGTTAACTTGAAAGTACCTCGTCTTTATTCCTTTATTCTTTAAAGGGATAAAGTTCATCACTTCATCTACATTCACTCACATCACTTCACTTCATTTAAAAAATCGCATACTATGAAGGTTGTATACATCACATCATAATGAAAAACTTCATTACATCGTAATGATGAAATCTCATCCAGATCTACCGTGTCCTATAATCAAAATAATAGTCTCTCAATTTGATGATGTAAAACGAGAATGATTACAGACTGTATTGTTTATAATCAGCAGAAAAAGTAGATAATTGGGTTGAAAGGGAGTATAAAATTTAATTGTGTTCAAGTCCTAATGGTATAAGTGCACTCAGATTTGAAGAAAATCAAAACAATTTTTCATCTGCTCTTTTCTACAAAAAAGCTTTAGATAGAATTTTATAATTTTCTCATCGATAGAATTTTTTTATCATTAGTTGATGGGAATTTTTGAATCTCCATTTTTTCAAGTCCTCATATTTTTAAAGCTTTATTCATCCAGATTCCATCACTAATATTTCTATGGAGTGATTCAGATAATCGCAACATAATTATTTTTCTGCAGAGCAAGTTTTTTCACCAAAACCCATTACTGTAACACATCTGAAAGTGATATTATTTTTGGCCTAAAACTGAGAATTCAGTCACACTTTTTTATGATATCGCCGAGCCTAGATTGTGATGATTCTGTACAATGCTATCTCTCAATAGCTACTATAACTTTCCTTCTATTCTATATTTTGCGTAGAATCTGTAGGGTTACACCTTTTGACCAATTATTCTTATCACAGTTTCTCTCTTATACTATCTAGTCTGAATCTTGGCTCCTGAGAATTTTAATTCTATGCTTAATTTCTTCTCTCTAGCTCACCTCTTTAAAGCTAGTATCACTCGATAATTGGATAAAACCTAAAAAATCTTATCACGTAAAACCCTGTAGGTAGAGGATAAAAAATTTTGCTATTGAAATAAATTAATGCCAATTAATAGAGAATCTGAGATTTTGCTTGAATTAAAAAAGAAAGCGTAATAATTATCTGTGATAAAACGACATTGTAGGGAATTTGTGTGGATACCGTGTATAATAATATAATTTTATTAAAATAAGATTGTATTCTCAACTAATACTACTGATGCTCATTGTGTTTGTTGTAACCTTTCTGTCCTACCATAATTTGTAAATACCATCCATTTAAAATATTATGAGAATGTTTGCGGCGTTTATCCTGTAGAATAATCGCATATACTGGAATTTTTCAAAGTGATATATGTAATGATATTTTATTTAATGGAATATTCATGAACTTTAAAAATATTCATGGTAGTTCTTGCTATGAGTGAACTGTTTCATTGAAATGTTTTGTTATCAATAAATTGTAGGAAAACTTAACTTGTTGGTGAAATATCTGAAAAAGAGTAAATTCCAAGACTTTTAAAAATTTTTGGTGTAAAAATGAAAGATTGATAGATCTTCAATTACAAAAAGATTACATACCAATTAATGATTTCAAACAGAGAAATTGTATCAATTGGTCTATATCAGGATTGATGGATTTACGAGTATGCTTTTGGGTATATCGGTTATACATAAATTGTTCAACTTGAGTTTTCATTTCATAAAATTTATTTTCTAATTCACTGTTGCATTAAATTGTTTCTCATTTATGATATGAATAGGTAAACTTGAGATTTAACTGTGCTGTGACTTACAGACTGAGTCTCGAAATCACTCTGGCTTTTAATAATACAACCATAATTACAAATTTCATATTTTTTCGTAACTGTTATTATTTAGTTTAAGATCTTTATATTCTTTATGGTTTTTCATAACTTGTATGAGGTGAATATTGTTTTCTTATAATCAATTACAATAAGCAAATTTGTCAAGTTATATGTAGCCTATGTTTTTGATTTTAGATTTATTGGTCAAATTGATTATTTTAATTAGAAACAAAAATTAAAGATAATTATTTTAATAGATTAAATTAGTCATTATATTCACCATTCAAAAATTTCCATTTAGATAATGCCAGATTAATTCTAAATTCAAGTTTTGTGAAAGACTGAAGATTACATTTGAAGGACATAACGTCTAGTAAAGAGAAGTGACTTTCATAATTCCTAGAAAATGTCAGAAGACAATAAAGAAGATTATATGATCTTTTAAGTTGTCAATTGTACTGGACAATCGAAGGTATTCAATGTCGGATATTGTCAGGAATATTGATATACAGGATAGGAAATAGGAGAATATTATGTAAGATTGAGGACTTCATAACGCTCTTTAAAGTAAGGAATGAGCGATAAGAATTCATAGCTGAGATTTTTTATAAATATTGTTTTTCAATCATGTTTGAGATAGATTGGAAAAATGTTGAGCACAGCATACTAGAAACCTAATTAATTCAGAATAGAACCCAGTGATTTTTTATAAAATATTTTAGTAGATGAGAAGGCTTTTTTCGCTTTCCCGTTTACAAACCATAATGTAAATTCTCCACATCACATATTTTATTCTATTATGATTCAATCATAATTTTTCATGACTATTAGATTTATTGTATAGTATTATTGTGGCTTTTTAATGTTTAATAATGTATTTAATAAATTCTGTGTTGTTAATAACAGATGAGTAGTCATTTACTTTGCAACCATTTCCCAAACCCCTCCTTATACTGAACTATAATTCTCCTGATTCTATGACAACCAGTTGCACGAAAATCCAATTATATTTAACAGCCATGAAATGACGTCTTCTAGTGGAACCAATGCAACAAAATCCCTACTTAGCTACGTAGAATGACGTCATTTTACAGCGTTCGGGTTTAGTTGGCTTTTGTGCAATTGGCCCCAAGAGATATTGAAGCTCTTGGAATATTATAACTAAATCATACTTGATCAACGTCTATTCCAAGCTGCACTAAAAGCTGCAATATTTTTGGGGAAAATTCCTATTATCCTACTAGAATATTTTTGATATATCACTATTTTACTATTTACAAGATTCACAATTTTACAGGATTCTCCCTGCGGAATTTCGGTTCATGCCAAATTGTAAATATTGTTTGTCACTAGGCTAATTACAAATTAAAATTTGCTCATTCACAATATAATTATGTTATTCGGTAAACGAATTTGAATTTATTCATTCACCGAATATGGAGAAGTTCCATAACATTTCTGAGCAAAGTGTGTGTTTTAATTATGTTATTATTTTCAACGTGAGATGTTCATTTTTACAACTAACTGAATAAATGTTATTCTTAATTTTCAGCTTATCGAATAGTTTTGATAATAATGTGTCAACAAAGCCAATCGAATTATGTAAATGAAGTTTGTTTATAGTATTAATTTTGAATATAGAATTGCCAATGCTTGGCTTGAGTAATTTGAGTTAATACATAAGACTATTGACACTGATAGGCCACCTTGGACTGATCTATGATAAAAACTTGTTACGGTATCATTCACTATAGTTGGTAGGTACCTATTCAACTGTGCTTCATATCTAATCTAACTTGCGGTTTACTTGACGAAATTGAAGACTATACGGTACCGTACAGTTTTTATAGAACATGCAAAAAACATGATGTTATGAGTTTGGAAGACAAGTATAAGAACAGTCAATAGACCCCATTGTTTAAAAATCTTGAAATTTGACACTTTTGATCATAACCGTAGGTTATGATGAAGACATGGCGATTTTATCTGGTAATCCACGTTACATAAGACATCCTGAACTGTTTCTAACTAGCCTGTTGATTATTATTTATTCACAACGATTTATCATTTTAGTACGATAATCCTACTCACTTTAATTGTTATTGAGACAT
Organism: Laodelphax striatellus; assembly: GCA_017141395.1. NCBI lineage: Eukaryota > Metazoa > Arthropoda > Insecta > Hemiptera > Delphacidae > Laodelphax > Laodelphax striatellus. Next base: position 27,650,667 of record CM029536.1, read on the forward strand.
TAGTTTGGAAATCCAGTGATTTTATAGTTGATTATGGAAAACAATGCAAACTTCAAACGTTTTGCATCCACTGCCAGAGATAATCGATTAATTTCAGTTAGTCTATTTAGTTAGACTGCTACCACTGTTATTATTACCACAAGGATATTACATAGGACAATGTGGTTTTAATAGGTAATTAGGTGCAATTATTTTGAGTTAATTTGATTATCTCTGACAATCCAATCCTATTTCTGATTATAATCTAATTGACATACTTGAATTTTATCCGGGTGTCTCCATAATGATTACACAACGTCAAAATCAGAGATTAATAATTTGCATTCAACCAATGACGAACTGACTAATTCCAGGATTTTGATGAATTTTAACAAACTCACTTTTTCATGTATATGAGAGGCTTATCCTAAAGATTTTATGGAAAACAAGTCAATTTGAATTTAAATGATTGAGAGTAGCCTAATGAAATAGGCTGAAACCTCTTTCGAGTCACAGAAAAAGTGAAATAAAAGAATTTTTATGCTACTGTAAGAATTGGACGAATTGAGCTTCTCCAATTCATTAACATAACAGTTATCTGAATCATGACGAGAAGGTTTTTTTTTAATTACCGTTATTTTCGAATACCGACGATGATGAACTTATCTATCAAAATATCTTATGAACTTATCTTATCAAATCTCTATTTCAAAATTCATTTTAAAACATTGAAAAGGGAATTTCGTCAAGTCAAGCTATATAGAGACTAAAACAAAGATTAATGACTGAAAATCGTCAATGCTTGTTGAAGCTTCAAAATATTATATGAACATTATAGGTATTAAGCTGCGTTCACACTATGGTAAGCAAATTTGCTAGAAAACTTCCACTGATTTTTAAAACTTTCTACCAAAGTAGAAATACAAATTTACATCTTGTAGTGTCGATCGTTTCGTTCTGTTGTTGGACATTATGGAATCATTTCTACTGTAATGTTATTTTACCAGTAGAAAAAAGAATGAATATGGGTATAATATACAAATTATTATACAGTAATATGCTTCTTATAGCTATTTTATTTTTATTTATAAATCTGCTACAAAGCAGAATGAAATTGTATTCTCTTACTTGTAGCATTGCTGTGTAGCATTTGATAGTGATTAGGCTATATTTAAGCATATATTCTATCAACTCTTTTTTTAACAAAAGTTGGAAAAAATTCTTATCTGCTAAATGTTAAATACATTCATAGCAGTTTTGCTTCTTATTGTAAATGCAGATTGAATAAATCAAAATTAAATTCTCTTGTGACAAGAGAATATACTTCACTCCATTCGATTCTTATTGTTTAAATTTTCCGATACGTCTTCCTAATCAATAAGTCACACTTCTGTTATCTCCTTCATTGCGAAATGTTATTTATTCTTGCACTAAAAGCGAGACTTGATAATAAGATCTGAATCCCTTGAGTCAAATAGACTACCAACCCTGATAATCAGCTCCTTTTGCAAGAGTGTTATTAATATTATTAACGCTTAGAATTATCGCAAAGTTTAAAAATCTTTGCTCCACATTCTCCTCCTGTTCCTGGGTTACAGTAATTTATCACCGGATATTTTCTACACTAACTCATGTCCGAAGTTTTTCAAGAGATAAGTAGGATGATAAGCGTCAGAAAAGTTTCAGTTAGCAAATCTTTTAAATTTATAGCTTCAAAGAAATATGACAGAAAACAACCGTACTTTTCCCCTTGTTTTTTAAGTTTGCTTCAAATGGAAATTATCAATAATTCCGTTACCATATTATTCTTGAATTGAGAAGAATGATTTTGTTATCATAATTATCTTGAATGAAAAATAATGTGTCAATTTGATAATCAGTTTCGGCTAGTATACTTACTCACTTAATCTACTTCTAGGTAATCCCTTTTTTATTATTATCATCACGACATCTTCAGTTTTCATTCTGGAACCATTCTTTTATTAATAATTCAATTATTTTTGTTTTGCAAATACTGTAAATAAATTTAACAAATTTTGAACAAATTTCATTCTTCTAGAGTGCAGCTCTTTCAAACGCTCCACTTGGTTACCCGTGGCGAAGCATGGTATATTTATTTGGTGACCAAAATATATTTATTTGATGACCAAATGAGTATACCACGCTTCGCCACTATTGGTTACTCGCATTGGTTACTTTAGTTTTAATTCAAAATGTCAGAGAATGGTTCTGGCTTGATGGTCAGAGAATTAGAGACTACACAATTACTATGCAATTGAATAAGAGATTACAATTTGAAAAAGAGATTACAATTGCAATTGAATAAGAGTGGAACGAATCCATCTTTTCATAATAATGTTGTTAAGTGGAGTATACTTGAGATATTATTGTTTTCAAAGATTATAACGGCTAACGGCACAAAAATCAAGTCAGTTAAGTTCAACCACCGTAGAACTTGATAAGGATTTCGTTGCATTGCGGCTTTGACAAAAGACGTCATTATTTTAATGGCATCATTTCACTTGGTTTCCGTTCATTAGGCCGTAAGTACTGATGAGAAGTACATTCCCTAATTATTCCAGCCACTCCATTTGAATTCCTGTTGCATCCCTCAGAAACATAAGAGCTAGCTAGTCCTGTGTTAAGCTAGGCGTACACCGGTTAGTCAAGACAAGACAAGATTATTCACGTTCAGTCACAGTAATTCACATAGTTGCTTATGAAGCAACACACACCGATAAGTCATTGTATGAATTACTGTTGCATCCCTCAGAAAAATAAGAGCTAGCTAGTCCTGTGGTTACACCGGTTAGTCAAGACAAGGACATTTAGTCACAGATGCATGAAGCAACACACCGATAAGTCATTGCATCGGTGTGTGCTGCTTCATAAGCAGCTATGTGAATTACTGTGACTAAACGTGACTAATATCGTCTTGTCTTGTCTTGACTAACCGGTTTAGGCCTACGCCTAGCCTTATTGATGGATAAGTTCTATGTAACAAATCCAAGTAAAATTAAGAAATTTGGGTTGCACCAACCGGTAAAAACTATTTTGAATCAGCTGATCCCACCTAATTAACATTTTACTGATCCTGAATAAAAATTGATATTGATTGGTATAGCAGAATCCAATTCAACTTGTCATAAATCAGCTGTCTCAAAGAGCAATATCACAATACTTAACCTACAAATGCTGAATCTCGCAGATTATTGAAAAGGTCTTTTAAAAAATTATTCTTTGAAAGGACTTCTTTAAAAAGGTCTTTTTAAGACTTTAAAGGTCTTAAGGACTTTCAAGCCTTTTTTTTCGAAATCACTGTTTAATTATTACTGCAACAGCTGATTTATGGCAAGTTAATTGGCTCTGCTATCATCATGAGAAAGATATTAGTCCCCCGGTAACAACTATTTTGAATCAGCTGATCCCATCTAATTAACATTTTACTGATCCTGGATTGATTGGTGTATCATCAAAGTCCAATCCAAATAAAACTTGGAATGAGTGGGAGAACTATATTTATTAATCTTAAATTACAAGGGGGAGATGTATTAAATGAATTGTGCAGTGAAGAAGGCGTGCCACTAAAATAGTTATCTTGACCTTGCTGGTGGAGATGGGATCGACCTTGGATGTGTGGCGAGTTTCTGGACTCGAGGATATAGCATGTCAACATTGGTGGCGAATCTGAGTCGCAGTCTAACCGACCAGTTGTGCAGGTGAGAAGAGCGTGAGTGAGCTCCGGTGCCAATTGACAAAGATCCCTTCGAAGGTAGTTCTCCAATATTTTCGCTGCTTGCTCCCACCCGTTGTATGCCACAAGTCGCTCCGCCAGAAGCCAGAAGCAGTGCGCGCTTTACCTCCGTCCAGCCAACTTCCCTTGATCTTCACTTCAGTCTTTGCTTTGCCCAACAAAATCAACTTCGCAAATCAAGTCCGCTAGGATTACAAACAACACATTCCGCATTGCAGCGTTCTCCACAACGAAACTCAGCAGATAACTCAATCCAGTCCACCGTGAACTTGGCAGTCAGCGGTGAGTTATAATACACGTTCAACTTGCAACAAATTACTTGAGTAACTTATTTTTGATAACGTGAACAAAGAATTCGTGTTCATACATACCCAATATCGTGCCTCCTATTACGATTACCAGTCCAGTCCACCGTGAACTTATAATATCAGTCAGAAATAATAGACACATAGATAGATAGATAGATAGTTGATAGACAGATAGATAGATGGATAGATAGATAGATAGATAGATAGATAGGTAGGAAGATATCATTTCTCGACGTTGCTGATGACCGTAGAGTACGATGGCAAAGAAATAATATCTCTCTATCTATCTAATGCCAATCGTCAAATTAAATGATTATTACTGTATTTTTGATAATGAACAAAGAATTATTTGACAAATACACACACGATTGTTTCTCTTATTTCTATTACGATCAACAACTTTCAATTCAATTCAATTTATTGGAAAAAAGCAGTACAGCAAGTGGATGTGACGGGCATTTTGCCCAGAACCGCTCTCCACGAAACAATTACATAAATATTGTTTAAATACAAAAAATCAAACAATTCGTATAGCATTGCACAGTATCAACTTGATCATTTCTCACGTTCTTCCAACATAAAATTCCTTTCTTCCGATTATGTAAAGCTTGATTGAAGCACAGTTTGAATTGCAGTACCGTATTACAGTTGTCCACAATACTATGTGTAACCTGTGGCTACAACTTGAGAAGTTCTGAATTTTTTTCACAAATTCAAGTTTTAATGGTATTAGAGCACTTGGGAGCCAAGGTTATTAGACAGAAGGTTGAACCGTTCCTAATGCTGAATGCTTTTTGAATCCACAAGCTTTTTGAGTGGGGGGACTGATTCTGCTGACGTCATTTTGATAATTTATTTTAATAATATCAGCTGTTGATAATTGACTGGTAATAGGCGAACCGCGAGTGTGACGTTACATGAATAAAAAAATCAGACTTCCCCCTCCACTTCGCGCCGTATGCTAGCAATGGTTCAACCTTCTCTCTATTAACCTTGCTTGGGAGCATCCTGAGTCCATTTTCACGGTTGAGTTCAGAAACATTAAGACCCGTATTCATAATTATTGGGTTTCAACATAACGATAGTTTAGACTTGAGGTTCACCAAGATATAACCAGTTCAAACTGTTGCATAAGAACCCAATGATACCATTCTCTTCGTATGTAGTTCTTGTTTGGATACTTTTAGACTCCTATTATACAAAAGTTATTATAAAAGAGGCAGCTTTCTGTAATCCTAACTCCTATTATTGTAAAAGAGGCAGCAAACAAATGAATTGCATGAAGAGAATGAGGAAAGTCAGTTTAGATGTATATTCACAAACTGTGAGTAAGGATCTAGGATGAGTTCGTGCGGCGGCAATCTGAATATTAGCGATGATAAAATCGTGAACCCTGAGGGGATCGAACATTGGAAGGTCTTGGAAGGCGCGCGGAGTGCAGAGCTTTACACAACCGTATAGCTCATGTAGAATTTGTATTGTATCCTATCATTAAGCATGATGATCAGTGCTTTACCCAATTATTGTGCGTTTTTCGCATTTCGATCAAGTGCGTCATAATGGGTATATTAGTTTTTTTCTAGTTGGTGAGAAATTCAAAAAGCTGATGTCTTTTTTTGCGTGATGCCAATTAGTTTAAGTTATTTTTTGCATGTATTAAAATCCCAAAAGGTCGCATTCCAATTCAGATTTTAAAAGGCTTGATTCGATACTCTATATACTTCGAATACTTTATGTACTCTATAATATTATATACTTCGATACTCCATCACATGAAGTACATATCATAACCAATTATAACTAGTTTAACATTGATTTAATTTCAACTAGTTAAACTTAAAAAAATAAGCGTTCGTAATTTGATCATTCGATTTGTTTGTTTATCGTATGGCTTTTTATCGGTGGGGAGACCCTCTTACGGGTAGGTTCCACCTCGCCTTATTTTTTGTGTCGGTCACCCATCCAATAGCAGTCTTGAATGTTTGTTACTTAACCACATGATTACTAAGCAACCGCTCTCACCTAGTGACCACTAAACTACACTCATTCGATTATTAATGAGGAACGGAAGCGTGGTTCTGAGGCTTTTCTAGGCGGGTGGAATATCCCCGATAGATTTTAGAATTGCGAATGAGTCAGTTTTGATTTTAAATTTGACTGTTCTCGACTTTATTGGGGTTATTTCTCAGAAATCTTCTGGTGGGTGAACTTCTTGAAAGATAAATAATTAGCTTTCGTAATAATTTGTTTGAAATGTGGAATGATTACCAACTCTGTCTCAGATGGTACGAGAAACGCTTAAATTACTAAACACGAAAAGAGTCAATCACGCAAAAATTATGAATACACTAAAATAATCAGTAATAAACTATGCAGTTTGAGAATTGACTACGTGAATTGCACACAAAGTTTTTTAAATTGCTTCGAAATCCTTTAGATTAATACAATTCAAAAAAGGCTTCCTTCAGTGCCCAGACATATCAGAAATAAAATTAACTAAAATTATTATGAGGTTACTCTATGAGAGTGACGCTCAGACTTAATCTAAACCCCTTCTCCTCTTAGGAGGAAAGCCCTGATTTACCGCTGTGTCTGTTATTAGGTTATGTGAGACATAAATGACAATTTCCATTTTCCATCAGAAAACAACATTGCTATAGCATTGTTCCGGACTCTATAGAATGGAGAATTTGGTATGACAATTTCAAAGAAATAGACGCAAAGTAATAACGAGGAATGCTTTTCGTTCTGACAAAACGCTCAGTTGCTGCGGTTCAACTGCGTAATGGAACTGAATGTGTGACTAGTGTTCCATTGTAATAACGTTTACTTGTTGATGTAATAACTTGAGTAAGTTTTATTGTTTCTGCATGGTTAGAAAAAATTGCTAGAGCAAGGTCAGATCACTTGCCGGGGAAAAACATCCAAGTTACAGAAAACACATCAGAGAATGTTCCTTACGCGAATATTAGCGAAAAAGCAAACACAATAGGAAGAATTTAATCTATTGACTGTTAAGTCTTCAGGAATAATAGAGAAAATTGATAATTTCTCACTTTTTCAATAAGCGTTGTTACATGCCAATGATGCCGGTAAGTAGCCTACTCATTTTCTGTCCCAAAAAATCAACTATGTTATCTATCTAAGGTTCTAACTATTTTATCCAGCTTGTTGAATCTCTGTGCAACCAGAAAAACTAATACTGTATTCCCATCATAACACACTACTTAACATCACGCAGAAGAGCTATTAGCTTATTGGTGAGGATAGAAGAATCAAGAAAGCTTGAGACCTAGATATAATATTAATAGATTCAGAATAATATAAAGGGTAATATTGATAAGGGTAATATCAGATTAGATTCAGAGAAATTTTATTCTTGACTAATATAGTTGGATAGATTTATAACTTCCATATCGGAATGCATTGTTTTCATGCTTCGAAGCTTTGAATACAAAGTTCAGTAGCTTCGGAATACATAGGATAATTATATTCCTTTCCTCAGAGAGTTGAAGTTTTGGTTGTTTTTGCTAGATGATGTTGAATTCTTGTTTCGATAAGAAAATAGTTTTTTATTCTACAGTAGTTAATAGATTGATAGAATGATAGTAGTCTTGTTTCAATACTACTATCTTATTAACATTTATAGTTTGTTTGCAAAGGAAAAGTTTATTTTCAAGTACTCTTTAATTTATGCTTTAGAAGAAATATTAATCTAATAATATTATTTGATACTTTTAGCTCGGCTTTAGGTTTTTACGTGACGGTGCCTCAACACGATTATCAATGAGGTCACCTAACCACTTTTTCCAATTTTGTATTTTATTTATTTGTTGTATTATTGTATTTTTTTGAAAATTGTGTGTAAATAGATGAAATTAAATGAAAATAAATTCCGTATCTTATACGTTTTACGGCGAAACTGGAATTTTATCTATTCAACTATAGCTTAAATTATAATAGAAAGACATTATATAAATTAATATAAAAACATCAAGGATAACGCCACAGTATTTGGAATTTTAAGTTGGATTGATGAATGATGAGATTTATTTGAGATGTTCATGATATTCTATTTTTCATCATGATAAAAATATCGAATCTCCACTCCTCAAATGCAATGTAGTATTCTCTTCTGCACGAGTGTGCACCAAGTCGATACAAATCCAGTTCTCCCAAACATTAATTCATAATGTTAGTCGACCTTCATATGTCCAAAAGAGAAGGAGACAGGAACAGTAAAACAAGATTTCTTGAATATTTCAGTTATTAAATAAGTCGGTTTACACAACTTGGTTTTGAAATGAATAATTCTTCATTCTTGAATTTGATCCGAAGAACACGATAAGAATGTGGACATCATTAGTAATAGCCATGGAATGGCCAGAGAATGTCAATAAGACAGAAAAAACAAAGACGAACTCAAAAGCTTTTAACGCAATAATTAAAATAATTGCAAAAGTTATCTCTCATCTCAATTCACTTGAATCCATCATCTTCAGTACCTATGAAGAACAAAATGTTTCAGAAAAATGTTAATAGGCTCCTTGAGAGATGATTACATTCTCATGGTTGTGGAAATACAACAGCTGATAGTAGGTATTACAATGTAATCATTTGTTACGAATAAGTTGGGTCTTTCTTATTGTAGTCGATCACAATTGTTTCAATATATCGTGATAACTATCAAGTTTAACTTACTATTTGAGTTCCATAAAATATTAATATATATATTAACTTCACAGTTTCTTATACATTTTTGTGAGGTAATTCGCAAACTATCTATCGCATAAGACAGCTTATGTAGCCTACTTTTTGAGAGGGAGAGTTCAAAAGCAAGGAGTTGATGAAAAATATTTTCATTGGTACCGTAGGCTCCAACTAAATCCTGCAATTGATAAAGTAATTGATAAGTAAATCATTGAACTCACATTCATGAGCATCCATTCATTTATCACACACAAAACAATAAAATAATACAGCATATAAATTTATTCACAAATTGAATAAAGTGGTTAGGTGACTTCATTGGTAATCGTGTTAAAAAATCAATCTAGGTGACTTCACAGAAAATCTTAGGTATTCATATCTTTAACTATCACAGGAAAATCAATAAATCTTGGGTATTCAAAGACTTATAGTATCATAACTTTTAAGGAAAGTCAATTTATAACAATGAAATAATTCTTGATGAAAGTAGAAACGATCAGTATTTTTACAATCAATAAGAACACCGCTATGACAATTTCAGTCTCTTCAAAAGTAGATCGATACAAAATCGTCATTGAAAATAGTAAATTAATATTCTTCTATTGTACCCTTTTCCTTCTGTCTTTTGGTAATTTGTTCTCTGTTTGTACTGTATCTTCTGTGCTTTTTCTGAGTTTTGAGATCGTGTAAAGTGTCGGTGACCCCACCATTGTAATCAGAAAACAATCGTGAAATCAGTATTGGAGTAGATTTTACTGCTGGTGAGCTCCGAGGATCACCTTGACCTATGAACTCTTGGATCCTACCTTGTGCGATGGCCATGCGAATAAGGCATCAACTTAATCGATGGCTAGCTAGAGGTCAAGCAGATTGAAGCAATATTTCATGAAAGTTTATAAAATTATAGTGAACATCTCATGACTAACAGAACTTGCATTTATTAAGTGGGAGATTTTTCGTAATTTCGCGTTACTCTTCAGTATAATATATAATTATCGTTATCAATATCAATTATGAATATTGTTCTTGTTAGAACACTTCTTGAGATCCCAATTTAGAAAACATCAGTTCAAAACACACAAGAATAGAATTAGATGTTTTGAAAACCTCAACAAAACTTGACTAAGTTGGACTTGTAAAGATTGTTAAATTTAAATTCGATTTTAAATTATCTATTCAATTCAATATATTTGACATTTTTTAATGTTTTATTTGTATTGAATGCATCTATTTTTCATTTTCTGTGTATTAATTTTGAGATTCATTCGAGAGATTTTTTTACAAGCCTTTCAAATGTTTTAAAGTTTTTCGGACACGATTCTTCGTAGTTATTTTAGAGGTCGAAATCTATTGTATTTGAACATTACTACGGTTAATTACCACGAATGCTGGCCAACTATGTGATAATGTAAGACATGATTTATGGTATTAAGCAGCATGGGATTGTTTGTCACCAGAGATATCCATTCATCTGGTCAGTCTATATTTATCACAAACCGATTGAGGACTGCGCGTTTAAGGACTGCCTTTAGAAGAATGACCCCGTTAATAGGGAGGATACTGTACAGCAATACAATACAACGTCGCAATTTCCTTGCAGTACACTCTCATTCAAAATCCAGAACATTCAATGACACATCATTCATTTCAATAATTCCAACTTGGAAAATTAGAATGGGATTATTGACAAATGTGATAGAATCAATTAATAGCTCGATTGATGTAATAGATCGAGATTAATTGGATGATTATTTATGTGTTGATTCAAAATAATCCAAGAACAATGAACATTACTATTTCACTTAGATAATTCACTATCAAGTTTTGGCTGTTAGTAGGCTACTACTACTACTTAGATTCAATATCTATCATGACTATTTTGACAAATTGATTGTCATCAAAGTATATATGTATATCAAGTCAATCAGAACCGTTGCATTGCTTCACAAAATATTTAATAATTAATATAATTGTTTACAAAATTAGAAGAATTGTTTTTATTTTGCATTTCTGGAAAATTAGAAAAAAAATTCTACTATTCTATTGATTGCAGTCAACACTTCATCAGTAATTTCTGCAAAAAAACTCCAATTCAATTTAGTCCAATTCTCTTGAGGACATTGACATCAAAATCTATGCATCTCAGATCAAAATATTAGAAAAACTTGAATAATCTAGTTTTCCTGTAGCGGGCTGGAGAAATTCAGCATCCGTGATAACTTTTTGTTACTATATTTATTTCAAGGTGACTATTAGGCTATGTTGGAATGTTCAGAAACGGCATGAAGCTACTGTTTTCATTCATGCTATACTTATCGTGTTATTTGAATTTCACTAATCTACCTTCTACCGTCTGGAAGCGGCTTTGATCATCAATTAAAAATGTTGAAAAAACTAGTGGAACACGTTTCTGAGCTTTCGGGCCTACATTGCTATTGCAGAAAGACTATTTTCATAGCCATAATTTTGTGGGTGTGATGACTGGAAGCGATATGATGTAATGGTTGTAATGCTAAACATCAACTGCACGCATTCAAAAAACACAAGTTGCTGATAACAAAGTAATTGAATCCCATGCACATTATTTACAATGTTAATAAGTCTCGATGATTCCACGCATTCACTTCTCACGGAACTCTTGAAGATAGAGAACGGAGATCCGATGTTTTTCAGCATCACTTCAATGTTGAATTTATTGCCAAAACATGAATGAAATGAAGTAAGTTGTAGATAAGTGTATAAAAACAGTAGAAGTAGAATAAAACTGAACTTGTTTTAACATTATTATCAATGCACTTTTTGGCACTACTAACTTTAAAAAACTTGTGTGTTAGTTGTGAATGACTATTATACAATGCTGATCTCGAAGCCTATAAGGCTAGGCGTACACCGGTTAGTCAAGACAAGACAAGACGAGATTAGTCACGTTTAGTCACAGTAATTGACATAGTTATGAGCAGCACACCGATGCAATGACCAATCGGTGTGTGTTGGCTTCAGCAACTATGTGAAGTACCGACTAAACGTGACTAATCTCGTCTTGTCTTCTTGACTAACTATAAGCCTAAAACAAAAATTCCAGTTCTATCCGGCGATTGAATAAGTATTCAGTTTCTATGATAATCAATTCTATCTTCACCTGCGTGATAAAAAAGACGGCATGTTTCATAATATGGTGAACACAACCTGAGCAAAAATAGTGACGAATTGAATTAGTCCTAACGAATATAGTTTGAGGATATTGTTTGAAAGAAGAGACGATTGCTTGGTGTTCCCGGTGATCGGGTGACTGCTTTTGGGCCAGCACTATTTTATATGCTTCCAAAAACGTTCTTGATGCTTAATAAGCCTTCCTAAATAATTGGTACTGTATTCTCATCGTCCATCATTAACCTCATGCCCACAGTGAATGATCAAATGACAGGTTGACCAGTTGGTATGCGATATAAACAAGTTTTTCCAAGAGTTATGTAATATTATTTTCAATAATAAATTAATATAAATACTTAATTCAATCATAAAGTTTTTCTAAAAGTTCTGTAATTATATTCAATAATAAATTTATATAACTACTTAATTCAATCATCAAGCTTTTCCACATTATACACGTGGGCATTATCCCTAGAAAAAGTATCAAATTGGCATTTGATAGTTGAATATTTTCAAAACTGCAAGTTATGCCTTACTGGAAGACTTGTAGGTGATTACGGAATACGTAATGGAGTTGTTCTCCTCTGAAGTAACTAATTATTACATACGTATTTTCAAGAGCATGTGGAATCGCCATGGTTGAAAGAAAATTGAAAAAATCAAAATGAAGATTAGCAGCTTTGGATAAGAGATTAACGGTTATCAATAATCTTGAGTACACTAAAAAATTGTGAAGTTGAGAGAATACAGAGAAATAAGCTCTAGGTATTGCAAATTCAGAAATTACTCTGGTGAAAAACGAGACCTACATAATAATAATAATACAGTAATTCGTGTAACCTGGCTGGCTCAGACCTACGTGAGACCTCTATTAGATATGGAAATTAATTACGGGCTCTTTCCTGTTAAATTTCAATTGTGATACCAAATTAGTCGAATTAAAATAAACGAAAGAACATGGAAAATATCAATCATCGTGATGACTACTTTGATCTAAGTGTGTGGTTGACATAAAAAGTACAACCTGTTCTGCTACCTTTCATTCCATTGTATTCGATTTTAATTATTGAGAGGCCGGCGTACGTATAGCCTGTTATTATATCACATCTTTGTCTGGTGTACTGATCCTACACGTTGTAATGAAAGATAATATGTGTGCAGTTCAAGTTCAATTACGAAATGAAACCTACGTCAACTAACTTCTTCCACTCTCTTGCTCCAATGCAACAATTTTTACATCCTCATCCTCAATTTGGGCAGAAAATATAGAGTAAAAACATGATAACTTAATAGTTTATTTAGTAGATTCGGTTCAAAACCTCAAGGCTTAGTATTTCGATTATAATGACTTGGCAAATAAGAAAAATAGGGCTTGAACAATGTTTGAATCAAGATTGCTTTTTTGGCAGTGTTTAATGACTGCTAATATCTTATCAGTCTTGAGACGGATTTCTCATCCAATTTGTTAAAATAGGAAAGCTTCAAATATTGTTAATTTTTCAACAAGACTTTTAAAGTTCTGTTTTCTGTGCAAGGTTTGAAGAAATTTGAAGCAAATCAGCTCTGTTTTCAGATTTGGTGATATTCGAGTTAGCTCAATTCACTTTATTTCCAAAAAAGGAAAATAAACGATTAAATTCACTCATACATGTGCTCATCATCACTCATACACATAACTCATACATATGTACATGTGCAAAAATAAAAATAAAATGTACATAATGTAATAAATGTACACTTACCTAAGAAGAGAAACATAACCAATCTCTAATTCTAGCCATCACCATCAAAATGAGCAATTTTTTTGCTGAGGATGATGCCCACATAATATTAAGATCTAGGCTTGTGCGTGCGTAATGGGAAGGATGATGATGAGAGATGAATGGACCTACAGCTTCAGGTTGGTTCCGAACCACCGGGAAGCGATTTTGAAGCTTATAAATTGTATTTAGAGGAGCCGGTCACCGTTACAACAGGAGTGGTAGACGCCGTCTCTTATCTAATCTCACCGATTAGACTCGCCTGCTACCACTGGGACAACATCTATACCTATATATAGTTTAACATATGAGTAGGCCTACGTTATAAATAATTATATTATAATTATATCTGCTTGGTAGTGATACCTGATTGGAAATTCATTTCAATACTCACTGACATTCATTCACAGATTATACATAATCAATTGAGAAAATAAACTTCACAGACATGAGAAAATATGTAGGCCTACTACATAAAGTGGGTCTAGGTCTAGGATAAAGCGCTTGAAATGAATCACTGTCACTTCATGATCATTTGAGAATTGAGTCTTATCTATTTGTAATTCAAATTTCCTGATGAATGTATAATCATGGTGAAACAATCTTTTTAAAATAAAACCTACGAAAGCCTATTATCAAAAATTCCGATTTCGTATGTCTGCGTTACTGTATAAAATACTTTATATTTAACCTTCAAACCGAGATATAATTATTATAATTATAGTTGTAATGTATAATTTTTTTCATACTTACTGTCAAAATCCGTGGATATTATGAGAGTAATCGATTAATACATTTCCCAATAATTATTGTACTGTACTGGTTTAATCTACATAATTTGACGCTTAGCATTAGATAGTTGGATAGATAGATATTATTTTTTGACGTTGCTGATGACCGTAGAGTACGATGGCAAAAAAATATCTCTATCTATCTATCTATCTAATGACAAGCACCAAATTAAATGAATCTGATTATACATTTTTTGACCTTGAGAAGCCCTCAACCATACAGAATGTCTCTTTATACTGCATATTATTATAAAATTCGACTTGTTAGGAATTGAAGGCAACGGTCTTGAAACATAGTTAGGCTATTTTAATCCTGTTTCAAACCTGATTTCGAGTAAAAATTACCTGTTGAAACAGTGCTGTTGGAACCTGTTTCTTAGTTTTTCCAGGATATTGAAAGATGAGGTTAGAATTTATCTTCAATACTTCAATCTGGGGTTCTGTATAATTATTGTAGCAAACCTCTTAAGAGAAATAATATTTCCACCCAAAAAGAATCGAATCAACAACCATTTTGAGGTGATCTCTACTTGTAATAATAATTGGAAATCGCATAGCTATTTACACATTTCAGAGCTGTTTATAGCTATTTACACTATTTTCGCATCAGTACAAATTCTAGTTTTGCATATTTCGATTTTATGTTGTAGGAATTCTCTAAGAGAGCAAGTCTCCCTACGTTTTGAGAAATGTAAATTTACTAATAAGGTGCGGTAAATAACCGGTCTGTTTATTTCTGATCATTCATTATAACTTTATCACTTCTATCCTTCTGCATTGGCATGACATTCAAAAAGTAATAAGTACTTTGGTTTTTAATTGGATGTTAAAGAACCAGAAATTTAATAAAACAGAAAAAAATTAACAAATCTTAGGGTAGCAGTCCAATTAGAACTGCGAGAAGTTTCTCAAGCACGATTATTTTTCATTCAAGAAGAATCAAATCCCTCATTTATCTTGCATGGTGAGCTTTCTTCATTGACATCATTATACTGGTATCAGTTTTTTCTAAACCTGGCTCCTGGTCATGATCGTTTTGATAATGTTAGTATTTAACACTCAGATAATATAAGAAGGATTAATCTTTTTTCCTTTCAAGGTCTCGTTCAATCCAAATCATTTAAAGGAATTAGGATTTCATTAACATCCATGTTTATTGAATATTGGTACCTAGTATTTTTAACTTTGAACGTCATCCCATCTCAAATATTTATATTGATGCATACTTTAGTGTGTAATTCATCTGTGCTTGTTCATAATTATTATTAGGATTCTATTGACTGATCATGATCAATATCACTGATTTTTTTCTTGATGATTGGAAAAAATTTGATGATCATAAAAATTGTGTATCTAAACACAAATGTCTCAGTTACTTACTTTTAGGAATTAATCTCAGTTATTTGTACTTCTTATAATGAAAGTGATATGTAAATAATTTTAATCAGTTCCCTCTAATATCGATTCCAGCATTTTAATGAGTTCAGAATAATACAGAGTTTAAGTCATTAAGGAAAGGGAAGTGGCATTTACAATCTGATCAGTGTTTTCCACTAAGTGCCTGCAAAAAAATAATCAAGTTTTTAATTGAAGGTACCTTACCTAGTTGAATAAATAATAAATTATGGAATACCACAAGAAAAATCGAGAGATTGACTTTCAGATTAAACTAGTCGTTTGAAACGTGTCAAGGTTTTCGATAAATCGTCGACTATTATGTTTATTATATAGGCCTACAATGTTCATTTCCACAGGTTTGGAAATATTTTTTAGGGAGATGACCAGTAAAAACGAATTTTATTCATGGTTTTCTTTATCACTGTAATAAGGCTTAGTTCTGATTGATGGTCAACTTGCAACTTACATTATTTAGCGAACAAATTATACCAGAAGTGACGAAAAAATTAGATAATGGAGCCTTATCAAGTCCACGCAAAAGGCATTTAATTATTGGTTTTCTTTTGATAGTTAGTGAGCTTGTTTATTACAAAACTAAATGCTCTACATCAATTGAGATTCAAGTTTTTTTCAAGACCCAAGGAAGGCAGATTATATGTTCAAAAGGTTGCACCACTCATTAGTTACTCTCTACTATAACTATAGCCTACTCTAATATGTTATTATAAGCTGGGTTCATCATCAAATTCAGAAAGCACTCTCATACACGAGGACATTATTAAGGAGTTTGCCATGAAGAAATCTCGTAAGAAAGCTATATGTATTTTATCTTTGAGACGAAATGGAGTGGGTTGTTTCAGAGAAATTTGTTTTATTTTTCAACAAATAATTCATTAAACCAGTGATTAAAATTATGTGTAATTCAATTTCACTCTGGAGGACAGCTCAATTAAAATTTAACACAGCTCTGCAATTTTGAAAAAGATAGGCTATTGATATTAGAGTCAGAAAATATTTGTAAAATAGTGATCACTTTCATCTTTAAACGAATCTTTAAAAAAGTTGTATAAATAAACTAATCAAACTAAATTGATTCTTCTTCTTCTTTATCTCTCCCCGGTGTGCCTCACAGCGTCGGGGTAACTAATTTAATTCTATAACTACGAGTAAATGTTCAATACTGATTTATTTTGGGATTAAAAACGATGAGAACTCTCTATTTTTTTTTTATAGAAATAAATATGAACTATAGAGACAGATAGGCGGCAGATTGACTCTAGCCTATAGGCATCATCATCTAAATCCGGCCCTGTTGTCAAGGGCCTGTTCTATGCAGTTTAGAAGTCTTGTAAAACAGGAAAATGGAGAAACCACAGTAAACAGAGACATCTGCTCTAGTGACTCATAGTGATCATGGAGATTATTTTGTTGGATCAACAATTTTCAAGACTTATCGTAGTTAACAACAATAAACAATTATTGCAAAATATTAATAAGCAAATGATGAACTCAAATGTTTCAATAATTACTATGAGCTAATACTGATTTCATTTCCATGATACACGTTACAGCTAACATTTTCTTGTTCTACTTCATCACATAGGCCGCAAAGCATATTCTGAAAACGCTTGACAAGAATGCGAAATAGCATTCTACAAAGAGTATAATGTGAGTAGGCCTACTGTCCATTCACATTGATCAACGAATAACTAACTATACCAGCACTGTGTATCGGTAGGCTTCAGTATACAAGTGATTACTTTTTCTACTTTTTTAGTCAGTTGAACATTCTACATTCAAAAGGTTGCATTACTCATTAAAGTTACTCTCTACAGTACTCTAACATGTTTTTAAAAGCAGGCTGTTAGGAACCCCTGACGTAGTTAGGAAAATAATCTGGAAACTCTTGAGCCTGAAAACAGTTAAAAGATGCCGTAATTGTAGTGGGTTGATTCTTTAAGAGGCCTTAATACCATTGAATGACGACCAAGGATGTCATACCTGCAGCAAATTATGAATGACGTTGGCTGCAGTACCTACCACGAAATGAAGAGGAAAGCAGAAAAAAGAGAAGAATGGCGCACTGCTGCAAACCAACCTCAGGGTTGAATACCAAAAGAGAAGAGAGAGAATACCATTGACTGAATTTATAAAAAAAGAGGTGATTTTTGCAATGCACGGGTGGCCTTTGAACTTCAATAATAATTGTTAAACTGTATAATATATTGAATACACATCACAATTCACAAAACTCAATAATCAAAATACAAGGCATCCAGCCAAAACCTGCGTCCATCTTTGTTCACTATCTGACTGTTTTTCTTCAGTCAAACACCCTTTAATCGATACCCTGTAAGTATTGAATCGATGTATATTTGTGGAAAAAGCATTCCATCCTTTGTGTTTGTTTAAGAGGCTTTATAATACCATTGGAAGAAGCATGAAAACCGGCACTCCGTATAGTTTACTCCTTCGGTCGCTATTTTTGAAGCTAGAAATGTGTGGATAGTCTTAAATTGAAGCTAGTCTTAATTGATTGGTAGAATTGTTGCTGCATCTTATCATTTCATTATTACTTATAAAATTTTCAAATTGAAGGTTAAAATGAGTGAAATTTCTCCATGTTTATCGAGTTATACTGCCATTTTTAAACTTGAAGAATCTAATTTTCAAGGTTAGACAGCAATTATTATAGAGATCATTCTGAAAAATTTGATACTATTTTCATGGTTATCGGTTGGAATATTGGTTTGGAGTGATCCGTAGCCGAGGGCGATAAGCGCCTGTCTTATAATCCAAAGGTTCCAAGATCGAATACAGTCGCCGGAACGGATTTTGACAGAATTGGCCACTCCCGTCTTTCGGAGGAGACGAAAAGCCGTCGGTCCCGACTGCCTAAAAACAGTCATCATCTCTCATTATCACCACTCTCATTACCCACGCACAAGCCTAGAGCTCATGTGGGCATCACCCTCAAAAAAAAAAAAAAAAAAATAGCGTCCGAAACAGAAAATTTGTCTCGCCCCCTATTCACTCAAGCATTGCAAAAATCACCATTTTCTTATAAATTCAGTCAATGGTGTTAAAAGGGCTTTTAGGAACTGATGTGATGATGATCACACTCTGGACTATTCATCAAAATTTGGGAAGGAAGCAGTTTTGGACAAATGTCTGTTGATTCTTCCCACATTGTAATGTATCTTGCCAATAAATGAATGAATAAATAAATAATATTCAATGAATGAATGATGTGGAAACTGCTCTAATCTGGAAATCAGGAAGACGACTTCCATCCTTCCAGTGTTTGTTGACGATGAGGGAAACATGTTGCCAGCTTTGACCATGACAGAGCACAGAAAGCAGTGCCAAGTGCTCACAGCTGCCACACCAGAGGTAGTCACCCAGGTCAAGAGCAAGACGTGTAGCTAAAAACCGGATTTATTCTAGCGGACTCAACGCTGCGCTGTGCGGAAAGTGCCTTGATGCATATGACATTTCCTGATCTCACCAAGCTAAGGCTTACAAATTGTTTCATATAAACAACTGTTTAGTGAAAGAGCTATCAATGACTTCTACAACATTATTACGTGTCTATTTCTAGTTCCGAACCGAAGCTTCAATACTCTATCTAAGGCTGGGCGTACACCGGTTAGTCAAGACAAGACAAGACGAGATTAGTCACAGTAATTCACATAGTTGCTTATGAAGCAGCACACACCGATGCAATGACTAATCGATCATCGACTATTCTGTTCGAGTCGAAATTTCAAATTAAATTACAGGATAATAGTATAAATGCAAGTTATTGAAATTCCAAGAACTGAGGAGAAAGCCAAGTCTAGCATATCAAAAAATAGCCAAGATGTTACATTAGTGGCAATGCTTACAAGATACGCTTCCAAATTGAACTCAAGAAGCAGTCTCATTGGCCAATTGAGCAGCCTCCATTTTGCGATTTCAGCCAATCAGGAGCCAGCTTTGTATTGGCTAATCAGACGGCTTCTTGAATTTGGAGGCGTGGTGTATTTGGTTACGTCAGTATCGGTGTGAAGTTTTGTTCTGCGAGTAGGTCGATAGAAATAATTGATATTTCAGATAATTTCACACTTCATCAGAAAATTCAATTTCTAATAGAATTTCTAAGAATTTCAAAATAAACCGACAAAAAGCTGACTTCAGGTGATTTCCATTCTGTGAGGAAGAGACTATAAAGCTCAATAGCTTGAAAATTTCCCAGCCAATGTTCGTAATAATTTAGTCAAATTTGTGTTCATTTTGAATGCTTCTGTGTAATCATTATCGTTTAGAATCAGTATTCCGTGTTTCAAATGGAAATTCAATTGAATAATACTCTCTAGTTGACTTGAATGTCTTGATGATTCCCTGATTGAATTACAAAGTATTAAGAACTCTGAAGACTTCAATCAACTTCAAACATACCTAATTGCATTTTAATTGGGTATCACCACAGAAAATATAATACTGTTTTAACATTTGTCTTGTTTGTGGTATCACTTACCTCCAACCTTGACTTGAACTGATCACTTAGTGATCAAACACCGCTTTTGAAGTAAAAAATATTGTTCTTTAAAAGCAAAAAAAATCAGATTTGATAGCTTTGTTTGATGACTTTTATCATAATTATTCGATTTAAATGTTCTTTGATCGAAGTGATTTTGTGGTCTTGTTAGAGATGTGGAATACGTTTATCTACGGTAGAGATTTTAAAGGAAATGTAAACAAGGCAATTATTTTACAAAGTAATTACAATTTTTTCTCCACGATTATCCACATCCATCCATCATGAGTACAATTTGTTTTACCTGTATAACATTTTGTCCTACTGTTCATCAGCTACTTCGGAATAACTCAGAAAATAAGGGGACTTAGGCTAGGCGTACACCGGTTAGTCAAGACAAGATTAGTCACGTTTAGTCACAGTAATTCACATAGCTGCTTATGAAGCAGCACAAACTGATGCAATGACTAATCGGTGTGTGTTGCTTCATAAGAAACTATGTTAAGTACTGTGACTAATCAAGACTATTCTCGTCTTGTCTTGTCTTGACTAACCGGTATACGCCTAGCCTTAATTATGAATTGTAACACAGAGAGGCTCTGAATCATCTCTGACAATACTGTGCTGTAACCAGCACAATAAACTCTTTGAAAATTTCAAAGATGTCTTTAAATTACCGTAAATTTGCTTGTGTAACTCGCAACTGATAAATTGAAGATGATTTCTTTGTAGCAATTTGTCTAGTTAATATTGAATGACAAGCAAATCTGAAAATACAGTTCATGATCAATGTTGGATAGTGGATATCGAAAAAACAGTTGGATTTCTCTTTAGTTTCATTTTATGCAGTGTCTCGACTTAAATTAATTTTTCAATTTTTTTTTTCAGGAGATGGACACTATGAAACTTCGGGTGCATAGCAGCCATGATATATTCAATCACACAAAACACAATGTAACAGTAGATGAAGGTGAGTTTCCTGATAAGCTAATTTCTAGTTTATTTAAGGTTGATTCTCTACTTTGATCGAAAACTCAAGGACTTCAGGACTCGATAGATTGTCATGCTCCTTTGTTCGATGATTTTGATGCTGATTGTTTGCTCACTGATATTCAATAATTTCATATTCTCACCAACAAATTACTGTATAAAGTCCAAGAAAAATACTTGATACTTAATTTATAAACTTATCTACCCATTCAAAGTCGATTTTACAATCACAAATAAGTATTTGAACCTGAAAGCTACTGTTAAATTGATCCATGGTTTGACTTAAGTGAACTTATCGGAATAAAGAAAACAAATTTTTAATTTAATCATCGACCATAGCCGTGGCGAAGCGTGGTATACTTGGGGCCGGTTCATGAGCTCGGGATTTAGCCAAGTCCTAGACTAAAACGGGTGGCCAACGTAGCTTCGACAAACGTTAGCCTCGACAGTATGTACTAAGGGCTCTCTATGCTGCTAACCCACTAGCCTGTCAAGACAAACGTTTGTAGATGCTACCGGTTTTAAATAATAATATTATTATACTGTAACTTGAGTAACTTCAAACTTTAAGTAGTAGGCCTACCGTTGACTGGTTGCGTCATGTAGTTATTAATGAAGAATATCATGAATAGACATGGCATTGTTAATGAACTATCCAGTTTTGTAATCGACTTACAGCTTTTGGTGGAAGAAAAAGAAAAACTAGTTTGAAGTGACAAATTATCAACGGTATTGAATTAGTAGGTAGCAGTAATGGATCTGCTTTGGTGACATAGTAAAAAATTGGTTTGATGAGGAGAAAGACTGTTAAACACTGTCCTAATGTATAAGTTCATGTAATGAAATATGAAGTTCTTGTTCTTAACCTTGAAATGAACTGTGAGGAATGCTGCTATAGATGACAATAAATGACACAAGCCTCAGGCTGAGATGTTATAACACCATTACGCGGTGATCTCAGCTAGGTGTAGTGTGTCAAACTATAGATATAGAGGCTGTACGCGAAAAGCTGTTTTTTATTTTTTTACAAGCCGGTCACTGAGATACGGTGACCACTTCCTTACAAAGAGATGATAGAAACTGGTTTCTCACAGCCCACTGCAGTTGAATCAACCTCAAATAATATCAAGTTCAATGAATAGGAACAAAAATTTGAAAGTCGTTATCAACATTTACAACTTTTACATAATAACTCACGTCGTTTTACCTGAATCAATCAAAAGTAACAACACTCAACCTTGTGGGTGATTAGTCAAAAGTTGCTGAATCAATACAGCAGAGGGTCGAAAACCTCTTCTTCTTGTGTAACCTCTCTAATAAAGTATGTTCATGTTCATTTGTTCATCATAATAATAGAGATGGTGGATTACTCTTTTATACTAAGTTTTTAAATCAAGTTATATTGTAATTCTGTATTTCTTTCTCTAAACAGATTGGCACCTTCTGTGCACAAATTATGTTATTTTTTAAAAGGATTAATAAATATTATGGGAATCCAGTTATAAATCCAAATTGGCCTTTTCTTTCACATCCCACAATTCACTGATTTCTCTCTTTTCATCTTTGATCTACTGGCCCTCTTGAGCCCTTGCTTCAATTTTATTGTGTGAGTTGTTTCGGTTTCGACTTCCCTTATCCAATTTATTGAAGTAAATAAATGGTGGGGAGCCGAATCCGTAATGACGGTACAATATGATTAACTCAAGTTATATGATTAACTCAAGTTATGATTAAATCAAGTTATATGATTATATGAATAATCAGTCAGGCTTATAATTATCATCGTTATCCTGCATAGGTAGAAAATTTTCATACTTTTTAGGATTGTATATTTGTAGCCACCTTTCCTCTAAAATGTAGATAGAATGCTCATTCCAGTTGATCGATGAACTTGAAAAATTGGTAATATTTTTTATGATTCTACTGTGGAAATAATATTCATACTACACTCTTATTAAAATTGCTTTTACTATACTTTTGCAGATAAAATGGTGAACTCATGGTTCTTGATGAGCAATCCGGGGCCAATGCTCACCGTTTTGGCAGTTTACCTCCTATTTGTACTCAAAATCGGCCCCAGATTCATGAGCTCACGGAAACCGTTCCAGTTGAAAACTATCATGATGTTCTACAATGTCTTCCAAATATTTTGCAATTCCTACATAGTCATTGCGGTGAGTACGTATACAACTATATCGCTTGTATTCCATTATACCTATTAGATCATACTAAGAGTTATTGTTCTTGGGGTTTTTTTTTGGCGAGGAGAGCCTCTCGGGTGTTTCGCCTCACCGAATCATCCAATGTTCCCTAAAATGGTTTTGGATTTACGGAAAACATGACAGCCTAGCTATTCAAGTAGTTCATCGCTGAATCTTCCAAATAAAAAATCTTCCAAAATAAAATCATTTCAATTAATAAATTCACAGCAACGAGACCACAATTTGAATACAGTATTGAAAAAAAAAAACAGAATAAGATAAAAAAAAGAATAGAAACATATTTCATAGTCGTTCTAATATGATAGAATGGGATACTTGATTTTTTACTGTAGTAGTGGATAAACCCCAAAAAATAAAATATCTTCCCATCACAGTATCAATATTAATAACTCTTCTTGTATTATAGCTCACGCACTAGTCTAGCACTCATGTGGGTATCATCCTTCGCCAAAAATCTGGAAATAAAACAGGGAGAAGTTTAAGAAAGGCGATGGATGGAAAAAAATCAATAACGAATAGAAAATTGATTAATAGCAAGTTGAATCAAGAATTGAAAATATTTACCGGGGAAAAAATCACATCTCTCTCTCTCTCTCTCTCTCCAAATTTTATCTGAGTTTCAACCCCTTTTTCAGGCCCCTTTTATCTGACTTTAACTAGTCTTGAAGAACTAAATATTGAAGCTGACTTTGTACACAAATAAAAATTTAAAACCGATTAATGTAGGCTATGAAACTTGGGTACTTGCGTCATACCTTCAATTTGGAACAATAAAACTAGAAAATGACAATTAAGTTTCTGAGGATGTAGTGCCATAAACCTCCAAGTGATAGGACCAGGTGCAAAGTACAAGTATACTAAAAGTAGTAACTTAGAAGTAACCGGTTCCAAATACTACTCATAAACCTCACTTTTGATTTTCTTTATTCCGCCTTGGTATACAAAAGTTTCAATTCTTTTTCAGTAGTGAGCTCAAAGCTTATTTATGTCTAATAAATAATAATTTTTACAATGGAAATTACATTGATAAAAGTGTAAAGTTAAGACTCAATTTCATCTCACCATTTCTGCTTTCTTGACTATATTTTGTTTATACACTTGAAGAAACAACTCATACATAAACTTAAGTAAGCAATCTGGTGATTATCATGGAATGATAAATTTATCCTTGATTCCAACCTAATGATTAACGAATAGAGTTGGACTTTTTCAATTGTAACTTCAGTTATCGAGTTTTTATTAGCAGACTACATTGTACTACAATATACAATGCATTTATAAATGATTTCATAAATCATTATAGGCTAGAAATAGATAACTTTAATACAGTATTATCAATATTTTCCATAACACATCAGAAGTAGTAATCCGAAATGATGGAGTGATTGAGTCTAGTGTGTAATTTAATTTAATCGAGTTTGTAATAATATTACACGTCCCAAAGTAATTTATTGTGATTGTAAGCGTCAGATCTAATTTTCAATTTCGCAAGATATTGGTCAAATCAATTTCATGAACTGCAATATTCTGCCAAGATGATATAGAATATAAAGCTTCATTACTGTACACTATTAATCCATATTAAATCAATATTTGAAAGGAAGCAGTAATGAAAACTCTGTTGGCCTTCCAATATCTCAAACTCTGAAACTTCATCCGTATGAATTTTCAAGTAACGTATAATACGTCTTATTACTTGCCGGGATTATAGTTCTCCCATTTTTGTCGAAATGAACGATCCCATTTCCAATTTGATACCAACCTTCGAACCTAATCCTAATCTGGATGATTTATGTAATGATTTTCCTTAATTTTCACGTTAACTATGAATATTCTATGATCTTTTCCTGATAATCATATACGAATTTCAATTTCCGGGCAACCTTGGAACACTCCAGACCCAATAAGGATGTTTGGTTTTCTTGGAGAAAAATGATTAGAAAATTTGGAATTATTATGAACAAAAGATCACACATAATGCTAACAAACTCGATTAAAGAGTATTTTTGAAACACAAGTCTGTTATTAGAATTGGAAAACATAAATCATTGATGTAAATCCAACTACTTCTCACTAAAGTTCAGAAAAAACATTTAAAATTATTGTTTGTTAATCAATTCTTTTTGGATAATTAAATAAAAATGTATTTATGTTTTAATACATAAAGTACAATAAAATTTACACTGTACAATTCGTTTTACAATTTCGAGCATGAAACCCAATATTCTATATTCAATAGATTGGAAGGTCTTTTGCCAAATCACCATTTCATTCCATCTCGGCTTCCGTACTTGTCCTACTTTCATACCTAACAACTATAACAACATGAATACGAAGGACGAAACAAATGAATATTTTAATAGAGCTTGTATGACTTTGTAACACCCACTGTCTAAGGAAATAATATTGCTGTTTCCTAATTTCAAACATAATTTAGTAGCATTCAATAGCGGTAAGATATTTAAAAGTTTTGTCTGCTTCGCTTAAAAGATCCAAGGTAATTCGGAGTAAAATGACTGATTTCTTATGTCTTAAATGAAGTTATCATTATCATTTCAACCAATTATTATCAGCGGTTATTTCAAATTCCAATTTCTGCTTTAAATCTCCTGTTCGTGAAATTGAAAGCAGAATTTGTGTAGACATTCACAAGTATCAGAGCTTTGTTTTATACTTCAAATAGCTGATTCTCTATTCCACATCTTTGTGCATGTCATGAGATAGTAATATTTCAAATATAATAATTATTCTCCGTGCTCCAAATGTTGGTGAAAAAAACGAGATTCATAATAATTAATTAAAAGAAAATCTAAATTATGTTACAAAGAACTCTGAAGACTTCCGCAAGTGCAGACATTGACAATAGAATAATTAGCTTGAGAAGATTCTTATGGGGAGGAAGCCTTGAGAAGATCATTATGTACTCAATAGAAGTTGAATAGTTTGAATATCTAATCAATTCTAAGGAAAGAAAAAAGTTTCTCATCCTACTTTTTGAAATTTCAATAGCTTCAAGGAAACTTTATTGTCCGATAGAATTTCTTCATTGGTTTAATAAAAGAAATTTTGTTCAGAATATCTGTTTTTTTCGAAATTGAAAACTTATAATGTATTAAACTTATTGTATATAAAACTATACACAGTGTAATACTACTGACATCCTATGAAAGGCTTTTGAAATCATTGTAATGCTTATGAATTAATATTTCGAGATCTCCATATTAGAAAATGGAAAGTACATTTATTTAACGATTTCTATTGTTAGTTATTATACTGTAATTTTGATTGAACAATATGACATAATTATAATTTATTATTTAAATCATGTGAATGATTATTGCCTGAGCTGACAACTTCTTCAATCTATTCAATCTAGCTTTTGAGTCCCACAAGCAATATTCTAGCCTTATTAGCAATATGTTTAGTTATTTGCATTTACATTTGAAAAATAAGCTTCAAATTTTTTATCCTCGTTATTTATTGTTTTTCTATTCAGGATGTCAAGGTTGAAAGGAAAAAAAATTAGTGACCAGGAAGCAGGTTTAAAAAGAAATAGAGAGATATTTGGAGAGAATTTTTGAAGGAGAAAATAATATAAGAAGGAAGAGGAGAGAATATAAGAGCATTTTGTTTACTTTGTCGTAAGGGAATTTTCTTTGAATTTAAGACCCTCTCTATTCAATCTGGTACTTATTTTCATCACCATACTCTTGCTTATTATTTTCGGTTCCAGAAAGTATTGTCGATAAATTTAAGGCAGTATGAATTGGGTGCTACTTGTACAACTTGATAAGAATAACTATTCTATCGGAATAAATTATTTTCCCTATACAAAAACATCTTCCAATAGTTTCTTCTCAAACTTTTATAATTTTCAACATATTTTTCTTTTTTACAGTTCCTCTTGCATACAGAAGGCCACCAATATTTGCTAAAACACGGTTGCCAACCAGCCGACATGGATTCAAATGTTCTCCGTATTGATGTGAGTAAACAAGATTTCAGAACTTTTTATCTGAAGAGATTTCTCACCACAGTTTGATTTTATATGTTTTACGCCTTCTCAATTTGTAAATAATTCATTGTGATTCCTCCTATTTTATGATTCAACTCGGACTTTAATTGAAAAATCTTTTGCCCGGTTTTTCAGTCGTTCAATAAACTTATTGAATCAATAACTATTTTTTGCATTTGAAAACACATGGTTATATTGATTCAATAGTGCTATTGGATCCATAAACTGTATATTGAGCGACTGAAAAACCGGGCATTAGATTAAAAGAAAATTATAATAATTCTTTCTCAAAAGAAGAAATCTTCGTTAAGTCCTCACGTTGAAAAAGAGAGAAGTTTTCATCAAAAAGAGCAAAAGTAACAACTGCAGTTCTAAACTTCTGACTGGTCTAAATGAATTTCTCAGCAAATTTTGCATTACAAATCAACATTCACACACCCTTTTCAAGTCACTAAAATGATAATGATAAATGATAATGAGTAAATTTCCCTCTTAAGCTGCGTCCATACTCACCAAATGTTTGACAAACATTTTGAAGAAAACATGTTTGTTGAGGAGCTCAAGGAACGAACATTTTTAAAAGTTCGACAAACATTGTTTGTCAAACAAAATTATAGCAGGATTCTTTTAAATTGTCAGAAACAGTTGATTGATTTACGCTCGTTTACTAACGTTAAACCAGCTGTTTTCTGACAAGTTAAAAGAATTCTATACTGTTTTGCCAAACATTTTCGGCGTTTGCTGTGTGTGATGATATCGAATCATCATATGTTCTTATGTTATCATATTTTCTTGTGTTGATTTTGTATTAATTTTAATTATTTAATTATTAATTATTTAATTATTAATTAATGTAGATTTTTAATTTTTTCAAAGATTACGTGATGATTGTATTAAAATTATTTTAAGTCTATTTAATTTGTATTTATCTTAATATCAATAAAATTTTTTCCTGGCTACGACCTTGTTATGGAAATTGAATACTGGTAACATCACTTGTTGCTATGGAAATTTCAAATAACAAGCTATTCATGAGGCGCCATGCTAAAAAAGTATACTCTACAAACAGTTTGCTAGTTTTCGCTACCAGAGCAAACATTAATAGTCCAAACAAAAATGGCGGCGCGACACAAAATCTGTTCTACCCAAGGAGGATAGAGAGTTTTCATAATGCTCACACTGCGCAGATCAAGATGCGCCTAGAACTCAAAAAAAGCTCTCCATGGTTTTCTTCCTCCTTGGCTTACACACACCTTCAAACATTTTGTTTGTATCGCGTCCACACTGGCCACGGACAAACATTGTTTGTAAAACAAAATAAAATTTGTCCAAACTGTTTCAACAAACATGTTTGTCAAAAGTTTGTTCAGTATGGACGCAGCTTTAGATAAAAAGAGTCTTCAGACTGGCTACAGACCAGTTCCATGCAACTGCAACAAGAAATTATTTTCGCACATGCTTTGCAATTACAATTAACCGTCTGGTTATCTCATTATTGAGAAGACATGTCTTCGACTCTCGGACTCTGTTGAAAGGGTTCAACCAATTCCAGATGACCTTGAGCTGTAATTTTTCTGAAACAAGGAAAAGGTCGGTGACTTCAGTCTGGCGGGTACTTTATTTTTACAGCTGAAGAAAGATGTAAAAAGTGATAGAATAAAGAATCAAAGATCGAAAGTTACGGAGACAGCCAGAATGGAAAGAAACAAAAAATGAGCATTATAAACTCGAACTTTTTTTAAATATATTTTGCGATCTCATATGTAACAGAAGACCTTTAAGGAGGGTGGAAAGTCGCTTAATGTTATCCAGAAATACCATTAAAATGGTATATTCAATGAAAAGGAATTGAGAAAAAATATAATTTGGAGGGGAATTATACCTTTGGTCCTTAGCTACCACAAATGTATCTACAAGAGGATCGTTTTAATAGTTCCTTGTAAATGATTGATTCTGTAATATAAGTATTTCATGATTTTTTAGTTTGTATGACCTTTTCATAATTACATCAACATCAAAGTGAACTCATCTATTTATTCACGTTCTAACATTCGTGAGGATAGTATCAGGATCTAGAAGTGAATATAAGATAGGATAAAAAGGGCAAGTAGGAGTAAAGTTGTTAATAGATGTGAATGAGGAGGGATTTTGAAGACGAAAAAAGCACAATTTGGTGAAACGGCCTTCAACTCAACACAAAAACATAGTTTTGCCGTTAGCTCTATCGTGACTACAAACTGCAGATCATAACCATTCGCTACATCATTTTAGTGGGCAATATTCAAGAATAAAAAACAAAAACAAAACATTCACCACTTGGATGGATTCACTCGGAAGTTGGTGTTGGAGTTGTTGGCTAAATATCTTTTGTTTTCTAAACTCTGTCTCTAGATGAAGACTTCGTCTCTAGCCAATTCAAAACTAACTTCATTCTTCGTATTGTTCCTAGGAGAATCTGAACCCAGTAATAGCCTGATGTAGCATTTTGGCACAGAATCACACGTGATAAAATTATACTTGTAAAATACTTCAAAAGCATGATCCAATGGGTCATACGTATTCTTTATGAAGTAATTGGTAACCAGTTTATACTTTATACCTGATGAAAAACTCCGATGATCGCCTCAGAGAAGAAAAACGATTTTCCGATAATCCCGTTGAAGTGAAAGCGTCATAACGATTCTTATCTTTAAAAATTCCAAGTTGATTCGAAAATAACTTTTGGAAATCATTGCTAATGATTCAATCTCAGATACAAAACAAGTTAACACATTCAAGTAACGTACTGCAAATTCTTCGATAAGTTCATTTTATTTACTCATTCAGCAAAAATACGGAACGTAGATGTATCAACTGATAACCAAATGCTGTTTTATCGTATTATTTTCAAAAAGAGTTAAAAAAGGTGTCATCTGTCTATCCAGCCCGTCAAGAAAAAATAATGATAACTTGATTAGAAAAAGGCCTTCTGCAGTAATCTTTTTTTCAGTTTTGGTACAGAGATCAATGGACTAGGTTTCCTCTATTCAAGTCAAGCTGATGAACTCTCTCCCGATCTCTCACTGTGGGTTTGCGTTACTCAATATTCAGCTTTAATAACATTTATGAAAACACTTTATTAGTTTGGAGTATTATAATGAGTATTCCCTTGTTGATATAAATGTAGAGGTATACTAGGAGATTCCGCTCATTCAAATTCATGAGAATCAAAATTGGATTCCAGTGGTTCGGAGCCCACCTAAAGCTGTAGTTTCATTCATCTCTCATCATCCTTCCTAGGCACAGTTCGACAGTAAGACATAGTTTATGTGGGCATCACCAAATCAAAAGAAAAATAGTGTGTATCGTAAGAGTTTCTCCATTTCCACAAAAAAAAACGTTGGTCTAGTTCAGTAATCGTAGGCTGTGAAGTGAACGATTTGAATGTTTGCCACTTTATCTCACGCTTGCCTCCATCTTGAACGTGCAGAACGAAATGGTTTTCGGAATTAGTCTATTTTATGTTTTCAAGATCAGGCTGGAAGCTAGGAGAGTCTTATCTGCCAAAAATATTACCCACTTATCCCTTATCTGGATTGGATTGTGCGAGCAACTACAAAAATATTTGGAAAGGTCATAGTTTGCAGAGAGACTTTCAAAATAGTATTTTGAACCACCCGCATGGAGGAATGTGATAAATATAAATACGTCATTTTGATTTCGGAGACACAGGCTACTCAGAGATCTAACCAATTTTCGTTCCAAGTGAGAGATAGAAAGCATACAAACCCTTTTCATTGATCCAAAACTTCTGCTAATAGAGAAATCAAGAATTTTTTAGGCCCAATGTTGTTAGTAACTCCAAAGTTGTAGTATTCTCCAAAGTATTTTTCCTCTCAGAGTATCATTTTTGATACTCTATTACAAGGACTAGGAGTAGATTGAGGAGTCCTCTCATTCTGTAGAGGATTCCAAAAATGTTTATTGAAAATTTATTTCAATAATTTCTGGATCATAATCTCTAACATTACTTGCTAAGAGGATAATATCGCTATCATATCAATATAATATAACATAATTATCAATACCAATATTTTCTCGCTTCTGTAGTAAAGCTGAGCTTGTCAGACGTAATATATTTCAATCATCTTCTCAGTAACACTTTAAACAGTGTAATAAGTTTACTCAGCGTTAATAAGTAATAATTTCTAAGTATGCCTACTAGTTCAATTACAATTTATCGACACTTATCACATATTTACGAAGCTTAACTCAATCAGCTCAAACAACCCTTGATAAAGTAATCATTCTGTATAATTATAGTCTTGAAAGCTCAAGAGCGGGTTCTTATTCAATTAAGCCTATGACATATTCGTTTTTTATAGCCTAACCGTTTTGTCAAAACTGGTTGCTCAATACTGGATTATAATAAAGATTATGAACCTTCAACTCCAGGAGCAAGTATTGCAGAACAAGTAAGCTACTAAAAGTGAATGCTGTTCGTGTTATTTCTATTTCTTTTTTCAATTAACCAGCCATAAAATGCATAGGCTAACATGAGTAACAAGAACTTATCAAGAACCTTTTTGGTCTTATAGGTATAAGACCAGTTTAATGTAGGCTGTACCAGTACAGTACAAACAAGAAGATAGTCTTCTCACTTATTTAAAACTAGCATTGATGATAACATGATTAAAGTTTGATATTTCTGATTTTTATCTTTGTTTTTCAGATGTGTGTTGGCTACTGGAGGTACACGATCATGAAATTCATTGATCTCATCGACACTGTGAGTGAAAAATACAGAACTAATTATGAATGAATTTTCTGATTTAATCTATAATCGATCAATCAATCAACAAGCAGTACGCAAATCGGAACTAGTATTGATTAATACTACAGATGCAGTTTCGAATTCCACCATCTAAAATATTTTGTAGAAATTGGAAATAGGTTTGCGAAAGCGATCTAGCATTGATTAAAACTGCAGTTGCAGCCTTTGAATTTCACCCCCTGAAATCTATAGTGGCAGTGGTGGAATGCTCTCAAGCAAAGTAAAATTCATTTTGAAGAATCAATCTTATTGGTGCTTTGTAATTTTTTCTGATTAAGAACTCTGTTCTCTACATGAAAGTTTTATTGATGAAGTGATGATAACACAACATACGTTATAATGTGCTACATAAAAAATCATTGTTCCTTATGATGCCTTGAGAAAGAACATGATAAATGTATATATCTATTTATACACATGTTACTACAATAATTCTGGTTATTATCTGTGATTTTTGGGATGAAAATGAGAAATTTTTCCAGGTTTTCTTCGTTCTGAGAAAAAAGAACTCGCACATGACATTTCTCCATGTGTATCACCATTGTGGTATGGCATTGTTCTCCTGGTGCTGCTTAAAGTATTTCAGAGGTAACAAAATATATATTTTTTTAAATAATATTAGAATTAATTTAAAAAAATTGAATGAGAGATAGTTACAGAGGAGGAATAAGTATAAATTTCATTCTTATTCGCTGCGTTAAAAGTTGGATTAAGTCTGAAGTTACTGAAGGTATTATTACCTAGTAAAATTATAAGTATTAAAAGTATCTATATGACTTTTTGTTAGCTGACATTCGTAGAGCCCCATGTGATAATAGAAGTCTCAAAAAATTATAATGCAAAGGTGTTAAAAGTAGTTTTTCAAAAATATAAATCATTCTATCATATGAATGAAGTAAGAAATTAGTTTTTAATGCTACCGCCCTAAACTCGTAGTGGTGGAATGAATCAAAACTATTTACGAAATGTATTCAATTATTACCGTACTTAAGAATGGACACTTCCCTACAACTATCCAAACTACAAAATATATGTTTAAACAATACATCTAATGAGCTTCTCACTTTGAAATTGATACGCAATGACAATAGAAAAGCTTGACAACAGAGTAAAATAATTTTCAATGGAGCTTCCGAGTGACATTGAGCTCAGTGGAGACTGAGAACTGTGAATAATTTTTCTGACATAATTTGAAAACGTGCCTTCCGTAATTTGAGACATTTTGTGGTCAGGCATATATTTGTGGTTGATTGGGATAATAGCTCTATGACGCATTGAGGTAATTCTACTTTAATGGAAGCTAGAAATACTCGAGCAATAATTCTCATTATTACTGGTCCTGTACAAAGTTTCCTCATGAAAAATTATTCCAAAACAAATTCGTAGGATTGCAGGCGTTTCATAAAAGAACATGAATTTTCTCTATTGAGGTATTGGTATGCAAGGTGTAAGTAATGTAAGTAATGTATGATGAGGAAAACGCTGTCCTAATTTTTAGCTGATATGTGGTTGTAGCTAAGGTTGTAGCTGATGAATGGTTACTATAGTCCGACCACAGACAAAAGATCCTTCGCGCATTGTATCACTGTAGTGATATCTCTCTCGCTCCACTATACTGTGTATCGTGCGCTTTCTCTCTGCGCAGTAGAGTTCTTATTTTGGAGTTTCTTTTGACTGTGGTCGGACTATTATATTATGGTAGCGATTGCATTAGGCTATCATGATAAAAATCAACAAATCAAAGTGTATGATTTAAATTAATGTTTTTCAGTATTCTATAATATTAGATTATCATTCTGTAGATGTAAAGATATCTTCTAAGATATTCTACTTGTAAGAGTCTCTATGTAATAGCATTAAATGCAAAAAAAAAAAACAGAAAAAAATGGAAAATGGCAAGTTTATTATAAAGGTTTGATATTCTAATTTCTCAGCTACCGTTCTCAATAAAACCATTGATTTTTGATAGAATAAATCGGTCAAGGCATAGGGAACTTTCTGACGGTTTTGTGTTACATCAAATCGTGCTGGCCATGTAGTTGTGTCCCACATGATAAGATAGCGCTGACGCTGGCGTCTCACCTATTCTCTGTCTCATCGCTAGTTCGAGTCTACACGTACGCTTTCTGGTTACTCTGAGTTCTAAGAGATGTCGCTAGGATCGGCCTCTTCATTCCTTGTCACAAATTTTAACGTACGATAGGAAATCTATTCTATCTAAAATCAATGATAAAACTTTGCAACTAATATTTTTGAAATGGTCCTATAGTATTTCATTCATAATTCAAATTTTTAATTATTTCAGGTGAACAAGGAGTCCTTCTTGGAGTTATGAACTGTTTAGTGCATGTAATAATGTACACTTACTACTTTCTTGCTGGACTTGGCGAGGAAATGAGGAAAAGACTCTGGTGGAAGAAGTACATCACCACAATTCAAATGGTAACAATAACTAAGAAGCTTCAATGTTATAATTAAAAATTCTATAACTATAATTCCTTTTCCTGTATAAAGGCTATTGTAAAGACCGGAACAGGCAGTCATGCCTACACCGTGGATGACAGAAGAAGAAGAAGACTATTATTCCATCAATTTCATTTCACTGATTAAAATAATTGATAGTAGCCACAATCTTATCTCTTTGAACATTCTTGATTCTTGTAGAAAATATCAATTAATTATGTTAGTTAAACTATGAGAAATGTGGAAAAATTGAATTAAATTTAGTGGGATGGAAAAGAAGAAGATTGCAAAGTACAGAGCAGCGTATAGGTTTCGTACTTGAAATTTTAGAACAGGAACATGTTAGTATTCAGCTTTTTAAGCGTAGGATACGTAATGAATAGTATTAATCTATCTGTAGTGTATTTTCTGACCCTCATCTGGAATTCAGACAGCAAATTCATCGTGAATTTGCTGAAGATTTATAAAGAACAACCATTTTAAATTCATCAATTAAATTTGAGATTTGATCTAATAACAAAGTTCAAACCAATAATCATAATAATCGATAACGTTTCATTAAATTTAATACCTACACTAATTATTCCGTACCTTTAACTGAACTACCTGTAGGTAGGCTATATAATACATTCTATACAGTAAGTATAATTGCACTATAAACTACAAAATGACGGTCACTGAAAAATAAGCAAGCAAGCTTTTTATCTGCTTAGTTTATAGATCACAGACTTTAGATAGCTCTATATTATAGAAATGAAGCTAGAAAATGGATCATGGATACCTACTTTATGACCTTTTTTGCTTCTATGCACTTTAATAATTTATTCAAAATTTAAAAAAAGACTTAATGAAATCAATTTCGAACAGATACTGGAAATGCAAGCTCAATGCAGTCTCATAAAAAGGCCCAAGACTGCCAGACCAGTTTAAATATTCTGAAAAAGCATGAAACTGGCTGAGGCATTCTACCGCATGTATCATACTTTTGACGATTATTTAAAACTTATTTTATGGATTGCATTTGCATCTTGTTGTCATTATCCTTGTGAGCCGAATAATCCAGTATCGAAGGAATAGACCCTCTATGTTATCATATTGCGAATTCATTCACAATTTATTTGTAAAATATGAATAGATAATTGAATAAATAGATGATTAAATAGATAAGATGAATCAATTAAGAAACAAATCAAACTATAAATAAATAAAAAACCTAGAGGTTTACAAATGTAACCCATTCCAATTGCAATCAATATTGTGAATTTCATTCAACTTTCTACTGTAGTGATGAATGTGTGAAAGATATCAGTCCATGCTCGATGGTGATAACAACATAAGTCTTTCATTTATGAGTGAAAAATGAAATGATTTTTGAAACATAAAAAATATTGGAGATGTAACTGGAATCGAATCCATGAATGGAGAAAATTGAGGATAGCAATAGACAACATCCACATTATACTTATACTTTATAGGTATATTAATTTAATTTAGGGGATGATGAATAACTTTCATTTAACATCTATCTCTACGGTAACTAACGGGTGATGTTCTGTTGATTTTTTTTCACATAAATACTGTATACGAGACGTAAAAAATATTTAAAAAAGAAATCATCAAAAAGAAAGTATCATCCGAAATAGTACATAGAAAAGTTGAATGAAAGTTATTCGCCATCTGCTAAATTAAATGAATATTATAACTGTCTAGTGTAATATATGCTATAAATAGTATATCATGTTGGCGAAGATCGAATGAATTGTTGCTATAGTCCGTTTCACGTCAAGAAGTCAGCATTGTTTATATGAGGAGCATTGATGCCAAGTTTCATTGAGAGAGAAAGAGAAAACTGCTCGAAATGTGTTTGTTGGGACTGTGTGCGACAACAATGCACAGTGCGAATAGGATAGAGACATCAGCAACTGCCTTGTGCTGAACAAGGATAGGAAACTTCCATCCAAGCAATGCTGACTTCTTGACGTGAATCGCACTATAGAAATCGAAAATATCATTTTTTAACGCAAAATTAATTGAATTTGTTCAAGAAAGAAATTATGATAATTTTGAAAGTTCTCTAATCACTAGGCTCGTAACTTACTAGACGATGGATATTTCAAATCTTTGTATTCAAATTTTTATTGTACCGGAAACAGATTTTTCATAGCATTTATTTTTTATCAAGATCAAAGAAAAAGAATTTCCCATTCTCATGCATTGATGTCATCAAGTATTGTCGATTTTGTTTTGCCTTCAAAATCTGAGACAACCTTGATATATTAAGAACCAGAACCCACTCGTCTATTATCTCCAATCCTCTTGAACCTCGCTTGATAGCAAATCCGATATTTATCTGAAATCAAACCAAAACAACATGCTAGACACTCGCCTACTTGATAGAATATTAATGAGATTATTGTCATTTCCCGAATGTAGAAATTGTATACGCTAATGAAAATAGTATGTTATACGTATTACCATATTATCTACTTCCTCATCTCGTATTATAAATATTCATTTCCTTCTGTGGAAGCTGTCATAAATATAATTTTTGAGCTACAAAATCCATTCTCGGTGGTTTGGAACCCACCTAAAACTATAAGTACAATCATCTCTCATCATCTTCTACTTTTAAGTGATGTAATTTTTGTCATTGCTGTATTATTTTGGAATGTGCAATAAGTCTTTCAAGACCTAGGACCCTAATAAACATTAATCAATCAATCATCCTCCCTATCTCCCAAGCATGAGCCTGAAACTTATGTAGGCATCACTATCACCTTCAGGAAAAAAAGAAACTGCTTCACATGATAACTACATGATTTATCAAGAGAACTTATTTCTCAGATTTCTACTTATTATTGAATTATAAAAATGTCATGTCTTAGTTCTCATCTTATTCACTTGAAACTGCTTACTGCGTTGAATAATGTCCACTCCAAATGGATCTGCTGTACGAAAATGATGTACTCTAAAACTTTGAAACACTATACATTTTGTTTTAATTAATATCGTAATGACAAATCTTGACAAAAGATCAACATATGACGGTTCTAAAAATTCCTAAAATGCCAAATATAAAAATTCTTGAGTCCAAAAGATTCCACCGTTACAGGAGAAAAATGTATTTAGTTAAAACAAAGGTAGCGAAGGTATTATTCAGTAAGGAGGTTTTATTAGTTAGTATGAAAGTAGCAGAGAATTCATTTAATCCTGTTTATTTCCTCCTTTAATTCCAATTTCTTGTTACAACATGACGGATAGGTGTGTTGAGTGAAATTGAATATTGAATCATTCTTATGATAATTACAATATTTTTTAATCCAGTTCAGAGTGCTATTATAGCTCTCATTACTTTGACCTTCAGACGGTATGCAGACTTTAAATCGATGTTGAGCAGGTCGGGAATCGTCTTGCAATTAGACTATGTCTGTTTTTCACGCAAAGATATTCGCTTCTTTAGATAGCTCATTATCAACATCCACTTTTCCTCATACAGTTTGGATAGTTCAACGGTCATTAGATGCCACTCACACGTTTCCACATTCCTTGCAACACAGTTAAAAAATTGTTCATGCACTATAATAACCTCTTACAATTGATGAAAGTTCATAAATGAATTGCCCAAATTAATGAAAACTTTTTCTGATAAGATACTCAGATTAAATCACTCTATTAAACCATTCTCATCTTGATAATGAGTGAACCAACCCTATCATCAGATTATTCCACGCTCCATCATAATACTTCTAGGTACACCATCTTACTGTGGGTAAACTCCATCAGCTGTTTAGAACAATAAAAAACGTTACAGTGAAGTTATAGAGTTCAATTTCAAGGATCGGTTTCTCTTATGACATGCTCCGACACATGTTATGACATACACTATTATTATCATTAAATAGTAATAATTCAAGTTCATAAATAAAAGTAACTTGAACTTGATCACGGCTTCCATTTATAAACTAATTTTATCTTCCCTTGATAATTAGATAAATAGTCCGATACATAGGAGGACCAATACCAATTGATATTTCCAATAGAAATACTAGATGTTTTCACAATCTCATATTTATTTATAACATATCAAATTATCGTTTGCTACAACATTAACAATCTCTGGTAAACTTGAAAAAAAATAAATGAGCAACATAATATTCACTATATAGTGAGTAAAACAATCGGTAGTTGGATGACCTATAAAGTCTAACGCCTCCTAATTATTGCCTAGATAAGCCACCAAAATTCGTTTTACAAACGCCATTACTGTTTGTATCTGATGACGTATGAGCCGCCCATTTTGGGAATGGCTAGTCTCGACCAATAGCAGGCGTTCACTATGATAAGGCATTCTACCAATCGTAACGCACGCTACATTTTATTGTATATTTTCTCGTATCTGATGACGTATCATGAGCCGCCCTGCCCGCCCACTATGGGAGTGGTTTGCCTCGACCAATAGCAGGCGTTCACTATGATAGGGCATCCTTCTACCAATCGTAACGCAGGCTACATTTTACTGCATAATATTCTCTCATACTTGCTCATTACTTTTGTTTCAGTTCATCATAGACTGATAATGCTCTAATAACCGAAGCAGGTATCTTGATTATATCAATGAATATTTGGTTGTGACAACTTGGATGGTCAGTTGCATAAAAAAACAATTAATTTAACCGTAGAATGACGTCAGATTCGTTCATTGTAGCATCTTGTTCTGAAAGAATCGGGTCTGGTAGCTTGTGACTTCCCAAGCTTGATTTCTCTAGACAATTGTGCTGCTCATCTAGTTTTATTCGTACTGCTGACTGAACTAGAAAATAGCTGATATCAGCGTAAGCTAGAGAAGGGTATTCAGCTGCGGTGGATGCTTCTCTCCTAATAAATCTCCAATTCTCTCTTGGGGAACAAATACCAACAATAATAGATATTTCACTTAGATCTTTCCGGGGCTCGCCTGTTTACTGTATATATTAAGCTCTACGATGCTTTGATTTCCATTATATAGGTGAAATGGAACATTCCTTATTGCAAAGTACAATCGAATCAACAACGAACAAAGAAATCATTCGGTTATATTCTTCGTTTTGAAAATACAAATACTGGATAAAAATTTGCTTCTATTATTTCCAATGTATCGAAAAATTATTCTATTGGAACAATTCATTCTCATCTTTGTATAAAATTCAACTTTTTCAAGTCAGATAATAATCGGATAATAGGTTTTGAGATCGGATAACGCCTGTAATAATTTGGAGATTGGATACGGTACTCGAATTATACATCTTTAAGTGCGATGTATTTCTTTTGTTTTTTTTTCTCTTTTTTATACTGAACATGAAATGGACTTTATGTCTGTGAGCTTCCTTAAGAACAAAATAAAAAAATACATGAATTTCTCAAAACAAAATCCTCTCTACTCAAATCTGGACCACAATTAAGCTAGATTACATGATGGTTGACGGACAGTGTAGCACAAATATTCAAAGTAGAGAAATGCGAATGATTTGACCAATGATGGAAAACCGGTATTTGTGGCGGAATATCCGCAACCTTTTCGCAGTGTCCACTTAACAAGATGATTCGCTATCAGGCAAACTAGTTTCATCTGTCTCTTTCCTGCTTCAATCGGGATGATACGGATGTTGGGCCACAAATCTTTCGACGACCTCTGCTTGTAACAGGGTCGCTCAGTCGACCTTACCATTGAAGAGTACACCCATGCAAACTCGCTTGCCAGCTTGTGTAGGATACATTTTATGCAGGCTGAACAATACTAACCGGTGAATGTGTTCTAATGCAATTCATGAGCTCACCGTACTTGATCTATACTGGAAGCTCTTTATAGTTAGTTCTTAAATATTGGTAATTTGAATACAGAACTTGAAGTTTAACATAATATTAAGTAATTTCATTGGCGAGTTCCGTTTGAGAACCTTTCATAGAATAATTAATCAGTTTCCGGACTAGTGGTTCCGTAATCATTATCAACTGTAATCTGTCACTAAAATCTTGTTTCATTAGGAATATTCATAAATTGATCACAATATTGGAGTATAAACAATAATATTATACTCGAATTATCTGAAACGCTATTAATTTGTTCTGAAGGCTTACTTAATAAGCATATTGTGATAAAATATCATATATTTTTGCATCATTGTATAGTTTTTCAAATCCATAAGCTTTCTCATCATCCCCTCTCCTCTCATTGACATAAGGAATGGTTCATCCTCATCCATCATTATAGTATCATGCATTTTCCTCCTTTTTACTTAACTGAGAACAAACATTTTTATTTTCATTCCATCATGTATTATTATGAATTATTATTGTAAACTTTGCTTAATTTAGTAAGTTATGCGTACGTTTTTGTTTAGCTTTCCTGCGCTCGACTTATGCCTTTGCAGGTTTTTTATGATTTTGTTAAATATGTTAGTACGTAAGATTTTCTTTTCTTTTTTATTGTTTATCACAACAACAGTTTAAGAAGTTCAAGAAATAATAACTAAATTCGAGGTCTAACAAAAGGTGGTCAAACTAAATAATAACTAAGTTTAAGAAGTTTAAGAAATAAAACAAAATAATAACTAAATTCGTTAAAAGGAAAATAAATATATTTGCTGCGCATGAATATAACAGTCTCTTCTCAATCTTTCAAAAATTATTATAGGGATTGGGCACTGAAATTACCTTTAAAAGACTGACAGTAATAAAATTTTTCAACCCAATACTGTCACCTACTGGTTAGATACCCATTGAGAATTGTAAAATTATTATTATTATACGACTCATGAATTCAATAATCAGCTGCCCTTATTTGAAACCAGGTTGTAAGTTTATATTATAGGGTCTTTATTGTATGGAATCTAAGAATCTCTTTTACTCTCAACCCCCATCATTGCAAAATAACATGGGTAAAAATTATTAAACCTGTAAATTGACATTTTGACAGATGGTAAGGTGGCAGCAATTGGGTACTATAGGCTGAAAAATATTCTAAATTTGCTGAAACGGGATAAATGAATGTCCCGAGAGGTTCTTCGGGGGACAGCGGGACAAGTTACCGCGAGTTTCTATTTGATAACGGGAAGTCCAGTCACTGTAACTGCCTACATTTATAATGGACACTCTCTCTACCTCTCTCTTTCTCATCTCTCTCACTCACACTCTCCCTCACACACACTCTCTCTCTTTCTACATCGATATTCCTTCAATCCTATAATATAACAATGGATATCAATGATTATAATTATTTGGTCCGCTATATGAGAACAATATCGTCCCTTTATAACAGTATATCGCCTCTCTGTAATGATTTTACAGAAAAATTATTTGAACAAAATAAAAAATAAGAATAAGAATTGTTTAGAGATCCAGATCTGG
Source organism: Laodelphax striatellus (assembly GCA_017141395.1). Taxonomy (NCBI): domain Eukaryota; kingdom Metazoa; phylum Arthropoda; class Insecta; order Hemiptera; family Delphacidae; genus Laodelphax; species Laodelphax striatellus. The sequence continues at coordinate 27,692,922 of CM029536.1, forward strand.
AAATTAACAATTTAACAATACTTATTAGAAGAGTTATAAGTTATCTTGGATTCCGAATAGCCTTCAACTTTATTATTGAAAATTATGGAACTAGGAACTAACAACATTCAGAAAACTAGTGGGGTCAAGTACAATTCTCGTGACCATTTTATTGTTTTCGAATTTTATCCAGCGAGAAGTGATAAATTAACTCATTGTGTTGACATTTTGTTCCAGGGTCAATTCTGCATCGGACTAGTCTACATTGGATCGCTGATAGCATTCGGATGCAATCTGCCAAAAGGCTTCAGTCTGTTCTGGGCGTTCAACCTTGTCATATTCCTTGCACTCTTCCTCAACTTCTATAACAGGACTTACAGTCGGAAGCCGTCCGACGCAAAGACGGTGGCACCGACACCGACACAACCAGACACCGAAAAAACCGACAAGCAGAAAGTGAATTGATTCGTTGTGCTATGCGCTCTGCACTCCTTGTCTTTGAATTATGCGTTGTTGCATTCTACATGCTTTAAATGCGCTATAAGTGGACTAAAGTATTTACAATTCATTTCTCCTCTATTGAAGTACAAGGTTTAATTATGGAAATGATTGAACATTTGATGAAAGAGTGTAGCCAGACACTTTTGACCTAGAAATTTACTAGTTTAAGGCTTTTTTCACACAATTGCGGTCCGGGCCCGGATCGGACTGATATTCTGACTGATTATCAGTATTTTAATGGGTATATCCACATTTAACATCTGGTAACCTATATGGTTCATCAGTCAGAACATTCCCATCCCGTCTGATCCGGGCCCGGAGTAGGAGAAACCTTAGAATAATTTATGAACTTTCCCTATTCAAGAAAATTCTCAAATCTCAAATACGGAGCGAAAAAAAGGAAAAATGGCTGCCATATTGGATTTTTGTTAATTTCAAACGTAAATTAACAAACAATCCGGAAGATAGATATTTCAATAAATTGTTGTCACATTTATAAACGTTATCATGTAGGCTATAAACCAATATTCACTAAAATCCAGATTTGAGTTATCATTACATTGAATTGTTCAATGCCGAGCTACTATTTGAGATTAAAACCGACATTTACTTAAGTAAGTCACTTAATCGTGTTTCTTGAGTAAGGAACGTTTATAAATATGGGGCTCAATCTCTTAGATTACATTACACAATCACCAAAAATGGGAAACTTGAAATCGGCTTTCTAGTATCAAATAATAGCAAAGCACTTGCTGTAAGCATAAGTAGGAAAACTCCATATTATCAGTCATATCAGTGATCCAAAGTATCAGTAAAATATCAGTGATTTCCTTAAGATACTTGAATCACTCCATCGTAAACTTGAATCAGAAATGGTTTAATACTCATTCAATGCTCATTTCCAAGTTGGGGAACGCTGAGGATCGTTTAAGAGATTGCTATGATATCTTGTTGTTCAGCTCTTAATGAACGGCCTGAAATCTTCACTTGAAATAATTTGCGAAACAATTTAAAACCCCTATCTATCAATGATTTGTATTAATGCCAGCTAAAACGGATTTGCAGATTCTCTCAACGATCAAAATTTTCCAAAGGAGACTATGCTTTAGAACCTGGAAATCGATAAAGTTTCTGTTATGAAATCCGATTTCCAGTACCGTAATATAAATATTGAATCATCCGTTGCTCTTGCCTCTGAAGAAAAATCACGGAATTTGATCATTAGACTAGTTTGTAATTGTTAAAAATTGAGTGCTTTTTGTGTTAACTTCTTCTTTTTCTAATTCCAGTGAATCATCTCTGGGAAATAAAAATATAGATTCCTGGATTAGATTTTTTCAGGATGACGGCTGAACGGCACTTGAATAAAACGAATAAACGTAGAGGGGGAAATCCCCTATTAGCTGCCATCCTCAGAAATTCTAATTTCAAGTTATTGGAAAATGCAGATTCTTTCGCTACAGCTTTCAACTTCTATCGACATCACTCAACATTACTGGAAATTACAATGATTGAAGTACAGTGTTGAGGAATTTATTTAAAACTAATGTAATTTTTGAGATTGTCTATAGTATAGCATATTATAAGAAATTTTAGTTTATTTGTATATTAATTTTTAGTATGGTTTAGTGTATTTGTGATCATCTATGATTATGATTGAGTTGACTATCTTCTTAAATGTATTGTAATCTATCTAAAATGTATTGTAATCTATCTAAAATGTATTGTTATTTATTAAAGACGAATCTAAATAATTATTCATTTGAAGTTATTTTCATTGTCAGATCCTATCTTATGATTATTGTGGATAAGTTTGCTTACATAAAATCGTTAGTTATTTCAAGTCTCTGAAGAGCCTCTTTTTTAGTGAAGAAAGCTTGATGTTGAAACCATAAGGTTAATACAGTAAAATGAAGTACCTATTGAAGTGGAGAATCCCTAAATAATTCATATATAATATTGCGGTACACAGTTTCCTTAGAACTGTCGGAATGGTTTCATCCAACTCATTTCCTTTTTTCAAAACTTGAACCAAGATAAATACCAAACATAACCAATTACGATTCCTTTCTCAGGTATGAGTTTATTTTCTCAAATTGAGAAACATCTTCTAAAGAATAATATCATGGAGAAGCATACTCTCTATGGAAGCATACTCTCTCTAAGGAGCTCATACTCCACTTGGGAAGCGGAATTCCCAGTGGCAGAGGCGAGTTTAATCGGTGAGATTAGATAAAATACAGTGCCTACCACTCCCGTTGTAACGGTGACCGGCTCCTCTAAGTACACAAATTTATGAGCTTCAAAATCGCTTCCCGTTGGTTCGGAACCCATCTAAAGCTGTAGGTCCATTCATCTCTGATCATTTCATCCCCATTACCCACGCACAAGCTTAGAGCTTAATATGTGGGCATCATTCCTAGCGAAATAAAAACTCTCTATAGAAAGTTTGTTTTCTGTGATAATATCCTTAACCTATCCTGAAATTGTTCACGGTATATTTTCTATTTTAGTCATTATTCAAACCAACATTCTTATATAATCAACTTCATTATTATATTGTGCCAGTTTTATTCATTTATAAACACATGTGGATAAATACAAACAATTATATATTCAGATGAAATAAAACACAATATAAATTCAAGAAGGTTAAACATTGGGGATTGAGGGTGTGAAAAAACAAAGCTATTGTTTTCCATTTCAGTAGTCTACTAGGAAGGCTTCCAAACAGAGAAAAAATCAATCAGAGATTTACTTTTATAACTTGATACTAATTTGATAAATCTACAAATATCAATATCTCTCTTATCCCTCTTCTTCATCTTCTTCCTGATGAATTTTATAGTGGATAATTTCTAGAGACAACAGCATTACAGAGATGATAATGGCTAATGCATACAACCACAATATCTTGTTGACGTGATTCATAGTGACTCCAAGCTCGTTCAGAGGTACAGGTAGATCCAATATTCTGTGGACCCAGACTCTTACGAGTCTCTGGATCACTCCGGAGGTATGAAGACGTAACAAACTAGAACAAATGAAATTTCAAAGGTTTCACTAATGCCAACCATTTACAACTACGATAGTCGTTATCAAGATTGTTTCGATACGAAATGTGTCATTTTAGAAAGTTATAATAATGATGGCTTTTTTTTAATACGGACTATGGGATTGGAAGCTTGATAAATACTGTGTTATACACTATACAGAGCATGAGAGCAATAGTAATGACTAACAAAGATTCTTCCTAGGTAGTCACTGTATTTGGTACAGGAAGACTACGCCATCTATTAGATATACAGGTAACTAATTCCTACCAAGCAATTAAAAGAAGTAAAACCTCTCATAGCGTTCCTTTCCTTTTACTGCATATTGGAACGTTCAATAATACGAACCTTCCTAATACGAATGAGTAAATTGACGGAATTTATACAAAACAAGGTGATTTTCTCTTGCGGGGGTGAAGGGGAGTCAAAACGAGATTACTCCTTCGGATGATCTGTAGAATTTTTGTACTGAAAATTCGGGGTTTCAACTTGAAAACGGCAGTGCAAGTTGATGAATATTGAGCAAAATTCACTCATTTTTACCGTCAATTAAAAAAATTGATTTATGATAATCAAATTTTATGATACAGTAGAAATTCTTGTTCAATGTTTATCTTTAATTTAAAACCATTTTCACATTTCTAGCTTTGAAAATAGAGACCGAAGGAGTAAACTGCGGAGTGCCTATTTTCATGTTTTTCCCAAAGCTAACCCAAAGGGCCCTTAACTATGTTGAAAATTTTCAAGGTTTGTCAGATAATACAGTGGAATGGCAAATTTATTAATGGGGAGATTGAATAAGTTGAAGCGCTTACTGATTATTGATCAGATGTTTGTAAGGGAATCCTTTCTTCATCAGAAGGGGCACGTAGAAAACAGCGTATCTGCCTTTGAGTTTCGTCATGAAACAGGGTATTGGTTCTCGCATTATTCTGGCCATAACTGTTGTTGATTCCAGTGTGATGGCATCTTTAGAGCAGATTGTTTCTCGAATATCCTGGTCTGTGATTGGCATGGGAACACACGGCGGGGCATTCACTATTCGCTTCCATTCGGGTGACAAATCACCATCTTTTCCCTAGAAAAATTATGAATTTGTACACCTCTTTAAAAAGAAATAGCTGGAAAAGCTGTTATTACAAGTTATTCTAAACAATCACAAAACTTTCTTCAACTTTGAACCTGTTTGTAATTTTCAAACATTATTTCAGCTCATCTCAGTTAAAAATCACTTCGAAATAGACTTTTTCACCGTATTTTGCATTCAGTGTTCAAACTTTGGAAAACGAGTACTGGTGTAACTTTTCCGAAACAATCGTGCCGATAATTTGAGGAAATGAAATTAGTTCCATGAAAATAACTTTGCACTCACATTTTCCCTTGAGCATACAAACTCATCCATTACAGTCGAAAAATTCTCATCTGAGTTCCTATGCAAGCTTTCCAGTAATGTTGTTTTCCTGCCATGGGCTGTATTTTTGTCATGACGTCAATTATGAAAACACAGGAAAATATTTCGAAATGTAATATTATTCTACTCATATAGTTCAGTTTTTGATGATGAGATTGATAAGTCTAGTCTAGAGGAATTTCGGAGTAGTTTTTATATAATCATTGACAAGGTTTTAAAGGCAGTACTCATTTGAAGTAATAAACTTTTACAACTGATTCAATCTGAAGGAATACAATGATTTTTGTAACAAATGTGATTATTTATTCCGAACCACATGCATTTATTCAAGAAGGAAACTGTGAGAAATTGAATTGAAAATACATCCTGAATTTTGTCTATGGTATTTAGCTGATTAGCTTATCATTAAAGTAACGACTGGTACTTGTAGAATATTCTAAAAGTATTTCGTCATGGAGAACAACATTAATAACAAATATAGTAAGGTAAAATATATTGTAATATAGGAAGTCAAACTTCATTGACGTTGGTAAAATATATTCTGTTTTTGCCTTCATTTTACTCCATTAATTTATTTATCTACTATTTATAGTCAATGAGAATTTAATCAGAATTAGTGGTAGAATGACATAGACCCCGTTATTCACCAGAAAAAGTGCGGAATAAGCAAAGTTCTCCACTCTGATGCAAAGCGAATGTGATTTTCTGGCAGAAATATCAGCCAACTTCTCTACTCCTTGTTCGTTCTTGAGGACCGCAAGTCGAGAGACTAGAGCTGCCGAATAGGAGGTCTGCATCAGCAAACCGAATAATAGACTGAGAACCGCTACAACGTGTAAAGAGGTCGCTGTTGGGCTTTCCCTCAATCCAAATCCTGAATAGAAAAAATTCAACTGATGAATTATTATTTGAAGATCTCTAAACAAATTCATGAGAAAAACTTTACTATATATATATGCGTATATGCGTATGGTGCGAGCAGCAAAAATACAAGGATAATAATCTATATATAATACATATTTGGTAGGTAATACATAGATTTGGTATTGGTTGGAAATTGGCAGTAGTCGATCATCATCTATTGAAAGAATTTGAGTATTATAGTCACAAGCAATTTAGCAAGCTGTTCGCATAAACAACATTGGTTTATGTGCTCTGAAACAAAATGAGCAGCAATCAGGTGCCGAACGCCGTTAAGCGGCCTCCCGGCAGGAGCAGCAGACATAGGAAAAACTTTACTGATTTGGGTTACTGATGTTTGAATTGTTTGCAGCCAGTTTGTTCATTTTTCTTCTGATATATATGATATATGATGAATTGACAAAGCTCACATGTTAAGAAAAAATAACTCCTCTCAATTATTGGTTATTAATACAGACTTATTGAAGATGATGATTTCTTAAACTTAATACATTACTAACTGCGATGTATTCACTGTTGATTTCACTTCACTAACGAAATGGTGTCAGATTATTTTAAATGTATGAAACTGATTTGTCTACAATTTTATTCTCTTCTGAACCGGAGAATTCCAAATGATAGCAAGGGACTAAAGGAAAACAGTTAAAATTAACAAGAAACATAGGAAAGATAAGGATAGACTTGGCAAATATAAGAAAGATTTCATTGCTGTTTGTATCTGATGACATTTGTATAAACATTCTACTTAGGGAGTGACTTGTCTTGGCCAATAGCAATCGATCACCGTGATAGGTCATCCAACTACCAATCATATTGCTCGCTACATATTTTGCTGCTTGTAACTGTTGTATTAGTTGGAGAGAGTTGAAGAGTTACATTAGAGTTACATCACTTACAAGAGATTGTTACGGTGTAACCAGTGTCTCGATATATTGATAAATGTGTGGTTAGGATATCTTTTTCGACAGTTGCACATATATCGAATCAAATTCAACCATTGTAAAATGACGTCATTGCCTTCAACGTCCGATGACGTAAATTGACGTCCGATTCGTTCATTGGTTATCGTTGCATTGTTTCCATTAGACGACATCATTTTACGGGGTTGAATTAAATCCAACTGGATTTTTGTGTAACTGGCCGTTAGTCTTATTATTCGAAAAGTATAATAATTGATTGATCGTTTTTATTAGATAAAGAATCTAGATGATCCAAATACAACTCCATGACAACACTCTTGACAATGTGATGAATCTTATATTCTTATATTGAATCTCATATAAAATCTAGATGATACAGATACAACTTCATAAATCAACACTGTTGACAATGTGATGAATCTTATATTTGAATTAACTTGCATTGCCTTGATTATTCAATTTTTGAATATATGACCTGAACTCACCTCTCTGGGTGACTGAGCCCAGTACAAATAGAAGACAGCTGCTGAATGACAACTGATTGGTTCTTTCGTTTTTTAAGGGCAATTTGTGCCCATGTCCATTGGATTTGTCACATTTGTCAATTTCACAGAATCGTCTATAAACAGAATATTTTATAGGTGGATTTGAATACACTTCATCATTCAGAAATTGTCATCAAGATTTAATGGATTTGAAACAATTCTTGAAATGAGTTCCAGAGTGTACGAGTAATACAGTCGATCCTTGATAACTCGAACTTCTTCAATTCGAATATTTCCCGTGGTCCCTAGCATTTCAGCTCCAGCGAACTTCTTCAATTATTCTAATTTTTGAATAATTAGAAGTTTTTGGCTGGTCCCTTGGGTATGAATTATACAAATTCCACTGTACTTGTTAAAAATATCACGTTATATTGCCAGAAACGAATCCTAGGAATAAAAAAAAAACAAGAGATTGGTTGTATAGAGTAAGAGTTTCCTCAATTTCTCATCCAAATCATGAGAACCTTTCTCACTTTGATTTTTTCAAGGACAGTGAGGATGACTGACTATGTAAACTAAAAAAGAAAATTGAAGCTCAGTTTAGTCTGCAATGCTGAAAATACTTCCAAATTCAAACTCAGTTCAGATTTCTATTTTTGCTTCACTTGATGTGAAAATGTTGATTATAATGGATCTATTATGCTCATAATTGTTATCTAGTTGATTATAACTGATTTTATGTAAAATTCAACCAATATACTCTTCAACGATACCTCTAATGATCCAGTACTTTTCTGAATCTATTACATGTGTTTATTCTATTTCTAGTGTTCAATCTATTCCTAGTGTTCTTACATGGAGTAAGATTACTTGAATCTGAATTTCAGGATTGAGGAAAATATCTTTTTATAATACTGCACCCTGCCTTTTCGTAGTTTCGTTGATCTGAAAAGCCTTGAAGAAGTATATTACGAAAAAAGGTTGAGGAAAACTCATACGGCATACACTTTATTTTTTCGTAGTATTTTGATAAGTTAATATGAGAAGCCTTCAGAAATAGGTAAGAAAAATAGGTTGAGGAAAACTCAAAATTCACAAAATTGAAAAATGAGTCAAATATCACTCTAAAAGAGGAAAACATCTTACGCATGACCGAAACATGTATGTGATGAGCCCCGTCAACACATCAAATATCATTATTACGCAATTTGTGCTCACATACTCTCCCACGCCAGTTCTTTTACTGCCGCTGGTGGATCGAGTGAGATTTGATTACATCATTTCAGTCAGGAATATCGAATCTCGACGGATGATTGCATTGATAACTAATCAGCTAACAGTATCCGAGTTGGAGCTTAATGCATACGAAATTACTTGCTATGATGGCATGAACAAAGACAATTGAATGTGTAATTGGAAAGTGGATTCTCTTACTTGAACAATTCAAACATAACATAATGCTATTGCAAAGTTTATTGTACAATATTAAGGATTATTATTGATCATTTATATCATAATAAATTGTCATTCATAATGACAATCACTGGAGAAATTATAATTTCTGGAGTACTTACATATTATGATTAAGTATTGGAAAATTATTATATTCATTAACAATAAACAATATTTTTTTTTTGACAGTAAATGTTTTGGCTTTTTTTGAACAATGAAAAAATCCTAATGTTTGGTTGAATTAACTGAGAACAACTATTTTGGAACAGTTGATCCCAGTTGATTAGTATTTCACTGATCATGGATCAAATATTGATCTTGCTTGGTACAATTGAATCTCATAGTTTTTAAATATAAATAAATAAAGTTTTATTTCCAGTCAAAAACAATACATCGAATAAATTCATAGGATTCCAAGGGAACTCCATGATTCCATGGGAACTCCAAGTTTCCCAAAACAGTATAACTGTAACTGCTGAAGAGTCTACTTTACAGTCATCAATATTCATGATTACTATTGGTTAATAAAATTCATATAGGCAATAACTGTATTCATTTTCCACGAACTGCACTATATAATATCATATTTGGTATTAGAATATTTGGTTGAAACTGAGAATTACCTGAATGAAGATATTCCCCACATGAAAATTGTTATGACAATAACAGTACCTACAAATGCAAGCCATAAGTCTCTACTCCAAGCCAGTATGTATGATGAAGAACTTCCCTGGCCTTCCTTGAGTCTCATAAACAATTTATACCTGGAAAAGGATCTTTCTCAGTATTCATACGAAACTTATAAAATTTACTCCTAAATTTGAACCTACACTGAATGCTAATCAGGCCTATATTCTTTTAGTGAGTGCTTCGATAGATCCATAAATCTTATGAAAGGTTTGAGGCTATGTACAAAATAAACTACATAGAGCTTCTTCCAGACATCAGAAAGAGAAATCTATACAAATAAAAGCGAAATGGCACTCACTCATTCATCAGCAGAACTAAAAATCTACTGAAATCTAAATTCGTTCAAATTTGGCATGCATGTTCAGTTTAACCTTTAGACGCGCACTAAGAACGGATTTCGATAATATCCCAAAAAAGGGATTTTCTAGTTTTTCTAGAGATTTTGTGCGTTTTCTCACCTTTTTCGAGAGCTAATAGGCAGAAAATGTTGAAACTACTCAGGTATAAAATGTTGGTACTTGAGTTCGTTAGTATCTAAAAATAATCTGTTAGAATTTTTTTGAGATTCTCCAAAAATTAAGCTAGAAATCGGCGTTTTTGCTGTTTTCCTTGCGCTCACTCTTTTAGTTTATGAAAATGATCCTGCTAGGGGTCTAGGAGGCGGAGCTCCCTGGCTAGATTGCTGGTTAGTTTAGAATAAAAATCAACTGGAATGTTGCCCCTGACAATGACTGGATACTACAAGCAGCACATGCCAAAGATAGTCTTGCAGTCGTGTTAAATGCAGTATTCAGAGCTGCTAACTAACTCCATTCATTGCTTGAAGGATACTAATGCAGATCCCGATAGAACCATGGATAAGACTAATATTTACTCTTGCTTTCACCTGTTTCATAAATTTATAGCTTTCATCATTCTTCATTCAATAATGTTTTGTATTACAGACTTTATAGTGAAGTAGAAACGATTGATAACTCAAGTAATGGCTTTTATTAACTAGAAATAAACGTATCATGGAAATGATCCGACCACTGACAAAATAGCCTTCAAAATAAGAACTCTACTGCGCAGAGAGAGCGCACGATATGCAATGCAGCAGTTTATCTCACTCGCTCACTAGAGTAGTGGTACTATGTGATACTGTATCACTTCAGTGATACGATGCGCGAAGGTTCTTTTGTCTGTTGCCAGACTATAACAGTGAACAACTGAATAAAATGGTGAACAAGACCTTGTCAACAAGATAAAATGGTGAGGTAACAGAACTCGATAACGAATAATTATCATACGGTGAACAATTATCGTCACTCACCATGAACTCATGATTGGCATAGAGTGATCAATATCATGGATGTCTTGGCTGGAGAGGGTAGTTGGATTCAACATGATGTCATAAGTACCCTTTTGCAAAGCTGCCTTTCCTTCAGTTATGTTCAGGATGTAGAATGTACTTCTGGAAATTTTCGTAATAACCAAGTCATATCAATAATATTCAATGAGGTTAAATGATCTTATACTCATCAGAAACCAGAGCGCGATTTTCCTGGAGTTTACTTGGAAAAACTGAGTCTTGTGGAACAATATAAACTCATAGGATAGCAAAAAATATGAAATATAATTTAAAGAAAAATATATAAACTCTATGCTTATGAAGCGAACGCAGTATGATTTGTTTATTCAATTGCGATTCATTGTGTTGGTATTACTCACGTGAATTTCAGTTCCTGTTGCAGAATGTTCCATATGTCTCCTATGTATCCATTGATGGAAAGAGTTCCGTTCTCTGACTTCGAAGTGATAATGTAAGGAGGTACCTAAGCAATAATCATTATCAACAATTGAAAGTTAATTTCAAAACATAGTCATTTTCGAACTTGTTAATAATTGAAACATATAATTAATTATTGAAACTTTGATAATAATTGTGAAACAAACAATCAGAGGAAGTAATGTAACATAAATATCGTTATTAATTAAAGTTATTCATCCAATTTATCCGTCAGACATTCTCAACAATGGAGTTGTTTCAAAAATGGCTGCAAAGATTCTCTTGGTATAAGTTTCTGATGTTTGTTTTTGGATGTGATGGATTGATATTAGAAGAAAAAGAAGAAAATTTGACTTTTCTTGTTAATTATTCCTGCAATTCCAATCAATAAATATTCAAGAGTGACCGGTGAAAACTAGTATTAGAACAGATCAGTGGTCTTTGCAAACCACTTAATCGAATATCCGATTGACTCGGGTTCACCAAAGGGAATAGGGCCTGTAAAACCTCCAAGTCCTTCAATTATCAACAGTAAAACGCCCTTAATTGGGGTTGAGCCCTAGACTAGCCGTTCTAGCGAATCATTAAAACGGATTCCTTTCTCGTTTTCTGAGAAAATCCTCATTCACTAGCTGTTCTAATCACTGAGCATCAATTCCCCTATCTCTGGTTCTAGTTCCTTTTTTCTAATCAGTGGCTCTTCGAATGTATTCAGGACCAACGACTCTCACCTTTAATTGGATTCCTAATTCTGTGGAAACCTATCGACTACTCTCATGTAACAAGTTGAAAATAATAAGAGCTGAAGAATATGATTGATTCTTTTAATGAATATCATCACCAAAAGCATATTCCATTCCCTTACAATCCAATCATGGGCTAATTACAAATTTATTGGAGAACATGACTGTCACTCACTTTGAAATTCTAATTTGAATCTACAGAAGAAATTCTCCATGAAAATAGGGAATAGTTCTTCTATGCATTTCATTTTCCGTAAAAGAATATTACATAGTTTGAAAGTACTTCCAAATAACTTCTATGAATTTGTTTGGATTGAGATTATCGTGTATACGTGAGAATAAGTAATATATTCATGATAATTTGTTTTTACGTGTAATGAATCATTATTTACGTAAATAAAACAAATCCAATACACATTATTTAAATGAATTTTGAAGTTTTCGTTTAAAAATAGACTTTCTAAATACTACAAGTGTTCTTCATAACAGTTGGCTAGGAGAGTTTACTAGGTACTTTCAATTGAAACATACACATGTTTGGTAATATATAATAATTGATAGGATGAAATGATTATAACTTATACTTTCAGGGTTGCAACAGGGTTGCAAACAGAAATCAATGTGGTTTCTCTCATGGTTGAATTTAAAAAACCAAACTCTCTAAAAATTAGGATTAGAGAGAAATTCTTGTAATAACATCGTTCTATAACGACGTTGATGATTAATTCAGAGTCAAATATTTGTGATAATACGAGACTCGTATAATATGTCTCCTGCAAATCTGCTAATTAGCAGTTCACAATTTCCGTCTGGCGAACATCGAGACGTCGAGAAGGGGATTTTAGTACATGTGAGCTGTTACTGAGAGATAAGGAAATAATTGCTGTGAAATCTGAACGTATAAAAGCAGATATCACCGAGTTACCTCTTCCACTATCACTTTAAAATTTTTCCCGGCTGGATCCAACGGCTTCTTTCGAGTGAACCATTTCTTCAATAAAAGTTTGCGATACTGACTGAACGTTTTGACTTCAACTGGATCGTAGAAATCGTCGGTTCTCCGGAAATTCGTATTATTGTCACAACAGACATCACTCACCTGAAATGGGTATTGTAACATTACTCTGTTGTGGGTCATGTGTGTAACGCTATTATTTTTATGTTGTATGTCCCGTGACGTCAGGATCAAGCAAATAAAGTCAAATGTGTCACAAGATAAGGGAGAGCTAAGTGATGGACTATAGTCACGCATCAAAGACAAGATCTCAATCCACTTACGTAACACACTTGGCTAAGCATACTCCTTACGTGACTGGGCATGTCAAAATTTGGCCTTGCAAGGGCTCACCCAGGATACTGATATTTTCGTAAATTAATAAATTTAATGTATCAATTGGGATTGCCAAGACAGGTGCAAGAACGACTAGAAAACCCAGTAATTAGGTGAAAAAACTTGGAGTATATTCTCCTGTTCCTCTAGAACATACAACTTGAACAATTAAATGAATTTTACAAGTTTCGTTAATGATTATTAATAACAATAAATAGCTTGTTACAAAATTTATATCTTCGGTAGAGCGTGGGTATGGGTATTTTGCCTGGCAATAAGATATTACAAAATCTCTAAAATTATGAAAGTCTTAACTACTAGACCATGAGCTCATGTTTTATGTTTCACGCAGTATGATCATTTCTCCCCACTATTTCACTTTAAAAGAGGCTTTTCGCGCCTTTGGCCAAAGGATTAATAAAACGGATCACTCACAGTATTGACGATGCTTTGACGTCGGTTACCGTATCCTGGTTTAGGCAGCCATCTCAGGTGTAGATTGGATTCCGTGTGTCATCTCACGATACTGCTTGGCTCTGGACCATGGTTTATAATATTTTCGCGACTTTATATGAATTTAAACAATTATATATTGCCACAGCTCAATATATCACAGTTAGAAAACATTTAAATTGAAATTGAAACTGATTACATTTGAAAATAATTAAACTGCACTCATGTGCTCAAAAGCAACTGCTCTCTAAGGAGTCTCAAACGGAAGAGAGTTACCCTTGCTAAAATTCAAGGAAACAGACTTTTCAATAGAACATTCTAGAATTTTTAATGAAATGCTGGGCTGTGGTTGGTCAATTTAATATCGTGTTTTTTGACGTCAGTACAATGCACAAAGTAGTTCCAACATTTAGCAACAATAACCATTTAAATAATATACGATATATTATATATAATACAGAATAACATATAGGACATTAAAATCCTTTCAATTTTTATTTTTATTTTTGGAAGATGCCTTTAAAAATATCCTCTACTTTTCAACTCCACTGCCAAATTCAAAAGGTGAACTGAAAGTTTATTGCTAAATTAATATACATCCAAATATTTTATGCTATAAAATAACTGACTCCTAAAATAGTATAATCTCATATACAACAAATATTTCCAAAATATATTGCTATGTTCGTGAAACCACCGAAGACATGAGACCTGTATATACATTATTTCACCGGCTTGGGATGATATTTTTGGTGAGTACAAATAATAATATGCATTATTTAGTAGCAAGTTAACATATGTGGATTAAGTATTTATACATTTTATAAATAATTGATGAATCATAATTTTTCCAATGATTTTATTGGCATTGACATCTTTCAGTAGATGATCCATATAGGCAGTGGTGTGTTTTGATATTTTTGGATGAAGGTTATGGCCATCTTCAAGATTTGGATTTTTCAATTACATAAATTAACATCAAAGAATACAAATAAATATACAATGTGATATGAGTCAGAGACTTTTGGTGGTGAGTCGGAGCTTGCTTCCTTGTTATCATTATTTTATCAATATTGAGTACTGCTAAATTAGGTCAGCTTACCGTTAATTATGCTATCTATTATAATACCAGCATTTAGTGGTCATTGACAATATTTTATTGAGGCTTTACTTGGTTGCCAGAATTTGTATCGTGACAGAAGCCCCCTATAGTTATATAAATGAGCGAATAAATAAGCTTTTAATAAGCTGCAGATAGAGCGAGTTTGTATAACTATACAAAGAAAACGAGGCAAATTTTCTAAGATCTCACATAACATAAAGAAGGCTCTAAAAAATATGTGAACACAACTGTCTCATGTTAGCTTACCTTCCGACTCGAATTCGGTACGGAAATATTCTACGTTACCTACTCATAAGATTTACAGAAGCGTAACATCTAATCATGGCAGTGATTTACACAAAAAATCAAGCATTTAGCTGAGAAAAAATAGAGCAAGGATAATACATCTAAAAGAGCAATATGAGAATTCAAAAGTTGGCGGCTAAAACAATACTATGATGACGACATGTCAAACCAAAGAGTATGCCAGGTGCCGGAGGAATCTCTACAAGCGCTGATGCACAAAAGGTATGTGAGGTTATCTCAGATGACACTCGAAAATACAATACAATTCAAACTCATAAGTTCTGCCAGACAATAAATGACATAAATAAAGCTCTCAAACAATTTACATAGATAGATGTACAATAACTCTGGTAACTGATCTGAAGGAAATAGCAGGTGACTTAAATGGGTGCCGACTTGTTTTATCGATTGACAAAGTTATTAGCCTAGGGCTCACAATCGTAATCTGTGGTTTCACCACTTGACTCAAAATTCACTGCCATGCAAACACTTATGGTTACAAATAAATAAACATTCAATAATAATATCAAAATGTGTTAATCTTAATTTTAACAAAATTTACTTAATAATACTGGCTACATTATAATAATTTGATTATAAACTTTCACAGCTGTGAAGTATGGAATATATACATGCTGTTTGATTTGTGTGGCATTGGCCTATCGTATGTGTACAATATATCGTCTACGCACACAAGTAGACATCATAACATATGTGTTTTTTGGTTATGTGCATAACGTATGACTTCGTAGAAGCTAACAAAAAATTCAGATATTTACTAATACTAACAAATATATGATATAATAACATAGTAAGTCTTGGAAAAGAAGGTAATTTTTCACTAATATTTGAAGTTGGTAATAATTTACCGTTAGGATTCTGTTTGGTTTGATCAGAAAATATGGCAATCGTTGGCCATCAATTATTTTATTAACAGAACTGTGTATTTTTCTAAAAAGTTCAATATCACTTATTTTGCGTAATTAATACGGTCAGGCGTCGTAATACATCCTTGGGACGATTTCTGGCTCATGTTAGTTTGAATCCTGTTGTAGAAAAATCACTTTTTTCGTTTATCTCCAAACCGGAAGCATGTGGTTCTTAGGAATGATATTGTTCATTCTCTATGGTAGGGTTTAATGTTGGCGAGGTTCTCGTACCAAATAGACGAAGTGTTTTCAGGGTCCTGAAGCTGCTCTTATTAACCTTTCGTATACCAGATGTGGGCGATTTAGGTTATGTTGGCCGGTTTGTTGTGGGTAGTTGATCAACGTCTCAAGAGAGGTTAGGTTTTGGTGTCCAAATTTTACAATCTCTTGACTTTATGGCGGGCTTGAAGCGAGTGTGCCGCCGATGAAAACATGTAGAATGCTCGAAAACTGCCGACTTTTTATATTGAGCATGTTTTTTACAATCTCTTGGCTTTAGGGCGGGCTTGAAGCGAGTATGCCGCCGATGAAAACACGCAGAATGCTCGAAAAATGTCGACTTTTTATATCGGGCATGCTTCCGATGAAAGCCTGAGTTGTGATACACTTTACTGTTTATTTTGCTGGACTGCCGTTTAGCTTTGCTCTGGGCTGCCGGAATTTGAACCGTCAGAGTCTTATAAGTTTTCTCTCCTCCTAGTCTTGCATGATGGACACCGCTGGAATTTTTCCCTGATGGATTGTTTGATTTTCCATTTGTTTTTGATGGTATATTAGTAGAAGGTGGTGGATTATTATCTTTATCAGTATTAGTAGCGGTATTCGGTGATGTGTCTGTTAGACTTAGTTGAGTGTTAACTTCCTGTACAGATTTTTCTAGTGGCTGGGTGGAATCTCTAATCAGCTTTTCCAAATTCTGGTAGGTGATGACACACTCTGTCTTCTGTGTCTCTACTGCCTGTTGTATGTCGGTTACTAGACTTTCAACTTGGATTTGGGTGGTATTTAGAGATGTGTTAGTTAGGCTTAGTTGAGTGTTGATTTCCTGTACAGATTTTTCTAGTGGCTGGGTGGAATCTCTAATTTGCTTTTCCAAATCCCTGTAGGTGGTGACACACTCTGTCTTCGGTTTCTACTGCCTGTTGTATGTCGGTTTTGGTTTGTTTTTCAAGATTTTCAGGTTCCTTCCTCAAATTCATCTGCATATCATCCACTCCTTGGTTGGGGCATACAATAGTGTCATCTAACTGCTTTCTTTTCCTTCATTTCTCCCTTGATGTCTCTGGTCTCTCCTCTCGATCCTCCGTCCATTTTTCTATTTGATTATTCATTTCTTCCATGTCCTCTTTCAATTTCTTATCCCACTTCTCCATTCGACTATCCATCTTCTCCATTTGACTAACCAGTCGATTACCCAGTTTCTCGTAGGAATCTTTGATCAGTTTCTCTTGGGAATCTTTGAGGTCATTACTTATTTTGAGCATGAGGGTGACCAAATCGGTTGGAGTGTCATTCATTAATCTGGAAGTCAGCGGACTCAGTTCATCTGGCGAGAGTTGTGTAGTAGGATTGACAGTGGTAGGTGACGGCGTACGCGGAGGCACTTCTGTCGGGCTGACATCTGGTTCCAGGCGGGTGGAAGACAGCTGACGAAGATTTTCAGGGTCAAAGTTGGCACTAGCGATACTTCCCGCGTCTCGTTCCCTGGGCGCTGTCTCATCAGTGTTGTTTGTTGCCTCGGGGTTAGGTGTGGTCACTTCTCGCAAAGTGTTGTTGTCTCCCAGCTCCATGTAGGACACAGATGAGTTGGCTGAAAGGTTCTCCATGATGGTGAATTAGGATTTGGACAGCTGGGCTAGTGGTGAAATCCAAGGATGTCGCGGTCCGATGGTGTGAACGCGGCGTGAAGGGTGTAGGCGCGGCGTGAAAATGAATGCGCGGCGCGAGTGCGATAGTGACTCAAGTGCAGTGAAATGTTGACCGAAAGGATTAAGTGATAAGTGATATATACTGTGAGACAATAAATTTTCCAAGACTTATTACAAATAAACATGCACAAAATAAACATGCAATGATAGTTAAATCAATAGATATCTGGTAATTACCAGTAAATAAATTTTTATATATGGTAACTATTAATAAATAGCCCTATATTCAATGCTCATTAATAATTCAAGGATTTTCAAACTATCACATATAAACAATAAATAAACAGTTAATACTCTTAATATCTTGCCTATGAGATCAATTCTGGGGATTTTGCTTAAATTAATAGATTAATTAACAAATTAATAAGCCCCCAAGACCTTAATGCTCTTGGTAAACTAATAATATTTTGGTACCTTTAAAGCTTTAATTTCAAGGTTAAATAAGCTAGCTTTCTTGTTAGGCTACCTAAAATAATTATTTGAATGATCACGGAATGTGATTCGAAGCAATAAATGCATATATCTCTTTAAATTGTAGGCGATATATCTGAGTATACTCTTCCTCGACGTCTCCTCAGGAATAATTTAATAATGAAATCAATATTCAAATTAATTAATTACTTTATTAAAGCTTGGCAATTCCATAAGGTATATTTTCAATTTCAAAAAGTTTTCAACCATCAACTCTGTGATTTCTGAGTTCAAATTTTTGGCTTTCTTAATAAAGAAATTTTGTATATCTCCCTCAGGCCGCCATGTTGGGTGCCATGTGTAACATTACTGTATGTAACAGCCCCACGTTATGGTGCCATGTGTAACATTACTCTGTTGTGGGTCATGTGTGTAACGCTATTATTTTTATGTTGTATGTCCCGTGACGTCAGGATCAAGCAAATAAAGTCAAATGTGTCACAAGATAAGGGAGAGCTAAGTGATGGACTATAGTCACGCATCAAAGACAAGATCTCAATCCACTTACGTAACACACTTGGCTAAGCATACTCCTTACGTGACTGGGCATGTCAAAATTTGGCCTTGCAAGGGCTCACCCAGGATACTGATATTTTCGTAAATTAATAAATTTAATGTATCAATTGGGATTGCCAAGACAGGTGCAAGAACGACTAGAAAACCCAGTAATTAGGTGAAAAAACTTGGAGTATATTCTCCTGTTCCTCTAGAACATACAACTTGAACAATTAAATGAATTTTACAAGTTTCGTTAATGATTATTAATAACAATAAATAGCTTGTTACAAAATTTATATCTTCGGTAGAGCGTGGGTATGGGTATTTTGCCTGGCAATAAGATATTACAAAATCTCTAAAATTATGAAAGTCTTAACTACTAGACCATGAGCTCATGTTTTATGTTTCACGCAGTATGATCATTTCTCCCCACTATTTCACTTTAAAAGAGGCTTTTCGCGCCTTTGGCCAAAGGATTAATAAAACGGATCACTCACAGTATTGACGATGCTTTGACGTCGGTTACCGTATCCTGGTTTAGGCAGCCATCTCAGGTGTAGATTGGATTCCGTGTGTCATCTCACGATACTGCTTGGCTCTGGACCATGGTTTATAATATTTTCGCGACTTTATATGAATTTAAACAATTATATATTGCCACAGCTCAATATATCACAGTTAGAAAACATTTAAATTGAAATTGAAACTGATTACATTTGAAAATAATTAAACTGCACTCATGTGCTCAAAAGCAACTGCTCTCTAAGGAGTCTCAAACGGAAGAGAGTTACCCTTGCTAAAATTCAAGGAAACAGACTTTTCAATAGAACATTCTAGAATTTTTAATGAAATGCTGGGCTGTGATTGGTCAATTTAATATCGTGTTTTTTGACGTCAGTACAATGCACAAAGTAGTTCCAACATTTAGCAACAATAACCATTTAAATAATATACGATATATTATATATAATACAGAATAACATATAGGACATTAAAATCCTTTCAATTTTTATTTTTATTTTTGGAAGATGCCTTTAAAAATATCCTCTACTTTTCAACTCCACTGCCAAATTCAAAAGGTGAACTGAAAGTTTATTGCTAAATTAATATACATCCAAATATTTTATGCTATAAAAATAACTGACTCCTAAAATAGTATAATCTCATATACAACAAATATTTCCAAAATATATTGCTATGTTCGTGAAACCACCGAAGACATGAGACCTGTATATACATCATTTCACCGGCTTGGGATGATACTTTTGGTGAGTACAAATAATAATATGCATTATTTAATAGCAAGTTAACATATGTGGATTAAGTATTTATACATTTTATAAATAATTGATGAATCATAATTTTTCCAATGATTTTATTGGCATTGACATCTTTCAGTAGATGATCCATATAGGCAGTGGTGTGTTTTGATATTTTTGGATGAAGGTTATGGCCATCTTCAAGATTTGGATTTTTCAATTACATAAATTAACATCAAAGAATACAAATAAATATACAATGTGATATGAGTCAGAGACTTTTGGTGGTGAGTCGGAGCTTGCTTCCTTGTTATCATTATTTTATCAATATTGAGTACTGCTAAATTAGGTCAGCTTACCGTTAATTATGCTATCTATTATAATACCAGCATTTAGTGGTCATTGACAATATTTTATTGAGGCTTTACTTGGTTGCCAGAATTTGTATCGTGACAGTATAAAATTTCGATTTAATTTTTTGTGACATTGCATAAATAGATGATAAGTAACAATATGGTGAAGGAATTTGATGAGAGAAGAAGCAATAAGGAGCAATGTTCGGAAGAACCACTCAAATCAATGATTAGCTCGCAGATAATGTTGGCAATTTTCCAAAATCACCAGCCAATCAATGACTAGCAACTGTTTTTCAAGGTCTTGGCTCGGAAGTATTTCCTACTTGATTGTTGCGTTAATAAAGTAGCCTACAAGAAAGTAATAAATGAAAAGACAAGATGTTGTCAAACCACTGATTTATTAGAAAATCGAGATACCGGTTTCGGTTGTTACACCATTATCAATCTCTGGTAAACTGAAAATTTAACGTACAGAGCAGCAGTATTTATACTAACGGTAAAGCACCGCTATTGGTGGACGCTCTAGCCAATGACCGTGAACGGCTGCCATTGGCCTAGACAAGCTCCTCCCCGATTAGCGGTTCATGCAAACCTTACAAAATGGCGATTCAAACAGAAAACACAATTGAAGAACAATAAATAGCTACAATAACCTAAGAAATAAATGAAACAGTATTACGGAAGAATAAGAAAACAAAAGAATAAACTAATACCGTAATATCTGCCTAACAAATTATGATAAAATGAGATTTGTGGTGTTGTATTGATTGAAATGAATTTGGTCATTCAAACTCAACTGTTGATCATCTTTTGTTACCCTAGTTATTTCTAGAGCTTCGAGTATGTTGAGAATTCTGCCCTTGTTATTAAAATGCAGAAACTCAACATTCTCCTCGGCCTTGAACTTATGATTATATACTAATTTTAATAGTTATTTATAGAAATAATAACTATTTATTATAGTAAATGAATATAATGAAAAATCGACTTATTTTCTCATAATTGGAAGTGATTACTTATTCTACTTACCAAGTAGAGAAGTATGAAGCTAATCAGATTCATCACACTCAAAATGTACCTACTGAAATTCCTAATAACGTCTACGGAAAAAACTCCATATAGCATGTGGTGAGCGGAATCAAATCATTAAATTCTTATCGATGGAATCATTCTGTCGGTTCTCACAGCCTTCAGAAATGTCAATTGCCTCTGTTATACGCCTTCTATTTATCATTAGCACACTTAATTATTAGTGTCCATGAGCAACAAGATTACCAAAGTACGTTATTTCTGCAACTAAAGAATACTCTTTATGTTCTTCACATTCTAAAGTATTTGGCAATCAATACGAATTAATAATTCAAATTGGAGTAAAGTACAACAAATAAATAATTTTTGTTGGGATCTTATAATTTTTTGTGCTCGTCCCTGTCAATTTTAATGAATTTTTCTTATCAGCTCGATTCCTCTTATCAGATAGGACCTCAGCTAATGAAAAATCATTGGATAGATTCGAAATGAGGAATATTCTATCAAATTATAACAAAAAGTGTATGAATGAATCATCTGGAAAGACGATTGTTGGAATTGATTGATGTTTATGCAAGGTAGTCAGTCCAATCCTTACTAGCTTTCAAATCAATAAATAATCAATATGGTATGGGTAGCTAATGAAATGTTGTTGATTCATCACCTACAAACTCGAATGTTGTTTATGGAGACCAAAATGTGACGTTAATTTTGAACTCATCAGAAACATCTAACTCTTGATTGATGGAGACATGAAATCTATCCTGAATCGAATTGAAAATATCAATCGAACAATAATATCAATAATAGGTATATTATCATAGTACGACCCCCCAGGGAAATAGTGGCGTAAGTCTGAAATCAAGGTCATCTGGTATTGCAATTCAGTTTTTGACAATTATTCGACAACCATAACTTCCTCCAAAATAGATGAATTGCTGTGAAATTTGGAAATTATAATCATCATGATATTATTCTGTCACCAATTATTTTTTCAATAAGATTTTTCTCCTATTCAAACATACAACAGTATTTGACTGGAAAAGAACGTAAGGTCAAAGACATACTACAAAAGACTTACGACAGTATTTTTCTGGGGGTGCGTACTATGATAATGATCAATAGCAAAAACCTCTTATAACTCAGGGACGTATCCAGTAGCATTGGAGAGGGGGTGTTTACTGTTCCGTTGGTCTGGACCAGGTTTATGCACGAGTAATTGGAAAGATCGAGTGACAAATAAAGCTAAAGTTTCATTATTGTGCTGCAAACCTTATTCATAGGTATTTAGATGGCATTTGAATTTTTACGAATACAGAAATTTGAATCCAAGTATAAAATAAGTAAAAGATTGAAACATAGAATGACAGAATGTGATTAATGGTCAACAAAGTCGAAAAACGGGAATTGAATTCAGGCGCTTAAGTTTGTTATTTGAATTCAAGGATAAGGCACCATTAATATCTAAAAATTATAGCCAACTCATCAAATTTTCAACTTTCTCAAGCTTCATAAAGAGCAATAAAAGCATCAGTATTGACACTGAAATTATCATGAAGTGCATTGATTGTAGAATCAAATTGGCTTCCCGGTGGCGTGGAACCCTCCTAAAGTTGTAATTTATCTAATCAACATCTTCCCCATAACCGTGGTCATCAAAACCAGCAAAAAGCTTATAATATTGATTTGAAAAGAAAGTGGTGCAACAATTCGGGCCGTTATATTTCCCGGCGATGACCAAATAAGTATACCACGCTTCGCCACTAAATTAGCGCTTTCGAGAACAAAATCAGTTGCTTCCAATTTTAATGACATTACAGTATAGAGTCCCGAAAAGTGTGAAAATAGTTCCAACAGTGACCACTTGTGACCTGCCCTGATAAATACCATCAAATATGGCTCCTGTTACCCACTAATCATTGTACACTGGTACCGCTAACTCAACAATAAATTAGATAAATTAACCCGAAAGGGTCTCCCCGCTAATAAAAGCCATAAGCATAGTAGTAGTAACAATAAATTGAGACAAACAGGTGTAACCAACGCATCTCCATAATATTATTTATTTATTTGCGATTTAGATGTATTGCAGTTTGTGTCGAAGTTTGTTTGTTGTTTGCATAATCGGATGTCCGACGAAATTTCGCCCCTGGGGTGGCGAGCTGATTTTCAGAAAGGTAACATTCTGCCCACGTACATCAATTAGAACTGACAACGTCCAACTTTGTTGCGACCCTCACCTCACCAAACACCTGTCAGTGAACGCTCTCATATAGCAGGATTCTTTTAAATTGTCAGAAAACAGCTGATTGATGTACGCTCGTTTACTAACGTTAAATCAGCTGTTTTCTGACAAGTTAAAAGAATCCCGCTATACCTTCACTGATACGATCACCACTTAACAAACATCACAATAAAATGAATATAATGTAAAATAAAATAGATCTTTGCTTACAACATACTAGCTAGGAATAGTATGTCACAGAAAATTGAATATTTCTGGACATTGCATTGTTCTGTTATTTTCTTTGATAACTTGTTTGGAATGTTTGGATCAATAAAAAATTACATTTTCAAGATTCAAGTCGAAAAAAGTACTGATTCGATCGATAACGACTTGTTTTCAACTCTAATACTTGTTTTTTCTCAAATAACAATAAGATTAGATTACTTTATGCACGGTTTTTCAGTTGCTTAATAGACAGTTTATGGATACAATAGCACTATTGAATCAATAACAATGTGTTTTCAAATGCAGAAAAAAGTTATTGATTCAATAAGTTTATTGAACGACTGAAAAACCGGGCATTAATCAAGTAGATAACAAAATATACCAGACGAGGTCCTGGATTTGCAATAGGTATAAAAATACCTAATCTTTCTAGAAAGACTTGATTATAATACTAATGATTCAACATGCTAATGCATTAGTAATGTATCATACTTTGTATCGGCTAATCCCAGTTGATAAACATTGTACTGATCCTGGATCAAAATTTATCTTGTTTGGTGCAACCCAACATGTGAAAATAAAATAAAATAATATGATGATAATAAAATAATTTGCCATAAAGTTACAAAACAAATGAACAGAATGCACACAAGTTACACATTTGAATACGAAATACATGAATTAATCTCTGTATATAATATTAGAATCGATTACGTGATTACAGTATGCAAAGTGTCAAAATAATTTAATTCATATTGTGGCTCGACTAACATAAGTTAACAGATTTATTAAAATTTATCAAAAACGAGATGACAAGCAACTGGATAAGATAAGACATGGGGATATTTTGATCAATCAATAGAGTTACTAATAATGGAGTATTTTTATTCTACTCATAAATTAATTTTCATAACATATTATTTTTTTGTGTGTGTAGTAATGAAGGCTTAGTGGTTATAGTGATATTGTAGTGGTTATTCATATCAACAAGAAGACTGGAAATTTACTCAACCACAAATTTAAAATAATTATTTATTGGAATAATAACGGTTCCGGTTGTTACACCATTATGAATCTCTGGTAAACTAAAACCAAAAACAGTGACACCAGAATATATCTGATGACGTTTTGTGAGCCGCCATCTTATGAGTGTGGCTTGTCTTGGCCAATGACAGGCATTCACTGTGATAGGTTACCCAACTACCAATAGCAACACTGGCTACATCGTATTCTTCTGCTTATTGCTATATATCTGATGACGTTTGTGTGAGCCGCCATTTTGGGAGTGGCTTGTCTTGGCCAATGGCAGGCATTCACTGTGATAGGTTACCCAACTACCAATAGCAACACTGGCTACATCGTATTCCTCTGCTTATTGCTCTTGTTCTAGCTTGATAATCTAGTAATAATCAAAACCAGTATTCAATATTATTTTATAAATTTATGACAAATTGTAATCTTTTTAGTCAATTCATTGAAAAAAAATTCTTTCAAAATTGCTATTCAAATTCAAATTAATCAGTGAAAATCTATTTTGTAACTGTTTGCATGAAGAACTCCAGTAAGTTCAGTCCTTTCACTATCATCTGGTCCTTTAAAACCTAGTTCAAGTAAATTTATGCAAAGCATTAAATTTCATGATACAATGTTACTATGATACTATAAAAATATTCAATTGTAATGTCTATATTGACAAGTATCGTTAAAAGTTATTGCATTTTTCATTAAAGAAGCATACTGTATTGTCAAGAATGTTTGAAGTTTTGTATTCCCCAGTAATTGGCATGTACCTATCAACATTCAGCACAACCTGTCTCATAAATATTTTTGAAAGTTCAGAGTATTGGCGATTGTTCATGATAACTTATATAGCCTTGATAATCTGACATCCAATTATCATGACATTGAGATCAGATAAGAATGTTCCCTACATTCACTCAATTATTCCTTGTAGGCCTACAATAACGTTATTCATCCAAAGCTTCAGAAATAATAAGTTTATTCAGTCACTGGAAGCACTACAGAAACGTGGTTCATTCAAAGAACTTACTAAAACATCACAGCCAATAATAATATCTAGGCTACATAATATTCATTGTGCTTATTGCTATTGAAATATCAGCTTGATGGGCAATACAAACCCTATCAGCAATCTCTTATTGATTCTAATGTTCAAGGTGGGTGTACTTTTAATTAGTTCTAAATCTCTCACTGATTGAATATTTTCATATTTTTTAATTGCCCACGCTCTTAAACAATGTACATGTTCATGAGGTTAATATGCAATATCCCAATTTTTTATTCAAATTATAAAATTTGACAAAATCTCTGATGTCTTAAGATGTCAAATTATCTTTCTGATAAACTGAAAACTTCAATAAATTCACAAACCGCACACACTGTTATCACAGACAAATTAACTACTTAGTTAATTTCAGAGAGTAATTTCTATTCTCTCTGGTTAATTTAGTATAGTTAATTTGTCGATGCTGTAATGATATAAACAGAAATTGGGAACAGGAACAAACCAAAAATCAACTTGTTCGTTTATTGAGTCGTTACCAATATTACTACCAATTAATTACTACAATTGAGTCGTTACTTACTTACTTACTTTCGGATTGTTACCAATTTATCGTCACTATTAGTGATGCGATTATTCCTTTTGTATTTGTGAAGGTAATTACAATAGAATCAACTGCATGGCGCAACGCGGAGCCCTTCAATTGCACTGAGAAGCTGTTCCCTCCTGCAGCTGACACCGAAACCAGATTATCGATTCTAAAAATGTATCTTTGGAGTCGAAACTTGCGTAATCCGAATGCAAGCTCATGTTCTCCATGTGAACAATGTAAAACTAATAATTTCAAACAACTTGTCAGAGCAATTAGGAACAAAGAGCTTAGAGTAGCTGTGCAGCAGAACGTAAGTTTCATTGAAATTTTTTTTTTGTTTTGTGTTGTAGTGATAATTGAATAAGTTATTATAAATTTTGAATTGAATCATAACTCTATTAAAGTTACGTCTTGTATTCCACTGTAAGAAATTAAAATCTTTACTTACATTACTAGCCGTGGCGAAGCGTGGTATACTTATTCGGTCATCGACCAAATAAGTATACCACGCTTCGCCACTAATTACTAGGCAAAAGTATTTCACTCCTGATAAGGGGCTTCATCAGCCAGTTATGCTTCAGCCCTTTATTCAATAGATTCATAATTATAAAGCAAAACTGATCGACCTTGATTTATTAGATTAAAAAATTCTCTATTTCTATTCATTCTGAACTATATACTAATAATCTTGATCATCCTCAATAAGGCTCATGAAATTTTCTATTCTTATTAATTATCAATCTACATTACAGATTCCTCCCTACGTGATTTTCATGAATCAGGGACATTCAGCGCAATTGACAGGGTATATGGGAGAGCTTTGGAAGATGGTGGAAGAAGCATATGATTTCAGGTGAATTGGAGATATTTTGTTGAAAAAACTTATAAACAAAAAATTAGCTCTGACTCTGCAAACTTCAATGAAATATTATATAAGAATAATAAAATTAATACTATCTGAGAAGCTCTTATATGATGGAAGTGTAGAATGCTATAATGCATAAAAATGTATATTACTATGCTAATCATTATTGGAATCAATTTCTGATAGATCTACAGGATTTAAATGTATCTTCTTGTAACTTCTGATGTCTCTGGATAACTGATTGTTATATTTCTCAAATTCCAGTAGATATCAGGATGTAGATTTGGGTTTAATCAAGTGTATCTACATATATTCTTTGTAAAATGTAGTTGACGGATACTAGAATACAGTATTCTAGTATCCGTGTTTTTGTTGGAAAATATTGTAATACAAATTAATTGTGGATTTTCCAGAAGTGTATATCAGCTGATCAATTACTCCCAAGGATGTGAAATACTGTCGAGTGGAAAGGCAGACATAATGCTTTCACCTGTTGCAATTACAACTAGTGAACTGGACCAATTCCATTTTGCTTTAACTTACACTTCTTCTTAGTAAGTATACTCCAGTTAGTTACTAATTGAAGAATTCCATTCTCGTAATTGTAGAGAATTTAATTTTAATTAGAAATATCATTGTACAGATACATCAATGAACTTTGAATTACATAGACATGTACTTACTTACATTTCAATTGGTAAAACATGGAGTTGGTAGACTTTTACTTAATAAATATGTGAAGTATTTTTCTTGTGTCAAATATGAATATTGTTGCTCTATTTCAAGATCCCAGTACATCGTGGCTATTCATGTTCACGTTGTTGCAAATACCATCTGAAAAAATCCTCAATTTTAAAACAATGAAAATATTTACATTTTAATAATGTAAATGTAATTTTCCAGCTACCAGTTGTATGTGAAGAATCAAGGGGCCAGAGCCAATTCGCATTTCTATGTATACACATGGGATCAATGGCTTTGGTGTGCTTTTCTGCTAACTCTAATTATAATGACAATATTCTTCTGGCTCATCTCCCTATTCAGGTGAACTTAGTTTTTCTGATTTATGGATATGTTTTTTTGAATTTCATCATAGGATTCAAAAGCAGAATGTGAAATGAATTTGATTTTATGTAGTAGCATAGACCACAGACTAACCAAACTCAATGGATGAATTAACATATTATTATAATTATTATTCATCACTGCAAGAACATTATCTGGAAGTCTTTCTCAAATGAAATTTACATTGGTACCAACATTCTCGAAGTCCAGGAATATGATAATCATTTGTTTTAAAAATCCCAAAACCATTCTTGTCATACTTAGGAAGATTTTAAAAGAAAAACTTCAAACAAATCTCTGAAAGCACTCCAATCTTGATGGCCGTTGTTTAAGAAGCCTAATCTCTAGCATCAATCAACAACTATCTGAATCATTACTGAAAGATGATTGTTATAATAACAATCATTACTGAAAGATGATTGTTATAGTAACAATCATCACTGAAAGATGATTCACTACACAGCTCTTGTCTAATCCTTGAAAATCCAAAATGAAAAACTTTTCAAAATATCCGCAAGCAATTCAATGCTGTTGGAAGTTGATTAACTATAGAAGCCCATACTATAGAAGTAATAATCGACCATTTTGGTAAATCTAACAAGAAAGTTTCTTAAAATCTCTGTAAGCGATCCAAAGCTGTTGGAAGTAGATTAACAAGCCTACTCTACAGCAGTAATGAACCATTTTGGTAAATCCAACAATAATTTTTTTTTAATATCTGAAAACGATCTAAAGCTGTTGGAAGTTATACTCTATTCTCTAAGTAGTAGTAGCAGTAAGCATACTCTATTCTTTATAGTAGTAATGGATAAATACCTGATCTAAATAACTACACAGTTCTGTGCAGAATGATTGACAGACAGCCAATGTTGCAGCAGGATTGAACATCCGTCTGTCCAGTACTCTTCACCTCTGATCCCATATTAACAAGCCCCTGAGCTACACACTGGCAACACTCAGTTCATGATTGATCGCACTCTCGACTGCATGCTGATGAGACAGTGGCATTTCAATTAGTAGATAACTTCTAATCCGAGTAATTAATACGGCAGATAAGCCGAGCTCGTGCATTTCATGTAGCTAATCAACACGCCTGCAATCACCCAATTAACAGGACATTGCATTGCTGTGTACCCTCTAATATTAAGGTAGAAGTTACAATCGTGATCGAAAATTACACATTGTTTTAAATTCTGCTAATTTTCATACAAGCTTTATTCTGGCGTGTGTAATTTGGAGTAGGCTACCTATGTAATCTGTGGAATGACCACGAGCTTATTAATTATGGAACTGAAAATTGTTTGCTCGTATATGTTGAACAATTTCTTCGCATTTGCCCATTGAATAAAGCAATTACGAGTTCCAGGAAATTATTGGCCCAAGAGCTTGATCATTCAATTGCTCCTGGCTGAGCTAATTCTCTTCCATATACAATTATTATTTCTAAAATTTAAAATAATATTAATATTTAATACTTAATATTATTTAATATTTTAGAAATATTAGCCTAATTGTATATGGAAGAGAATAAGCTCAGCCAGGAGCAATTAAATTATCACGCTCTTGGGCCAATGATTATTAATATTTAATATTATAAATAATAGAATATTATAAATAATTATTAATATTTCTAAAATATTATTTCAATTACTATAGTGCGATTCACGTCAAGAAGTCAGCATTGCTTAGTTGGGTGTTTGCTATCCTTGCTCAAATTGACTCAATTAATTATAGAGTTTCAGTACTCTTCTTGTACTGTAATTCTTTATTGGAGTTCAATGAAAATTGTTTTTTTGTTAATGATTTGATAATTAAATTCTTAATTTTACCTTGAGAAACGAAGTGCGCATTATGTAGATTATGTTGTTGATTGAAACAATATCGATCTCTCATAAATATTTATATCTGAGTTAAATTACATCCTTGAATTTTTTTAAAGCTATGAATTTTTTGAAACTTCCAATTTCATCTTCCATTAAAATACCGACAACCCTTACTTTCAGGAAGAAGAATAATTTAGAATCAGTGGGATTGGTGTCTCAATCGCTGCATGAGTTAGCAGCAGACTTGAAAGTGAACTTGGATCCCCGGGCAACTTCATTGAGTATTTCTAATTCGTTTTTCTGCGTACTTGGCGCGGTAACCTTGCAAGGTAGTAGCTGTAATTTGAATAATTTTAACTTGTAAATTTCATATTTCATCATATTCACATGAAACAGATTATTTCGGGTAGTAGGTCTACAGAAGTTCAATACAGACAGTCTTAGATTCAAGTACTTTACTTATGATCTATCAGTTAAAAACATAGAATCAGTAGGCTCTAGTAATCATAGTTAGAGTATTAGATTTATTCCACGTTTATAATTCTGAATGTAGTAAAGTCATACTTGATTCTATGGATAGTGGATTCAGGGAAAAATAATTACTTTTTGTTGATGCTTCAAAATAATTCGATTTATTTCACTTCACAAGAATAATCAGATTATCAATTTCCTGAACCGGTACCATAGAGGCCGGTCCTGGAGTAATTTAATTATATTCTTATGTGAATTATATATAGATAAATATAAAGAATTTATATTATTGATAATTGGTTATTTCCGGTTAGAGACTTTCATACAATCTTCTACAATGTTCAAAAGTTTTTAAGTAATTTTGACAATTAATGAATAAATGACTATATGTTCGGAACAAGTAGGGAAGAATTGTCAATTACAGAAAAATTATATTTCTCTTATTTATACAAATTATTATCGCTTAATTTAAAAAATGACTCAATCCTTTGTAATTTGCTTTTTAAAAACCAGAAATGTTTAACAATTCCTCTACTTTTATATGTATCCTTTTGTCTGGATGGAGATAATTCATTATGGTTTCTATACGAAACGATACTTGAGTTTTTTAAACAAAGAACATTGTGAATATAGTATGGTGCTTTACTGCCGCTGTGTACTTAAAACATTCTAATTAGCTTATCAGACCATGCATGAATGATAAGAGAGCAAGTAGAGGTTTATTTTCAAGAAAGTATCTTGTCATAAAAAGATTTTTTTCCGGAGCTTTGCACCTTTGTTCAAGAATATGCGGTTGGAAAAACTCAAGTATCTCTCAATGACTATACTTATAACAAGTTCTAAAGCGGTTAAAGACACAAAGATGGCATAAAAGCCAGATGATCCGTTCATCTTTTGGATAAAGAGACCCTGGAATATGAGAAAGCACGAGCTTGTCAGACCTGGGGTTTCAAATTGGAATGATACCAGTGGAAGCTCAGAAATATAAGCCCTTTGATCAGGTGAAACGACAGAGGAAATGAGTGTTGAAGCTGTAAGCCTGTACATTGAAAGTAGCCTAGCTTTGTATTGTGTTTGAATAAACTGATGAGTAGATTATGAGTTTACTTCAAAAGGACAGTGACAGTGTAAGTAATAAGTAAGAACTTTCTCGTACAAAGACTGTGAAAGAGGTTTTTGGTAGCGAACCTTTCAAGCCGTGTTGAATGTATGAATCATTCAAATAGGCCAAGCATCTCATGTCCACTTGTTTTTGATCCGATGTTGGATGGCTGTGTGAGAGCATAGAAGAAGAATTCTACTTCTATTCTTTCTGGTGTAGAATTTCTTATATTTTTGGGCAAAATAATTTATACATTAATTTTTTCCCAGGTGTTTGCATGAGACCAACCGCATTTTCAATGAGGGTAGCCACAGTTGTCAGTGTGTTATTCGGCTTTTTAATGTACACCGCCTTTTCTGCGGTTCTTGTCTCAAGACTAGCTGTTATAAGAGAAGATTCACCAATCTCCAATCTTGACGATCTACTCAAAACAAGAAAATACTCGTTGTGCGTTCGTAAAAATTCCAACTCTTACAGCTTATTCAAGGTAGATATTAGTATCTTCCATAAATGATATTTGACAAGAAATAAATTGCATGAACTAGAAATTTATAAGGTTATCTAGAAACTGGTTTCAGTTGTTACATCATCATCACTAAAATGTACAGTGAAACAAAAGTCATGAGCTGATGAATATGTGTACTGTAAACGAGCGATGCCATTGGTAGTTCAAGGACCAATGACCTATCAAGGTGAACAACTGCTATTGGTCATTTTCGTTCTGCGCATGCGTCTTGAGCCCAATGCTCTGATTGGTCCATGTCTATCACTGTTGACGAATGCTCGGCTTCCTTCTGTAGGCCTAATCTCACTGAACTTGAATTTACAGAAGGAAGCTGAGCATTTGTCAAGAACGATGGACAATCAGAGCACTGGACTTGTGACGCATGCACAGATCGAAAATGCGAAGTCGGATCGGCGTCGCGTCGGATCATGACTTGTGTGAATTGACCTTTATATTTTGTTTAGAATCACCATTGTGAACGCATCAACATTCCAAAGAGTTTCAACATAATCATTGGATATTTTCTAGTGTGTTAGCTTATGCTTAAACTTGATGCATTGCAAGTACTGTATTCCCATCAAGATCATTGGATTTTTCTACTGTGTTAAGAATTTGATGCATTTCGAAAAAAAATTTGCTATAGGATCCTGATGGGAGGCTGAAACCAGAGTGGGCTGATGTGTTGAATGCACCGCCATGCCATGTGGATGCGACAGAGGCATATCAGGTGATTGACTCCCTCTGCAAGGATAATACAGTTATAATGGAGTCCAACAACATAATGAATCATCACCTGGCCACGTTCACTAACTGTTCTATAATTGAAGTCAGCTCCAAGTACTCAACGGCAAGCATTTCAATTCTGGTCAGAAAGGATCTGCCGTATGCAAAAATCATATCCACATAGTAGGTTGTTTTCAACTACTAGTTTTCAAATATAGTAGCTTGTATATCAATATTATATACAGTAGTTTTATTGCATTTTAGCCTTACAAGAAATGACGTTCATCTTGAAATTAATTCAAAATCTTGGATCTCTCATTGATATTATCATTAGATTTCTCGCATTACATGTCTCTCATTGAATCTCTCATTAATATTGTCGAAGCATGGGAGAAAATCATCGAATTTATAGATTTTCACATACATTTATCCAACTAGTTATGTTGTTCTCATATCAATTATATAGTTTTATTGGATTTGAAATCTTTAACCCTCCCTGACAAGATACACATTAGAAGCGTTTTGAAAAAAATATTTGTTGTCGAAGAAGACAATAATATTTTATTTCAATTTATCGATTTCCATATACAATGAACTCAAGATAATAGAACATTTTTGTCCCATACTTCATTTACATAGAAAAATATCAGGATAGTTTTGTGAGAATCATTACACAGTTGAACTCAGGATAATAGAACATTTTTGTCCCATATCTGACTTACATAGAGAGATATCAGGGTGGTTTCTGAGAATCACAAAAATTCCATAAGTATAATCGAATGGCCTGTATTATTTGATTCAGGTGAAATTGTTTCCTTTTTTGGAGTAAGGTTTTATCCTTTTCAAATTAATGATGAAGAATAGTAAGCATTTATATAAAAAAACTTTTCTCTGTCCTATCGTAAGAAAAGCAAGTAAACTTATATTAATGGAGGCCTATTCGATGGAAAATCCAATTGAAGAATATTTTCAGGATTATAAAATCACAAGCGATTAAGAAGAATGAAATTTCTATGAATAATTTAATGTGTTGGGTGATATTCCATAAAGGAGATCTGGAAATTGAAATCTCTCCTTTCCAAGGAAAATTCAGCCATTTTCCATCCAAAAAATTCCTTACTCAATCTCCGCACAAAGTCGTGTTTCACTTCCCCGAACGCGCTTGGTTGACCAAAGCTCGGATAATCGATGCCTCTCTGTATACAACTCGAGTAGACGACCCTATTTATGCGACCCCTGGGCTCATCGCGAAATTGAATATTGTCCTTCTGCGACTCCAGCCTCTAATCCATCTTACCGAGTGAGATGCTGCTTTGCTCAGTTGTTGTCTCCAAAAAGGAATTGGAACAATATTCTTTCCTTTCTTGGTAGTTTTCAACAAGGACAGAAAATGGGATTAGATTTAGATGGAGGTGGAAAATGAGGTGGAATGGATTTAGATTGATGCAAAATTTCTAATTCACTAATATTTTGTATATACTCTAATGGCGTGGTTTCACGATACCAGTAGACGTGTAGGTTACTGGCAGGCAGGTTGGTCATATGATCATCCACTCTATACGTTTGGAAGTTTCTACTATAAGTTTTGGAATCATTCACATGCCATATATTACCAAGCTCTGCTTGATTTTGTAATGTTATTTGGCGCAAATTAAACTAAACTAAGCTATACAAACTATTGTTACCAATATTCACCAGTCACATTTTCAACACTACCTATAGGATAGTTTTCACTCCATTTTCTGATCGCACTTATTAGTTGATGAACAATGATACAAAATACCTGAATATTCTATGTTCCACATAATTATTCTTTTCAATGTCTTACGATCATTGCAAGTATAGCAGGATTATTTTAACTTGTCAGAAAACAGCTGATTTAACGTCAGTAAACGAGCGTACATCAATCAGCTGTTTTCTGACAATTTAAAATAATCCTGCTATAGAATTAGAGAATTAATTCTGTAAAGCCTGTTTAATTAAAAAATTTCATCATTGACATTTTTGGTTTTGAACTTTTTAGTTTCACATCTCTAATAACAAAGTGATTATAATTTTTTGTTCTCATTTTGCAGCATTCTCAAGATTTACAACTCAGGACTGATTTCGCTGTTGAAGGTAAGATGGGGCGTCAAAAAACAGGATCCATCTCCACAAGGAGACCGCCCCGTCACCCTGAATCAC
Source organism: Laodelphax striatellus (assembly GCA_017141395.1). Lineage (NCBI taxonomy): Eukaryota > Metazoa > Arthropoda > Insecta > Hemiptera > Delphacidae > Laodelphax > Laodelphax striatellus. The sequence continues at coordinate 27,728,311 of CM029536.1, forward strand.
CTAAGAAATATTTTCTTCCTCTATTTTCTCACAATAATCATATCAGTTGGGATCCTGTTCCTTGAAATTATCACTTTCAAAATGGAGAGAAAAAATGGAAGGAAAACAAAAGCTAGAAGAATGCTTAGAAGCAGACAGCGACGAAGCATTCCTAAGTTCAATGAATAGACTTAATATGAGCCCAACATTAAAAAAATTATTATCAATTTAACTTTGTATTTTGTAGAGCAGCCACAATTGATAGTGTACAGTAATAATTGAGATTTGTTGAATCCAGAGTGAATAGAATTACATTCTTATTACCTTGATTGAACCAATCCGAATCTTTCCAATCTTATACTATCTTTCCAATATAGTACTTTATTCAAAAATGTAGTCCAACATCAAGAATTAATTGTCGACTTGATTTTTAGATCGCAACTCTTGTAAATATTTGTGCCATCTTCACTCAATCGTTATCAGACTCTGCTGATTCAAAAAAAGTCATTATTTGATATTTTTAAACTGATCTTTGTGATTTTTAATACATGATTTCAAGGTATTGTATGTTTAGAGATTCTTTATTTTGAAAGAATCATTCATTTAATCGAAAATGTATGTATTTTAATAATATGAAATTGATTTTTCGGTAGATGTCAATGAATTTAGAAATTTATTTTTAAGAGTAGATTATTTGTGAAAACAATGTTTTTAAAAGTTATGTGTCCATAAATCAATTACAAGTACATTTATGCTTGCTCACAAATTGAATACAGGTACTTTTATGCTTGCTCACAAATTGGAATTGATAACTTGAACAATATCAAGATAAATAAGATGAGAACCTCACCATTTCCATTGTGACAGTAGCATTCAGTTGTAAGTTTGATCAGTAGAATAGATGGAAAAATGTTTGTTTCACACTTGAAAGTGCTGTATTTGAATAAAATGATCAATGATGATAAACTTAGAAGTAAATTATGGAAATACAAAAAAATTGTGAACCAGTTCAAATACCTCTGACTATTTTCCTTGTCGTCTGAGTTTTCCTGTTTCCCGTGATAAGGTTTAAATCAATTTGCAAAGTTGCCGGTGAAAATGATTATCATACAAGGTTTCACAATATTACAGTTTGACATTGAACTTGTAGCGGGTCATTTCTATTACGTGGTTCATTCAGGGGAAGTGTACTCCATCAGAAGTTATGTTGGCGATCTAGCAAGTTGGTAATGGAGATCTAAATATGGAAGTGATGGGCATCCAACCGATTAACGCCTACTATTCTCTGCCAATTTGGAAGAGGAAGAGAGAGCAACAGAGAGAGAGTGAGTGTGTCTGTGTTTGTGTGTGAGTGAGAGAGAACGAGAGGGAGTGAGAGAGCAGTACAAACTTTGCAAACCGACAAACTCATTTGACAAAACTTTGTTGAATGTTGTTGAAGTGGCGTTTACGAATTCAACAGATAAAAGTTGGCGAGTTCGCGCCTTTGACAAAGTTAACAACAAAGCTATGACCAGCTTTTCAGTTGGAAAATCGATTGTCGTTCTATTTCTAGAATACTGCTTCAACTGAAACTGCTAATTACTGATCTAGTGAACCCACACACTGTGGCCTCATCTAAATTGTATGAGAAGTTGAGGAAGCTCTATGTACGTAACGAATGAATCGCTTGTTAATAATGAACTGACCTTAATAAACTTGATGCATTTCTGAGATGTAGGTTTCCTTATACCTCACTCAACCTCCCATTAGATAATGATAGTGTATGGCTTTAAAATCAATAGATGTTATATATTGCAGATGGATATACATTATGATGGTACTTTATGGACCATCATCGTATATCCATATTGCAGGTGAAGGGATACATCCAGGTAGGCAAATACTAAATGCAATCATTTCCCATCATCAGAAAGACAATTCTTTTCTGGAGGAAGAAAGTCTGCTCTCTTTCCTCTAATGGAAACCAAGATCAGAGAAACTTAAATTTTTTGGCTTATTGCATCATATAAAATGATCCCACTCTTTTACAGGTTCAGTGAATAGGGATTCGTAGGCTACGAGTGAGTTGCACAGTTTTCTATAAGTAGTATCATTATTGATTTCATAGGCAACCACTAAGGTTATGAGGTCCCTTCATTCATGTATTCTTTGTATTCCATGACTCTTTGATGTAGTTATATTATTCTAGATTCTGCGAGTTTCTTTTTCTATTGTGAGAGAATTACAGAATACAAGTTTTATTATCAATCACAGGACGATTACAATACATGTTATTATTACAAAATTTAATTAAAGCAACGTTAATCATTCGATGAAACAATTGTACATAATGTAGAAGTACCTTCCATTAATTTATTGTTGACTGAAGTTCACTCCAAGTATGTAGTGAAGGACACAATTTAGGCAAAGCAATTACAGCTAATTAGAGTTGGGTAGTGTTTCTTCCTGCGAATGAACATTTATCTCGAGTTTCAAGAGGATTAATCTCCTCTATACCTTTTGTTTAAAGCTTAGTAAGTCTAACATCATTTATGGTATTTTCCAAGTCTCAATAAATCGCATCCTCAATCTCATCACCAACTTCTTCAGTTAATCTTTGCAGGAGGGCTTCGTAATGTTTTTAACTCACAATACTGCTAACAGTATCATTCTCTGATAAAATTAATACTAATAACAGTATCGAACTCGTGCTGCTCTTGAATTGTTTATTTTAACAGCACCTACTTATCATTCTAAAAGTATAAAAAGAGTGTTTATTTGAAATCGAAACCGGCACTTAGTGGATGTAAATAAGTTGGCCACAAATGTGAATAGCGGAGCCGCTTGAAATCTACAGTATTCTGTAGAATAGCAGTAAGAAGACCATGTGGTTGAGAGTCGATATACTTACTGAACACCACGGAACAGCAAACTGTTCGGTTCCAGCCATCCAAGAGCGGACGGAGTCTTTTCTGTACGCCAGTCATAAACACCAGCCTTGAAATCTGTCGTTGGAAGCGGCGAGAATGCGTTCAAGGGTGGGAAGAGGGGACACAAAGTGAAATTGAAGTGAAGTTGCAGAGCAGAGAAGTGGCAAGAAGAAGAAGATGAAGAAGAAGAAGAAGAAGAAGAAGAAGAAGAAGAAGAAGAAAAAGAAGGAGAAAAGAAGAAGAAGAAGAAGAAAGAAGAAGAAGAAGAAGAAGAAGAAGAAGAAGAAGAAGAAGAAGAAGAAGAAGAAGAAGAAGAAAGAGGAGAAGAAGAAGAAGAAGAAGAAAAGAAGAAGAAGAAGGAGGAAGAAGGAGAAGAAGAAGAAGAAAACAAAGAAGAAGAAGAAGAAGAAGAGAAACGAAGAAAAAAGAAAAGAAGAAAACGAAGAAGAAGAAAAGAAGAAGAAAGAGGAGAAAGAAGAAGAAGAAGAAGAAGAAGAAAGAGGAGAAAAGAAGAAGAAGAAGAACGAAGGAAGAAGAGAGAAAAAAGAAGAAGAAAAGAAAGAAGAAAGGAGAAAAGAAGAAGAAGAGAGAGAAGAAGAGGAGAAAAGAAGAAGAAAACGAAGAAGAAAGGAGGAGAAAAAGAAGGAGAAGAAACTGAAGAAAGAGGGAGAAAAGAAGAAGAAAACGAAGAAGAAAAAGGAAGAAAAAGAAGAAGAAAACGAAGAAGAAAGAGAGGAGAAAAAGAAGAAGAAGAAGAAGAAGAAGAAGAAGAAGAAGAAGAAAGAAGAAGAAGAAGAAGGAGATAAAGAAAAGAGAATGAAGAAGGAAGAGGAGAAAAAGAAGAAGAAGAAGAAGAAGAAGAAAAAAGAAGAGGAGGGTACAAAGACAAAGAAGAAGACCTTTGGAGGAATGAAGATGAGCAGTACTCTACGAAGGAGCACTTGTACGAGGTCGTTGACTCAAATGTTAGCAGGGGATGATTCAGACGGAAGAAAGAGAGAGATTGTCAAGGGTGGTGGTGGAAAAGAGAAAGTGTGGGAGCGTAAGAGCCGAACGGAGACTGGAAAGAAATGAAGGTCTCGAAGGAAAATGGAACCAGAGTTCATGAACGAGGAACTGTCGATCGTTGCAGTGACGTCACGCCGTAGGGCCTCCCGGGACGAAGAGATTAAGGGTGTGTGAGTGGGTAAACGTTTGATTGCTTCATTTTACTGCCCACCGCCTCACAACGTTTGTTCAGCCACATTTATCGCGGCGATCGCTTCAAGTACCTGAAGAAGAATACAGAACAATCGAAACTTTATCACCGGAACATGTTCTCACAACAGAAAATTAGGATTTTGTTGCCGTGGAGACCGTAAGCAACTTTATGTACACGGTCTTATGTCAACAAAACTCTTAACAAACTCTGAATAACTTCAACATTCCAGTAGCTATTATTTTCTCAACTTGAAAATGAAAGCTGATAATCAAATGCACTGTAACTTTCCACAATTCCAATCAGTTCCCTAGTTTTCAAAAGTTACCCAACAGTGAGTTTGCTTGATCAGATTTCATTTAATATCATGTAAGTACAACGAATTTCTATCAAGTTATTAATAACTTTGATAAATCTTCAAACTTTCCAATGTTCATTTCAATTCGGATGCTCCTGTTTATAAAAATAACCTGTAGGAAAAAAATTGTTTTCACTGATGTTTTGAAACTTCATATTTTGTGAAATGTAACTTTATATTTTGTATAAGTTCTGTTCAATGTTGTTTAGTGACTCATCAGTCTATTCAACATCAATCAACAAGAATTCAAGAATCGTTAGATGAATAATTAGTAGAAGTATTATTAACACTTTTGCATTTTGCTCAGTCCCATTCACCTTTACTTTGAAAATCGACACTACTAAGTTTTTGCACTTTTTCAAACTCATTTAAATCATGTAGCCTCCAAACTCCGCCTACTATCCCTTGATAAGCCAGAAATGAATGACTCAGCTAGTTCTGAATTCGACCGGTAGATGGCTGCAGTTACTGGGTGATTTACAGCTTCAATTTTAACAAACACGCCTCCAAGCTCCGCCTCTTTCCCCTGATTGGTCGGCAATGCACAACGCAGCTAGTTCTGAATTCTGTCGTAAGATGGCAGCAGTTACTGGGTCATTCAAGTTACAACTTCATTATTCAGCCGTCTAGATGTGAGAGGTGTTCTACCCAAAGTGAATCCCCAAAGTGAAGCCGAAAGTAGATTAAATTACTTCATCCAAGCTACCCTTTTCAAAATGTACTCATCCACAATTTATTGCTATTATTGGATTGATCCAACTGTTGCAGATGTTTATGATATGGCATAAATTTCTACATAAGCTTCTTCTGGATACAGTTTCATAGGGAGGAAAACTTGTAATTACATTCAAATAAATAGGCTTTGACTCCGAATCAGTGGCTTTGATAGAAATAATTCACATGAAGCAATACAAATAGCCAACTATTGCAGTTAAAGAATATGAAGAAGCAGATTTTAAATTTTATTTGATACTGATTATTTACAACAGTAATTAGCCAGTGATAGAAGGGTTTCTGAAATCAGGTAGAAGACTCAAAAATCGGACGAAACTCTACTCGTTGGTAATACGCACAGAAGCGTGAAAACCAGTCGGACGAAACCATAGCCTCCTTTAAACTACTATAGTTTAAAGGGAGCTATGACGAAACGCTACTAATTTCCAAGAATTTTGGTGTCGGACAAAACGCTACATATTCAACTTTTTCATCTTCATTTTTTTAAACTTTTACTTCTTTCAAACAACCGTGCATCCAAACGCAAATGAGAATTATTATGAATTCTTTGTGGTTCGTTTTTGGAGTGTTTTTTGGCATGTAGGAAGATAATACAAATTGTTCATCCGTTAAAGCTTTCAAACTACATTAAACTACGTTAAAGTACCTACAAACTTCATTTAATCTCATTAGACAAAGTTTCTCCCGCAGTAATTAGTGTCTTAGTTGTCGGTCGTAGGAAGCTGAGAAATTTCGATTATGGGATGGCAACAGTATTACAACCCACCACAAATAATCAAGTTTGTTTCCAACTTGTTATTCGGAGGTTATCAAAAATTATTCAACAACTTTCAACTCATAAGCCTCAATTTACTACCCGAAATTTTCTTAGTTACGATATTGAAATTTCCTATAACTTTCAAAATTAAATTTCAAAGAACTTTTGGAATGATTTGATGGAGTTAGAGAAGGGAGTAATTGAATTGGAAAATAGTTCATCATTGACGCAATTAGAGAAAGTGATAACTGAGTCAAATTTTATCAGCATGCAAATTGATCCCAATGGAAATAGGATTTCTCAGGAGGCGGAAACAATAAAGTAACTTTCTTCAGTAACTGTGACAGAAGTACATGCACAAAGAAACCCACAGCTCAGTAGGTTTAATATCTTGCTAAGGAATTGGTTCGAATATCAATTGAGCCAAATTATTTACTGTAATATAATTCATAATAGATTGTTGACGCTTTTGATAGAAGAAAAGTGTAGAACGTTTCTCTAGAACACTTTCTATGAACGGAATCTTATATTATCTTGCTTGTAGCCAACCAGGTTTTTTCCAAGCAATGCTGCTCCCATCATTTCTGGAAATCTATTAACTTTCATTACAATTTTTGTTCATATATTCAGAAAAAAAAACTTCAAATTCGACTACTTATTTCCATGGATGAAATAAAGAAAAAAATATAACATTTTTCAGATTGGGGCACTACTCATAGTAATCAAATCACGGATATCCAGCTAATCGGAAAACAAAGTGTTTTTAAATGATGAGGCTTCCATTTTTTTTTTTTTTTTTGGAAAATGGTATATATTCTTCGACTTACGTTCAATAAATGTTGATGAAATGAATTTTGACTAATATGTGCTAAATTACTTGTAAAAAATATTCCATTTTTTTCTCGTAAAATTGACTTGAACATCGAAAGATTTCAATGGAATATTCAACGTACCGAAGAATATCATCCAAAACAATTCGATGAGATTCTCTTACTTACTTACAATTCTAATTCTCTTACTTATTTATAACTCTGTAGTTTTGACAATATTATTTTATTGCGCTTAATCATATTTTGTATTCCCTTCATGAAAATAGTATTAGCATTTTTATCTATTTGAAAGCTATTATCATACAGCAAAAATAATGAATATTTTTATTAATATTCAACTCTCTTGAATCTCACTAAAGGTATAGGTGGTGGATTTCCAGATTACAGGGAATTGTGTTACAAATAAGAGTATTAGTACACTTGACAAAGCGAATTCGTGTTTGGATCGGGACCAAGATACACGATGCTTTGTAAAAGTTAAGTATGGGAAGAAAGCGTGGCCGAGAGTCGGAAAGGAAATATTTCTCCCCTTCCTCCAGGAGCCTTGAATCCAGTGCGCTGTGCCGTTCGTCCCGTTTTTCAGCACAAAGAATCCGCGCTCCAGTACTCCTGACACTTCCAGTACTCATAAATTTATTCCTGTGAATGTCCAATATCTTTCCTTCTTCCGAGCCAGCTTGGACCGAATTATTCTGCGAAATATCAGCGATTTGTGCACTGAACACTCACCAATCACTCAGCTCATGATTTATTATGAGGCTCTTATTTATAATTCTCTTTTGACATAATTCTCCTTTAATGTTCTGACTATTTATTATTTTTATCGTATATTAATATATTTGTATTCCATGCTCATGGAAAAATAGTATTAGTATCAGCATCTATTTCAAAAGCTATTATCATACAGAAAGAGAATGACTATTTTTATTAATATTATATTTTGTAAATTTGTGCCTAGTTCATTTCTGGTACCTGTGCTGACCATAAACTCCCATTCCAGCTCACAATGTGCTGATTTTATAAGAATTCATTCATTAGTGATGCAGTAATATTGGTATTGAATTGTGGATGATTTCATACAGGCTCGTATATTGAAAAACGAAATAAGTTTGTGAGTTGTAATAACAATAATCCATTCCCGAAAAAGTTCCTTAGCAAAATGTATCAGTAAAATTTTTAGCATGAGAATTGAATTAGCACCTTCATGAATGTATTCAAAAGTTAACATACTGTAGGACAGATCTGGAGAATAGCAATATTCACAAAATATTGGCAAATTCAGTGAAATATCTTTTGTAGAGTTAAATACCTTTGACATTGACAAATGATGATGAAAAATTACAAAAACGGCCAGTTTCACAAAAGATAATTGAATATGAGTGCCGTAAAATGACGTCATCCAATGGAACTAATGCACCGAGAACCCCATTGAGCTTCGCAAAATGGCGTCATCTTACGGCGGTTGAATTCAATTGGCTTTTCTGCAATAGTCTCATAGATTCTTTGACGAAACTCACCCATTTCCACTCGTTGTCTTCATTTTTTATTCCGGAGTTGTGACTGAACATAGGAGAAAGCTTACAAAAATGAAATAATGATTCAACCCAAGAATTTCCACTTCTGAGTTGACTTCTAGCAACCACAAGGACAGCGTTGCTTGTGCGGTTGCCAACTATGTCTCTTGCAGGGGCAAATTCACTAACTTGAGAAGGAACATCCTACATTCTTACTTGGTTGGAATGTGACATTATCAACAGATTGTCACCAAACTATTGCTAGCTGTCCTTCATTTAATTTCTGATCGATAATCTTTGTTTAATAATTCTCCTTATTTTATTTACACACGAAGCGGACGAAATTTTTCAACGTTGCAAGAGTGCCTTATTTATGTCATAAGAGATATCTTGATAGTTTTTTAAATCAGTTGGAGCCTCCAGCCTGTTTCTCGAAAAAGTGATCGATACAGTTGACTGTGCCTGACAGTAGTTAGTTGTCTCTTGCATAAGTGACGAGAGCTCGGTTATTCCATTGAATGGATAACTACTTGATGGCATCACGACTTACAGCTCTGCGCTTTCAAAATTGATTGACGGTGATTCGGAGCCTTCCCAAAATTTCAGGTTAATCATCACCATATACGAAATCATCACCATAAAACTCATTACCATTGTTCATATCTTGATCATACGTCTTCTAAAGAAAATTAATTCTCGTTGAAAATTAATTCACGAGTATGTCTCACTTTTCAGATTCAGATAAGTTCATCCCACATTCGAAAGTCAAAGTCCCCTGAGCACTTGAGCAGTTCGATCTGTTGAAAGTATTTATAAGTAGACAAGTGAAAGAGCAGTCCTCTTCCAAGTAGCGTGCTACTTCACACCAATTTTGAAAGCGGCTTTTCCATTGGGAGTGAAAAGTTCTCAATCTTACTCTCGACTCTACAAGTTCTGCATTGCGACTTTCTCACCTACTACCTACTTTCACCTATATTCTGAATTATCCAGATTCAAACACATCATCAAATACTTTGTTCAACCATATATATATATTCTTTCAAATTCCATCAACTTTAAAAACATTTTTTGAGTTCTCAGAGCTCGTAGACTGGAGTTTTTTGAAAGATTGATGATTATTCTATTAAAGTGAGGACTAGCATTTAAAGTGACTAGTTCACTCACTGTAAATATGATTCCACAAGTATTTCGTCATGGAAAAACACTTCAAACTCCGGTATCACTTGATTACTCTGTTGCATTGAACATCGACCTTCTCAGATACTTCATAAGTACTTATGAGTACTTCTGGGATACTCCATCAATCAATCAATCAATCAATCAATCAATCAATATTTTATTGCCAAAAAGAGAAGAAAACAATACAAAATCGTACAACACTAGAATGAAATACAAAATAAATAATAATTACCTTGATATTTGATAATGAATTCTAAACCATCAACCTTCAAATATGTCAGTGAAACGCTTTCGAATGCCACGTGCCAAAGAAATCACCCTTTCTGAATAGAATATGTGGTCACAATCGGTTGAAGAAGCAAACAAGGGGATAAATTACCCAAACTCACGTTGAAGTAGCAATATTCAGAACCAACGTTCGGTTTGTGAAACACAGAGACACAAAAGAAAGAGTCGCTCGTTCCAAAGGAAAAAAACTGAAAGGAGGAAGGAAGAATTCTCACACAATGCTTATCCTGGTCACAGCAACAATAGAGCGACAGTGTGTATTTGGTTCCAATCCAAAATCCACTCAAACAAGCCACTTACATCTAACGATTTGTTTCATACTCTTACATACAGGAAAGTCGATTGTGAACCGATCGATGCCACGATATTATTAAGCTTGGCAATATGGAACAATATTCCTTAGTGCTTCAAAACCCCTGCAGAAACTCTAGTATTTAGTATTTTAGTATTTAGTATTTAAGTCCATAAGATGGATAATTAAAGCCACCAGGGACACGTCAAAAAACAAAAAAACAGCCTAAAGAGGCACAAAAAACAAATACCCATAAAATAGTCAAAAATAAGAACTCACCAGATTGTCATCCAACATAAAAAACTCACTGAGGGAGTACAATGGGTTCTCCACCAGCAACCCCTTCAGAGCTCTTTGAAATTGTCCGGCAGGTAGGTCTCTTGCAGATAAAGGGAGCTTGTTGAACAGTCTCGTTGATAGATGCGCAAGGCCAGTCCGAGTTCTGCTGAGCCTCAGGTAAGGCACATCCAACCTGCGATTCCTCATACAACAAGGGCAAGGAAACTAGTTGGTGCGTTTAAATCGGAGCTTTCCTTCTCTCATCATCCCAATACTCTAAACAGCCTCTGAGAATGTAGATATCAAGTTTCCATTATTTGATGTTTCAATATTGTGCTTCCACGCAACAAGAATTTTTTCGATAAAATTTTCAATAGTACTTACTTACTTCCCGTGTCCAGGTCAGACTAAAATAATAATACTGTGAATAAAAAAAAAAAACATCTATAAGATTAAAACATACATAAATATAACTTATATCATAGACTTCCAATGTGTAGCCGCCATAATGGCTTTGTCATTAGCTAATATCAAGTCATCAAGAGAGCACGTTTCCTGAAGCAACTCACAAATCAACAGATGCTCTTGATCCTGCCTTGCTCCACATTCACATCGATCATCCCCATCAGGAAGAAAGCCCCACTTCAGAAGATTAGATTTGCATCTGGACACACCAGTTCTCATTCTGTTGAGAGTCCTCCACACTGTGTAGTCCAGATTATGCCCAGCACGGATACCTTCAAGTGGATCAGGTTGATCTCCGTTCAGCTCATCTCCATCTATTTAAACGGCACTCTTCTTTTGATCCAGTGAGTGCCGTGGTCCTAGCCATAAAACTATGTCTGGACTTGAGCCTACGGTTCTGCTGAACATAATCATATAGGGGATGCCGAGGATCACTCTCTTGCTTCGTTCTCTCAGCATCCGCCAATACTTCTCTTCTTATTTTAGGAGGAGCTATCCCTGCAATTGGGTACAGTTTCTCAACCGATGTGGGCTTCAGGCATCCTGTCACTATTCGTACAGAATCATTCACTGCTATGTCGACCTGCCGTGCATGAAAGGATGAGTTCCAGACTGGAGACGCATACTCTGCAGCAGAGAAGCACAGAGCCAGGGCTGATGTTCTCAGAGTTGTTGGTTGAGCACCCCAGGAGTAATTGGTCAGTTTGCGGATGATATTATTTCTGGTACTCACCTTGGCCTTAGTGTTCAGGCAGTGCTGTTTGAAAGATAGCGTCTATCTAAAGTTACTCCCAGATATTTGGGTGTTTTGCAGGATTCAAGCCTTTTGCCTCTCCATGTTACATTCAGATCAACACCTGCATCCCGGTTTCTTAGGTGGAATGCATACACTTGTGTTTTGTTGGGGTTTGGCTTGAGGTAGTTGTTATCATAATAGGCTGCTAACTCCTCCAAAGCACTGGAAAGCTTTGAGACGCCTCTTGAAAATTTGTTTCTTGAACAGCAACAGCTGTATCATCCGCATATATGAAAAGCCTTGCAGAGTTAGGGATAACTACATCATTTTGTGTAGATATTGTACAAGATTGGTGACAATACACTCCCCTGAGGCAAACCATTCTTCTGTGTACGCCACCTGCTATTGCTATCATTCAATTGCACAAAAATCGCCTATTCTGCAGAAAACAGCCTATGACAGATGTCAGTTTGTAGTCTCCAGTATAATGATACAGCTTCTTCAATAGTATTCTGTGATTAACTGTATCATATGCCGCAGTTAGGTCAATAGAAAGCCACTCCAGTGATCAGCTTACTCTCATACCCATCCTCAATGTGTTGAGTGAGATTTAAAATTTGTCCACAACATGATTTTCCCGGTCTAAAGCCAGCCTGTTCCTTGATCATTACACTGTCCAGCTTTCCTGCAACACGATTCAAGATCATTCTCTCAAGGATCTTGTATAGATGTAAAAGTAATGCTATTGGCCTGTAACTTTTGGCATCATTTGGGTCTTTCCCAGGCTTGAGCACAGCCACTACCCTAGCCTGTCTCCACCTTTTAGGTATTTTCAATTCATTGAGACAGGTATTCATTAGTTGGACAATCCATTTCAATACAGCAGGTCCAAATTTCTTTATTTGTTCTATTCTTATGTCATCTGTACCTGCTGCCCTGTTTTCCTTCATGCCCTTGATTGCAAGTTGGAGTTCTTCTACTGAGAAAGGAACATTAAGCTCTCCCTCCTCTTCATGAACTTTCCTTCTCAGTCGTGACTGTCCCACTTTCCCATGAGATTTCCCATTTTTCAAAAGTTGTGTAGCTACTTGGTCTGCTGTTACAGTGGAATGACTTTGATGCGGTTTTGATGGATCTCCACCCAGGTTTTTGAGTAGCTTCCAGGCTTGCCTGCTATTTTGCTTCATGTCAAGATTTTCAACTAGTGTACACCAACGCTTCTTCTTCTGCTCTGCTAGTGCCTGTGCAAGCTCCTCTCCAGCTCTTTTGGTTTCCTCATCAAAGGGGTTCTGCTCAAAAAAGCTGATGGTATTTATCCAAAAGTGGTTTGCTATCTTCAGTTAGTCCTTGGGTATAGTTTGTTTCGGCATCCCTTGGAATGTTCTTTCTTGATATTTGTTTCACTAATGTGACAAAATCATCATAATTTTCTGGGGATGGAGAAATAGCTTGCACTCTTTGATCTAACTGTTCTTGGAAGCTTAGCCAATTCGCCTTCTTAAAATTGAACCTCCTTTTGAAAGGCACCTCCTCTGGTTTTATAGCTGCACTGACATTACACACTATAGGCCTGTGTTGCGTGCGTGGAATTGGCTGATCAACAGCTTTAGTGCACTGGGCTGCTATTCTACTGCTCACAAAAATGTTGTCAAGTTATAACCCCTTCTCCATCGACCACTGTTGAAAGAAGCCGGCAATTTCGGGTCATGTAATAACTGCAGGTTGTTAGCTTCAGCCCAAGTTTCCAGCAACACACCGTTTGTATCAGACTGTTGATAACCCCATGCTTCGCTGTGGCAATTGAAATCGCCCATCACCAGGTTTATTTTATTATATGAGAAATTGGCAGGCTCAGTAAATGAGAAACATACCTGTGGTGGCTTGTATACTGAGGTGATTGGAAACCTCTGAAGTTTGGATTGTAAGAATTTCCACATTGTGTAGATCTGTCAAAGCAGCTGATGTTACTCTGAGTCCCTGTCTGACAAAAATTGCACTACCATATTGTTCATGGGGTCTCTCAAGCACAAGGTTCATTCCCTCAACTGCGGGTCTGCGATCAGCCTCTCCACGATGCGTCTCTTGAATTATTAATATGTCACATTTATTCCTTTTACACATATCAGCCAGTAAAACACTTTTTTGACTTGAAAATCCCTCAATATTAATTGAGATTGTCACCAGAGTTGGTCCTGACAAGGACCTTTTATTTCTTGTAGTCATGACCTAGTTTATTGAAGAATTCTCGGACTAGACCTAGTCCTCGGCACGCTCAAAAAAATTTTTCTTGGCTCCTTCAGTGTACCTCACTTGCAGTGGAAATTTGTTCAATTCGTGCTGATCATTGCCAATCTCAAACCAATACCAAAAACCCCAGCTCTTGCAACGGATCATTGTGGCAGTTGTTCATTATTGCCAGTCCTCTAAGGCAGAGTCATATGGGAGAAAAAAAATATAATTATATATATATAATAAGAGGATTAAATAAACAAAATAGAACATGTAAGAAAAATATATATATAGGTGGAAATTAAAATACAGTAAAATAAATCATAGAAATGCGAAAATAAAGGAAATAAATAAACTGGAGTGGAATGAAATTAAATAAGTGATAGAGATAATTAAATGAAGAGAGATTTGGGAAGGATAGTAGATGAGAAGGGTAAGGACAGTCATGCGAGGGTCATCAACGTGGGAGGCACTAACTTTTGGCAGTCTGGAGGGTCGCATTACCTCAGAGATAGCAGGAAATGCTACTCCCCCTACGATAAGAAGGGGAAGAAGAAGGGGAAGAAGAGTGTTGATTGTGTGAGCTTGTTACTCATTCCAAATTCCAATCATCCACAGTTGATACTGTAGTATGTTCAGCAACTATTTCTCAGTGTCATCAAGAGTGTTTATTTTTTCAATAGTCAGAATATCATACGGATATGGGATGGACTCTTTAGAATTTCTTTCTAGTTGAAGATAATACTATATACTCATCTTCATTTTATTTTATTTTCAGTTCAGTTTCTGTTCAGCTTAGTTTTAGTTTCCATTGAGTTTTACTTCAGTTCAGTTTAGTTCAGTCCAGTTTCTATTTGAGCTTCAGTTTCCGTTGAGTTTCAGTTTAGTTCAGTTAAGTTTCATTTCGGTTTCCGTTAAGTTCTTGTTCATTTTTAGTTGAGTTTCTGTTCAGTTAAATCTCATTTTCTCTTTCCAGTTTTCTCGGTTTTAGCTCAGTGCTCAACTTAACTTTATTCTGGCATTCTCCGATCAGGTTCCGTTCGATCGTCCGTCCAGTTTGCATTCAATAACAATTTAGGTCACTTCCATTTCAAATGATATTCATCACAATGACCGTGTTTGTAACTAAGTAGTTGAATCTGAACATCTCACTCACAATATTCAATCTAAGAGTCTGCAAGAACCATTATTCTTGAATGGTCGACAAATTGAAGCAGCAACCTCTCCAAGTAACAACCAAGTCTTGATAAGTTACATAGATCTGCAAACTGAGAAGCCCACATTATGGAGTAAAGTGATTGATTAAATCCGTATGTAGCAGACGCTCATCAATCTGACTTCAAATTGTTGTGAGGGTTTCACCTGCAGGAGTCAAGTCTGCACGGCAACAGTTTAGGGATCATTTGGGGTGGAGCCAAACAATTAATCACGAAAGTCTGATTGGTCTACCCACGGTTAGTTTTACAAGCAATCAGGCAGCAATAGATAATATTATTGAAATATCAATTGAAATTATCTTTTTTTCCATATTTTCAATATATTATATGATTAAAATATCATAAAATAAAAATATCATGGATAAAATAATTGCTTATATTGGTCGCCGTAATAAAAAATGGGTGATATTTTCTAAAGATATTGTAAAGAATAGGTTTGACAGTGTAAAGACAGATTGAAACAGCATTTTGTAAGATTGAAGCTATTCTGAAATGATAATACAGGTGTTATATACATGTATACTGTATAAATGTTTTATATGTGATCATTATTATGAAGAGGACATTCAACTACACTCACACCAACATCACTGAATCATAAAATCCTACCGAGAGTGCATCAATGGAAGATAAATTTTGCAGTCTGGAGATGAAATATCAAGTATTTCATCATGACAATGGAAAAGGAAAAGCGTTTATAGGCACTTGTGTCAGGCATCTCAGATGAAAGTATAACAAGAACAATATTTCGCTGCTCAATGCCACTTATTTCAATGTCAAAGGACTTGTGCAAATTTCAACTTGATAGCTGCTCCAAGTCAAATAAAACGAGAGCTTTGAAGGCTGAGGTTTCTAATAGGTCAACTTGAATGGTACCAAGAGTGTAATGAATCCAACTTTCTCGAAGTTTTCGAGGTTGAACTGAATCGTCATCTGTTGAAACTCTCAAAAATAGAGATGTGGTCTTTGTGATGAGATGAACTTTATTGGGTGGCTTCTGGTAGGATCTGGATCGTCCCACGCAAAACCGCTAGGGCTAGACGGAGTGAAATTCAATACTGAATAATTATTCATCGCATTGGTATTGTTAGACTAGTCTAGCTACTAGTATAGTCTCAGTACTGTTACTATGGTTACAGAATTGCACGGTATCTTGAAGATTGAAGTACGTCAACTACTCCAAGTAATAGTTTTTGAATATTAATAATTTTTTACAGATGCGTAGGCACTTGAACGTTCAAATTATCTTCCATGCAGAAAATAATTTTTTGCTCTTCTCTCAATCAAAATGGATTTATAAATTTTCAATCATAATGCATTATAATATTCGTTATAGTTAATTAATTAATATCACTCATTCAATATCCTATTTTCATGAAATAGGTTCCAGGTGATGGAGTTTCCAAGAGCATATTTCTTATTCGTATAAAAAGCTCTCAGATCTCAAGTTCAGATACACAGTATGCAATATTGATTTTCTGCTGTTATTTTCAGGGTGTATTTTGAAGTTTTCCTTGTACAGCAATTGAATTGTTGAAATTGACCATTTTGTAAAACTGAGTTTTCTTGGACAATCAGATCAAGAATAATAGAAGTTGTTTTTTCTTGGCTCAAGGAACCAGAGCTTCCAATAAAAGTATTTCTGTAGAACTCTTACAAAGAGAGAATGTCTCCTGAGAATTTGCAAATTTGTTTTTGGATCAGGAAGAGCTTAGTGCTTGATCTAGATTTTCTGCCATCCTCTGTCAAAAAAACATCGAGGAGCTTATTCAATGCTTTCGAGATAAGATGAGAAAATCGAGATCAAGGAGAGAGAATATTGGACTCATCAGAACGTGAAGATGCCAGACGTTTGATCCTCAGGGAGACTTTTTTCGATTTGGATCTCCAGAAGTAATTACTCGGTACGGTCTCCGAATTGCTTCGAAAGCTTATTCAAACCAATTCTATTTTTTCAATTCCATACGGGTTTGTAGAACTCTCGATAACCAAACGTTGCATTACAAAATTACATATTGATTATTTAGTTGCTGCAAATAGAATTGAAATGAGCTTTAAAGAAAGTATTCTATTGAATATTACAGTTTCTATATCTATATATTCTATATTACATGATATATATGTTTCTATATCACAGGATCTTTATCTATATCTATTATGGGTTTATACAGTATCCATTTTTATTTATTCCTCCCTGGAGTATACGCACCCGCCATTTTGCACTTAAACCTATTAACTGATCTGATCAACTCTGATCAATAACAACAAGACTTGTGTTTTATTACGACCAGAACAGACGACCAGTATTCGGCCACGTTTTTTCCCGTTGATTATGGACCTCAGATAAAAAAAGGATTCCCATATTTCATAACACTATGGCTCTTGGAAAACAATTAGGGCTTGAAACAATTCCGTGATTATTATTCATAACTGTCTGTGCAAGTTCTTAGTGACTTGGGGAAAATTTGGGGAATAAATTAATCATGAACATATCTTAACAAAATGATCAATTTTAATAACAAATTCACGTAGCTACAAATAGAATAAATAAATAAACAGTACAACACTAATAATTTATTACAAGGATTTTCAACTTACATTCCATGCCTACTGATACAAAAACGTGACACAATTTTACATATAAGAAAAATTTACACATATTTATTAAGTTTTATGATTCAGATTCATCTTTGAAATTTTATATAATACATTTTCATCTTTTTTAATATCTTAATTGGGAAGTACATACATTCATAGGTGAGGAATCACAATAATTCAGTATAACATTTACAAAATCACGTTTGAAGAGTTGCATTCAAGTTGTTATAGACATAAGAATAGAGGAAGAATATTGGTGATTTTATACGATCTTGCTCATAAGTCACAAGATCACAAGATATTGTTCAAGGTGGAATACAGAATATCTTTTGGTTCTTCTGAAGCATCATATCTCGAAATGATGTTTTGCAAGAAATTGAAAGACAATAATATTTTTTGTTATTCTCACAACATAGGTCTCGTTTCTACGTCAAATTCCATCTAGATGGATTGACATGGCTCTCCTGTACACTAAGAGAAGCAGAACATCTTTCCCAAAAGAAGGTGAACACACTCTCTCATCCTACTTCATATTCAATATAATTTTTTATACTGTTTATAAAAATGCATAATATTCTCTCTTGATTGAGATAAGAGATTTAAGGATTATAATCAACTCATTTATTATTTCTACGTTTTAGTTACCGTATTCTCTGACAGCACTGAAATCACTATTTGCTAGGGAAAATCCCTAACGCAAAATTACAATTCATGGTTCATAACTTTCATTACGATCATAAAAAATCGTAGATTACAAAATATTTTCACACTGTTGAATGTTAATTTGTCAAAAAAATTTATTTAAATTTAAGCCTTTAAATACGAGTACAATAAGTTTACTGTGCTTTACTATCAGAATGATGAAATATTTGTAGTTCTCAGAGTAACATAGTTGAAAAGCTTAATCTCTTCATCAGGAGACCTTAAAACTTCAAAACAGTATTTCTTCTATTCTATGGAAGCAGAGACTCTCCGAAGGTTGTTCGAATGGAGTACTATTCAAACACTTGAGTGGATCTCAATCTTGCACCAAACACCTTTCAAATTTGGATGAAAAATGATTGAATTTCCACTGAATTGTACGTTTGATTCCATTCAGATGAAATGAAAAGCCAGATTGCGGAGCTCTCTCGTTAAAATTGAGCTAGAGCGCTCAAATCATTCAAGTCACTTGAGTGAGTGAAAACTTAATAGGGAATGGTTGATAGGAATTTTTCATAAGAACAATCTATTGACTATTTTTCAAGTGAAACTATATTCGATCTTGCATCTAGAGGCTTTGTTGAAGAACTCTCCCGATTATTATTCAAATTTTCTTATATATTATCCATTATAGAGAATCAAGTTATCAATTATATTATTAGCCTAATTGAAATATTCGATGGAAAGGTTAGCTGAACTTATATAATGAGAGACAAATTTACAAACTTGTAACTTTGTTCAGCTTTGTTAATTTGATCATTTCTCTTGATTACCATCCTTCACTTGAAAACATATCTGACATTCTATGTCAAAATACCAACTAACCAACTTGTTAGTACAAAGTAACAAATGAGTTACTATGTGGTGGTTGCTACAGTATTATTTATACGATCACTCCTATCGTTGTATGATATCTCACGGCCAGTTGCACGAATAGCCAATTGAATTCAACCGCCTGAAGAAGTCATCTAACCTCACTATTACAACGAAATTCCAATTGAGCTCTGTAAAATGACGATATCTTAAGGCGATTAAATCCAGTTTGCTTTTGTGCAATTAACCCTCAGTCTTGTAGTACAGGTGCTAGTTCCTAGCTGCTGATCTAATTGTATCAATAGCATTCCATAATCACGATATTGAGTCGGCAATTCAGCTGAATCTGCTATAGAATCACTTTTGAATCACGTTTCACTTTTGAAACGTATGAGTGAAATTGATGGATACAATCAATCATGATTTGCATCAATTATTATTTACTGAAACGTATCATGGTATTATGCAGAAGCAAAAACTGTCGCTCTCTTGTAAGAGCTGTAGTGACTAGTTGGCAAACTGATTATGTTCAAATAAGAGACCAGCGAAATCAATCAATAATCTCTCGAAGATTCTCTCGCAGTATAGGCCTATAGGCGCTGCTCCATTGAAGAAGTTACAACATTGAATATACGATTGAATTTCTCATAAAATGACACTTCTCAATTTAGGACCAAAGTTATCTTAATCCTAAAGTATAAATCAGGCCCCTAATTTCCCTCAAATTTTGACAACACAACTGAAGAATCTTGCGAGCCGAATTGAACTTCTCTAACTACCACAGTCTTTCACACAATTCAAGTAGTTTTCAAATATTGAAATTGTTTTCCCTCATCAAGTACCAACTGCTATATATCACAAGAAAGTTTTCCAATACACTGATCAAGTACCAATATCACGAGGGACTTTTCCAACACAGCGAACTGGCATCGATCAGGTTCTATGTTGGGTTGCACCAATCGGAATCAACTATTTTGAATCAGCTGATCCCATTTAATTAGCATTGCAGTGATCCTGGATCAGAATAGATCTTGCCGATGATCTGAATTCCGTGTAACCTGGCTGGCTCTGGTCTGGTGTCAGAGTTTTCAGGTCACTCCTAATCAGTGCAACCCACGGTATATTAAAGAGATATCCTCCTTATATCCATATCTTCCCCTTCTTCTATATCCGCTTCTATATCCTCTTCTATCTATACACCGTGGAGCAACCTCAGAAATTGATTATTTCAGACACTGGCTTAGAGATATTCGAGCGCTTCGCGCTTATGCGAATCTCAGACAACAGTGACGACCGGCTGCCTTGTTTCGTTGGGTAGACGAATGGTGACGTGATGACGCATCGACGTCGCCGAGTTGGTAGTTCCGGAGCGACGCGACGAAAGCGTCTCGGTCATTGTTGAAGTGCTCTCGGTGCCGTACCTCAAGCAGCGTCCTGAACGCTCCGGGAAGCACTGGCCTAGCCAACGGAATGGTGGGAGTTTCCTGAGGGAGAACGAAAAACATGTATTTTGAACAAAAGAAGAATATTGAGTACAGTATTACTTTCATTTTAGTACAATGCATGTGGGCTTAGTTTTGGAAGGATTGTTATAGTAGTACTTGGTAGAAGAATTGAGGAACAGTACATTATTAGTTTCGTTTTAGTACAATGCATGTGGGCTCAGTTTGAAGGGATTGTGATAGTAGTACTTGGTAGAAGAATTGAGGAACAGTACATTATTAGTTTCATTTTAGTACAATGCATGTGGGTGGGCTCAATTTTGAAAGGATTGTGACAGTATTACTTGGTTTACATGAATGGCAGTGGTAATTTTTTTCCTAGTGAAAGAAAAAAATCTCTATTCTGATGGAAAAAGAATGAAGATTCGTTTTAGTTCGAGTACAAGGATTTTGGGCTGAATTTTGAATGAATTGTGCCGAAACAAAGGCAAATCAATTATGCCAATTGTTAACTTCCGCAGAACATTTTAATAATATACTCCAATACTACTTAATCTATTTCTCTTGAATATTAAGTTCAAATCTATTTCTCTTGAATATTCACTTTAATATCTAATATTAATCTAAAATCAAAAATATTCCTTTTAATACCTATTTTCTAGTTAATATTCACTTTTAATATTTCTCCTCAATATTCACTTTTAATCTATTTCTCTTGAATATTCACTTTTAATCTATTTCTCTTGAATATTCACTTTTAATCTATTATTATTATTTTAATCCATTTCTCTTAATATTCACTTTAATCTATTTGCTCTTGAAATATTCACTTTCAAATTTCTCAATATTCACTGACAGCCATGTTGGTTTGTGTTTTTGAGAAGCCGTACACTTGAAGCAAGTCGAATACTATGCCGGACTCAATGCACAGTATTTGAAACTGCAATCAAGTGAGAACAACATCAATTTAAGTAAAACATACACTGATAGCCTCTTCCTGACAGTTTCCTTCTCAAGAAAAATTTTTTCTTCAGATACATTACATGAGAAAATTTTAACTTTCGTTGACAATATAAAATCCAGTGGATATGAGATTTCATTCATATCATGACGTCTATGTTTGATATTTATGTTATACATGTCATGTTGAATTTTATATAGTGTGAGTTATATCTGATAAATTAAATTATTACTTTTTTGAAATGTGAGAAGATTCATGAATACAAAGTTGAAGACTTGCATGATAAATCAATGATAATAATGATATTTTATTGTTCAAATATAATCAACAATAATTGATGGAATGAATTTTGATTATAAACCTCTCATAAATGTAACATAGTATTTTAGTAAGTTACAATACATTTTCATACAAAATGATTACCATAATCTTCTAATAATATAATACTAAAAGTGATATAATATCATAGTCTAAAAAATATTAAGAAGCAAAGCATATAGCCTTTGCTGGAAACGCCAATATTAACTATTTTCTCTGGATCTCGGGAAGCTTTTCCATTTTTATAACAATTTTTGTAACATTTTGTTTTGACGGGTAATTCAAATCTCCTCTTTATTTCTTTCTCTCCATTAGAATATAATCTTTACATATCAGTTCCTCTTAATCTCTATTAGTAGTATCCTTAGTTTCTTTTAGCCAAGTATCTTATTAGTCTCTCTCAGCAGGCCTGGTTATTTTGTGTTAGAGGGAAACATGAAGAATGATTCAGTGAATAATCAAACACGTTTCTGTCGGTAGGGTATTCAATCTGCGTGAGCGACTTCTTGAGCATGCGTGAACTGTTGAATAAAGGTTGATTCAGGAAATGGAGTGTCAGGGAAGTAGTGAGTAGGATTGGCAGGGATGAATTGCCGGCACATTTGCCTTGCAGCTAATACAAATGGCCTCCCGTCGGCTGTGATTGGCAGAGGAAAATCCAACACACGCGTCAGCAACAGAGAGAATAGAAGTAAATATACTTGTGTATTCTCTGACTAACACACATGTTCGATTACTCATGGTGGACGTGAATAAATAATTTATTCATCCACCATACATCGCTGGTTTCGTATGAGAATTTCAAATTTAATCCCGCTCAAAAAGCGCGCCGGAAAAAGCGCGGGGAATAAAATTCGCGCCAAAAAACAAGGCGGCAAGGTGAATTAGAGCGCGCGCCTTTTTCAATCTTGGTTATGGCGGGAGAATCGACGGTGAAAAATGGACGAGCGCTGATCGGACCGGAGACAGCTTTTTCCAGCTATCAATCAAACATGCGTTCCAGAGAAGGGGAGGAATGCCGTGGGAGGGGGATTTGGTTTGAAAGAGGGGAGGGGAGTGCGGAACATATGAACGTTAAGAAAGGGCGCACACAACATGTTCGGTCCCTTTCAACCAACTTATCGTCTTACAGACTTTGAGGCTTTCCTTTTCTTTTTTCACTCTCAACAACCCCTAGTTCACTTGGAAAGCGTGTTCAGTTAAACTCCAATTATTCGATTACAACAGAACCCGATAGGATGGATTTTTATTTTTAAAAATGTCGTTTTCGAGAGAATAACGTGGCCAGAGCACAATAGAGATGCGTTTACAGTATTTTCTGCGAATTGTATATTCATGGTACCGGAAATGAAAGGAGAAGAAATTCGGGAAAGTCGGGTTTGGAATTCAACAATTAAGCTTTTGAGTAACCCTTTGATAAAAATATGATAATAGCTGAAGTAGAGAGGAAAAAGACGAAGAAGACGAGAAGACGAGGAAAAGAAAGAAGAGGAGGAAGAATAGGAAAGGAGGAAGGAGAGGAAGGAGAGAAAGAAGAGAAAGAAGAGGAAGAGACAAAGATCCAGACAGAGACTACAAATGAATAATATTCTCAACAATGCTGGATTGATAACTCGCACGAGGGAATAAATTCAAGCCAAATTCCTTGAATATGAATTTTGCAAGTCAAATTCATTCAGTTTGAATGAATATATCGCTTTAGTTTGAGGCGAATGACTTTAATTTAACGTTTCTATGACGGTAACTGGTCATATTCTGTTGATTTATTTAAAAGTATGTTTTTACATGTTATATGCAGAATTCATGCAACATTACATCACTCGTTTACATAAAAACGTTAAATGAAAGTCATTCTCCATCCGCCAAATTAAATGAATATTACCATACATGAAGTTACATGCTTATGCTCTTGCAGAAAATGGAAAAGTTGTGCTTTGACGAGAGTTGAGATCATAAACTGGAATAATTAGCTACTATTCTTCTCATAAGTAGTTCTTCAGTACTAGTACTAGTACTATTTCATGGAGTACTAGTTACAGAACATGTCCACCTCTCAACTAGAATCATAAGTTTCTCACGTGGGAGAGAATAATTTCATACGGGCAGTGACGAGTTTCAAACAAACTCAACATAGTCTACATTTAAACTTCATTAACAGACTTGGTAAATAACACGATTGTTGGTCAAAAATATGGAATGTGGTAATTAATCATTCCTGGATGTTTTTTCTTGCTTTGTTGTCGCCGTCTCATTGGCTCTCTCGCTTGCTCTCTCTTTCTCATCTTTCGTCTCGCTCTGCTTTTCAACCTTTCTAGATGGTAATAAATTTCTGTTAGCGTCAGCAGAAACATTTAATGCGAAAAAGACGTTTTGGATTAATGGGATAATTTTCCCCGCTTTCCCAAATACCACAAACTTGTATTAGGAGATTTTAATTTCTTCGAGCAGAGTGGAGAGATAAATATTCTAGTGGAATGTTGAATAACTGGCTCTTGTACAAAGATTGCCCGGAGGAAATAATAAAACTGACTGAAAATTTCATTATGGATCATGATGACATGTAAATAAATAAAAAGTTATTTAATGTTTCTGGTAGCATCTTGAAGACGTTGTACAAGTTTTATGGCAATATTGTAATAGGCATCACCATAATGATCTGGTTATAATAAGGGTTCTCAAGCTACGTGTTTCATACATTGATTATAATTGACAATTTATTCCAACCCATAATGTCGAAGCCACACGCTTTTTATTTTTTCTCTTCTCTCAACATTACCTGCTACTTCTTCCATCTCTGTAAACAGTTGAGAACTCTCTGAATTCGAAAGTTATTTGTATAATGGGCAAGATCTTCGTGATATTAATCTAATTCAAGTTTAATATCACGTTTATTATAATTAGTGAAAGAAATTATAAAACCATCAATGAAGATTTATCATCATATTATCGTCAGAGTAATACCAAACCAGAGAGAATATATCCAAAATATATTATATCCAAACCAGAGAGAATAAAAGTAAATTGATGAAAGTTCTTATTCTATACTCTTTGATCCAAATATGCATTGCCAATCAAAAAACTGGCTTGGAGAGTTATTTATTTAGAAATCTACAATAGAAAATTGAAAAAAGGCTTTCGCTTGCATCTCTTCCTCTTCTGAATTTCAAAAAAAAGTTCAAACCGTACATTAATAATATTTAACATGTTACTTGAGTTACTTAGAGTTACTTACCAAAAACAATGACAAAAGTCATCTTAACAGTTTTGACTTTGGCTTTAGGAATGAGACCTCTTGAGCTTGCACGTCGACTGTCATGATCATGCAAATGATGATGATGGTGATGATGATGACTCGATTTATCGAACAAACCTGAAAAAACGGATTTTTGTGAGAGTGAATGTCCAGTTTGAAAGTTTTGAAGCTTTTCTTAAATTTCTCAAAATTTTCAATGTTGCTCACTGTGAATTCATCTATTTTAAAGTTTATTGCTGTTTCACTGATAAAGCTTACATCTCTTCAAAACTACCCAAACTTTTAAACAGGAACAATAAAAATTAGCACGAGAATTAGAGATAAATTTGAATAATCTTTTGTTCCAGCAATGAGCAAGATATTGATAAGATGATAACTGAGTTCAGTACCCTTGTAAATAAGACACCTTCACAATTCTACTTTTTTGGAAGCTTAAAGGTTAATTTACTGTTCACATATTAAAACTATGTGATTATTATAGTAATTTACTGTTCACACTCTATTATACAGTAGAATTTTGTAATTATGGACTCACCTTTGTTGTTCCGTTTATGGACATTGTCCACAACTACTATATGACTACTCTTACTCCATATGGTTGACACAATTATGGCATAGCATGCCGTTATGATTATTGCAGGAATCACAAATATTAGTAGTGCTACAACAGTCATATAGAGCTGCCACTGCCACTCTGTCAGCTCTATCCAACATTGTAATTGTCCTAGAAGTGAAAAATAAAGAGACAAATCTTAATAAATTTTCATTGATTAAAACAAAAAATATCTTGCTGCTATATTTGATCAATTTAACTTACTGTACGACATCGAAATAATTGCTCTATAAAATGATAATTGAAGTAAATACTGAGTATGAAGTCAACCAATTTTAATTGATCACAACAAAAATAATCTAAATGCTTTATTTAAATAATTTGATATTTTAATACAACATCTATCAAGCTGGTCAACCGTACTCTCATAAAGAGTGTGTTTGCCACAATAAATGGAATACATTCTATTTACTTCATAGAAGATGTAGGCTACTCCTATCTTCTGTTAGTATTATACGTAGGAGTGAAGTTGTGGGATAAAACTGTGAACTATCGAACCATATAAATAGGATAATTTGAAGTCATAGTAATTCTGAATATATGATTTTTCATTTTCTATCCTAGCTCGTATTTTCAATCAGCAACATTAAAAATATATACAATGGTTGATGATTCCATTAAAACCGTTGATAATATTGTTAGATAGGAAACTATTCAAAATAGAATCCAAAGAGTAGGCTTGTTAGTTTGAAGCCGTCTCTGAACTGCATCAGTAATTCAGAAATGCACTGAGGAAAACTCACCATATACTGTATTCTGTTTGAACTATCAACCAAATTTAAATAGAATATAACTCAGCGTGTATGAACCAAACTTCGTCTACACAAACATCGCATTCATCAAATTGCCAAGTCTTGTTTGTTAGCTGTATGACAAAATATGCAAATTGTCTTTGGATAAGTTGAAACCTCAAACGCGCAGCACGTGAACTGAGAGTTACAGACTATAGTAGAAGCAGTTGTTTTCTGTATACCATTAAATCTCCTGACGTTACCTTTAGGCGATGTATTCGACATGGCATCAACTGTTCAATTCATAACGGTTATCATACTCAATCTATGTTATTCTATTTGCTCGGATTATTCATAGATGAATATTTATGACTTTCCTAAGAACTTATGCTTGTAATCCTGTCCTTCAAATGAGATTTCCATGTTCGAAAGTGGTAACGCATCGAGACAATTCCATGAGGGAATTTGTCTGGTAGAGAATATCGTGTGATATCACTCTACATGTAGGAAAGTAGCAGGAGATAGCAGTCTCTTAGCTGTCAGTTGTAGATCTCTTGTGATAAGGGTGACGATTATAGAATGATATGATATCCTATCAGACACTGTGTTAGGCTAGGCGTACACCGGTTAGTCAAGACAAGACAAGACAAGGTTAGTCACGTTTAGTCACAGTAATTCACATAGTTGCTAATGAAGTAGCACACACTGATGCAATGACTAATTAGTGTGTGTTGCTTCATAAGCAACTATGTGATGTACTGTGACTAAACGTGACTAATCTCGTTTTGTCTTGTCTTGACTAACCAGTGTACGCCTAGCCTTACTATCTGTATAAGAACTTACGGATCACTATAAGGATTTATGGACTACTACAAGGATTTACAGAACACTGTAAGGACTCACGGACCTCTGTAACGGCTTACAGACTACTATTCGGATTTTAGGACTAGATGAATTATTGTACCATGCTGCAAAATATGCTTACCTTGCACCATTTGTACTTCGAATAGCACCATACTTGGTGTGGAAAATAGCAGACTTAGGAACCATGCCACGGCGACTAGTACTTTAGCTCGACGCCCTGCAAATCAAGTTACAATTCAGTACTTTCCTTTGATGTTTTTCAAAATTATTAACATCTAATTTTACATCTTATCACCCAAGGATACTAGAATACACGGTAGGAATCACCCACACATCTTAGCATAAATTTTGAGAGACGTGCGTCACCTGGAACCCTGTAAATAAGTAACAGTTATTTTACGTTTCTATGATAATGTGTTCGAAAATAAGTCACTTTCACATCAGTCTATATGTGACACTACCGTGTATTTTAGCACCTGTGGTATTACCCACATTTAAACGGGTTTTCACATCATATTACCAGCATTTGAACTATTGTTCACATTATTTAATGAACGGTGATATTTCAGTAGATTTCTTAGAGTTATAGGTACTCCATATTTGAATATGATAATACTCGTCAATATAATTGTATATGTAATTAAATCCTTGAAAATGATACAGGCAAAGTAATAAATTTTGGAAATTGCGATATAGTTATTTTGAGTTTTGTTTTTCCGAGCCCGGTATAATGTAGTATTTATATTCCACCAGTATTGTTATTACTTATTTGAAAACTTGAAATAATAATGACTTTTGATGTTTTGTTTCATAATCAACAGTTTCAATTGTTTATCTTCATCCTCTGTCATTTATAAATTTATTCTCCACTATTATAATTTGTTTCGTTCATTCAGTTACGTGATTGAGAATTTGGAAACATTCAAAGATTCCCAAGGAATCGGAATTTTTCTAGAGAAATTCGACCAAACATGAAAAATCCGCACTGAAAAAGGAGTAAGTAATTTTCTCCTCAATTTCACGGGATGATCAAGATCCTCCAAATCTGTACTTCATGATCTTTCCAGCTAAGTGTCTAATGATGCTGGCCAGCCATTTGGCAAGTGTCCAGGTAACTGAAGTCTCGATTATCGTAGTCATCAAATCACCTAATTGCTTAATAAATAAGCACAGTTTTTAGTGGTATAATTACTTGTAAATTTATGAGCGGACGAGAAAAGACTTGACGCTGTTAAAGGTGGTGGCTTGATGCGGTGGATCACACATGCTCGATATCTTCCCTCTTAATTGCCTTTATTTTCTTAAACTTCCAGTGCCGACTTAACA
This sequence comes from Laodelphax striatellus, assembly GCA_017141395.1. NCBI lineage: Eukaryota > Metazoa > Arthropoda > Insecta > Hemiptera > Delphacidae > Laodelphax > Laodelphax striatellus. The sequence goes on from CM029536.1 coordinate 27,756,900, forward strand.
AGATGATAATTATTACAGATAATGACGCACTTTATGTTAAGACATCGCAGGCATACAAATTTCCAATTAACTATTGACTCTGATTCTGGAATTTTAACACCAAATACAGAAAAGCTGAGCAATTTTGAACTTTGTTCCTGATTTGAACATACTGATATCTTCCATTATTCTCCGAATAATTTCCAGGAAATAAATGGAATGTTAACATTAGTTGTTTGCAGTTTCAAGGCTCGAACTATTCCTGAATCCTATTTCTCATAGTTCCACATATTTAGTTTCAGATTAAGTTCGAAGCATTAGCAGTCTGAAATGTTTGATTTTTATTCTCTTAAAATAATAATAACAAAGATTCAGAAGAAGCTATCATTTTCAAAAACTTTCAAGAAGCAGTTATCATAATGATATTATCTTGGTTCAATGTTGTGGTTGCTTTAGTATGTGTTAACTATTAGGTTATACGTATATGATAATAACAATACGATAATAACGATGTATGATATAATACGTATATGATATAATTGTATATGAGAACAATTAATGTGGAAAATGGATAGTCATTATTTATTGTTTCCCCGTATGACACTTCCACAAATATATATAATAGAATATGACGAGTAATTTACCACAAGTTTCATTGGAACATTTAATTCACATCAATATATCCCTATTGATTGTACATAGTAGGTGAGTTATATCTTGAGAATGATTGTTAAAAATAGTCGATCATACTTACAGCTCCCCGAAAATTTCATAGGATGCTTGATAGCGTCATATCTGTCTATGCTAAGTGCAACTAATACATATGTTGACGAGTATGTTACAACAGCCTGCAATGAAAAACATAGAGTAATTTAGGCTACATGATACAATCAAAGCAAATATTCCATTCAAAAATCACATTTCATCTAATGGATTCAAATTGCATGAATTTTCCGGTATTGAGTTTTCTGGCTCGGCACTCGTACGGGAAAATTATCTGGAAGCCGACGATCGTTTTGAGCAAATTCTATTCAGAGAAATTCAGTTTTCCGGAAGCGTGCTATTGAATAATTTCCACGCTGATAAATTCTGCACGGAAAAGTAAACTTCCGCAATGAATTTTCCCTGAATGATTTCCAAATATCTCCACTTATTCAATGGAGAACATCGTCACTATTTCGAATTTGTTATTGTGATCGGGACACTTTCTACCTCATTTCTAACTTGGTTCGTGAATAATTTGTTGCCAGAAAGCTACATTGTGGAAAACTCAATCTATCCTTGTATTATATTCTCACGTGGAACTGGGATTGAGTATCCCATTGCTCTGTTATATCAATCTTTTAAGAAACAGTTCTTTGTTATAATTTAACTCTCAATAACAATCTGGAAAATGAAGAAGCAAATGAGAAAATAATAATACACGACTAAGCACGCTTATAATATAATTCCTAATAAGAATTTTATTCCTGTTAGTCGGTATCAGCCATTGGCAATGACATTAACAATGTGTTCTGAAGAAAATTACGAATAACATACACCATGATAGCAATCCCATACAATTATTACAATTCCATTCAGTTGGATAAATAACTAGTGCTCAGTTTGTAAGAGGTTAGTACAACTTTAACCTCTAAGACTTAGTTGAATTATAGGATCAAATTTGATTGTTTCCATAATTTTTGAAGTATGGAGAAAATTCTTACTTCATTTCCTGGACAATTTAATCTATATTAATAAAAGAGAGTTGGTGTCTGTACGCTCGCTTATAACTCGAGAACGGTTGAACCGATTTAGATGATTTTGGATTCGTTTGAATTTTTAAAGCACTGGTTAACATAATATGTATTAAAATATAAGAAAATCTCTTTATAATTAATAAATAATTAGTAAATTAATGACCTAACCTATCAAACACGACATCCATTTTGATCCAGTCCTAACAATAATGCTCCTACGAAATCGATGTGTAGTTGAAGATGCTACTATGTAGGTCTTCCCAAAGACGATCGCGGTGGTGTGTTGGATAGCGACTCCGCCTTCCACGCAGACTTCTCGGGTTCGATTCCGAGACGGGTGAAACTTTTTTGGCAACTTTCAGCATTGATTAATAAATAATTGATTATTATCCACTCGCTTTATAAAATTAGTATATTGCAGATTTCTTTTAATTTTCCATCAATAAAGCGAGTGGATATAGGTATTACTTCGTGACATTTTTTTTCGTGGGGGATAGTGATATGAGGGGGAGACATTTGGGGGGAAGAGGTGGGTGACATGAAGGGGGTTATTTGAGGGTGACATGAAGCGGGTTATTTGAGGGTGACATGAAGGGGACATTTGGGGGTGACATTGGGGTTACATGAAGGGCCAATTGGAGGAAGAGGGGGGGGGGGCCAAATTTGGCAGGAAAGCGGGGGTACACATGAAGGGGGATTTGTGGGGGAATGAAGGGGGACAGGACATTTGGGGGATGACATTTTTTGGGGGTGGCATGGAGGGGGAACATTTGTGGGGAGAAGAGGGGGTACATTTGGGGGGGGGGAGAGGGTGATACGAAGTTCGCCGGGACACCTAGTATTTATATATAAGAGAGTAGGAAATATTGCTACAATTACAGATTCTATGCCAGTGTTCACGACACTGAAGAAGAAAAATACTCATATCATGTTTTAATCGAAGGCTTTACCTCTAGAAAATGTTATTACATGCAGGATGAATATTATTTTAGTAGGCTTCGAGGGAGTTTTATTCAGTAACAATTCATTTTATACCCATTGAAAAAGCATTCAGATGTCCATTTGAATCTATCTACCTATCATAAAAAATAAACTTAGTTTATCATCCTATACGAGTAGATCATGTAATTCACTGAGGGGAGCGTGAAGAAAATTCTTAGCATTTCTCCTTTCCAATCAGTAGCGTCATTTCACCAAAACTTTGGGGGGGGGCAAACACCGGGGGGGAGGGGTGTTTGCCGGATAAAATTCTCATTTGTACATTAGCTAGTACAGAATATTTTCTGTAACCCAGGAATCAGGGGGGGGGCAAATGCCCCCCCTGCCCTCCCCAAATGACGCCCCTGTTTCCAATATTTTAAAAATACAATTAATTCATGTTAAATGATGTAACATATACTAAAGCGAATGACAATTTTATCTACAAAAAAATCATTTTTCACTTAACACTCTCAATGACGATCCCTCCCTGATATAACGTGAAATCCATCATCGTCATACTGTCTAATGAAATTGAATACCCTTGAAACATTAGTCTCTCTTCTGAGCCAATAGTACATTAAACAATCTAAAGCTTTCGACACATGGATCATTTTGTCATGAAGCAATCTCTAGCAAACTATTGAAATTATCCAATAGAAAGGCAGAAGAAGAGAAAAGGAATCTGATCACCTACAGAGATAAGCCTCTCTTGCAACAAATTCAACGCAATATTAAATCTTTGAAGGTCTGAAAATGTTCTTTTCCAGGGAGATATTGACTTTGCTCCGTTGGGATGAAGGATGGACTCGGGTGTCATTTGTTTCATGTTTCAATCCGGCAGTTGGAAAAACAGCCGAACAATTTAGCTTCGAATATTTGGTTTCTTTGTCACGTTTTCCAGCAGTTAGTCGTTTCTTCTTGAAACGTTCTACCACTCCCTTCCAAACTCTCTCCACACTTTATCACTTCTTCTCTCTTACCGCTCCTCATTCTTATCTCACTCATCCTCTCTTCCTTCTCTCCCCATCCTCTCTCTTAATAGATCCCAAGAGTGGCGAAGAAGCAGACAATGAAGAGTGACAAATGAAGTGTATGTTGTTGTCGTACTCAGCTCAGTTCAGCTCAGCTTGGCCGGACATGGTGGTGAAATATTTGGAATGTTGTTGGGGGTGCCACCACTGACTGTCCACTTCAGACCACAAGTCACCCTTAATCGCATCGAGGGTAGGAGGTGCATTTGCCAGTCGGCAGCTCTTGTGAGTTCCAAGTTGAAGTTCAGTTAACTATTCAAATAAAGCTCTGTCTGAACTGGATTCTAAGAACTCATCGAATTTAGAATGTGAGCTCAGACCACAATTTAGTCACCAGCATTGATCGGCGAATTACTTGATTAGATACTCAATTATTCTCGTGATTGGCAAAGAGGCGGGTCATATTTTTTTTTAAGTTTATTATTTTGTCTACAGCTGTATTCATTACATTCTTAACTATTTATAAGGAAAAATAAGATCCTTTTAACTTGTCAGAAATCAGCTGTTTCGGTAAAAATTAAACAGTGATTTCGACACAATAATCTAAAATGGGTAACCATTCCTTATTTAGGCTTTGTTTCTGATAAGATAGGTAGAGAATTGAAAAAGAATGGGTTTCATGTTGCTTTTAGAACCAAACCGATTTTAAAGAATCTATTTAGCTACAGTAAAGATAAAATTGATGTATGGGATAGAAGTGGGGTATATAGGCTTAATTGTGGGGATTGTAATGCGACCTATGTTGGTCAAACTGGTAGAAGTTTCAAAATCAGGGTAAAAGAACATATCAAAGATTGGAATAAGTGTAATGGAGATTCAAACTTTGCTGAACATTTGATAACAAATAATCACAAGTTCAAGGCCGAGGAGAATGTTGAGTTTCTGCATTTTAATAACAAGGGCAGAATTCTCAACATACTGGAAGCTCTAGAAATAACTAGGGTAACAAAAGATGATCAACAGTTGAGTTTGAATGACCAAATTCATTTCAATCAATACAACACCACAAATCTCATTTTATCATAATTTGTTAGGCAGATATTACGGTATTAGTTTATTCTTTGTTTTTCTTATTCTTCCGTAATACTGTTTCATTTATTTCTTAGGTTATTGTAGCTATTTATTGTTCTTCAATTGTGTTTTCTGTTTGAATCGCCATTTTGTAATGTTTGATTGAACCGCTAATCGGGGAGGAGCTTGTCTAGGCCAATGGCAGCCGTTCACGGTCATTGGCTAGAGCGTCTACCAATAGCGGTGCTTTACCGTTAGTATAAATACTGCTGCTCTGTACGTTGAATTTTCAGTTTACCAGAGATTGATAATGATGTAACAACCGAAACCGGTATCTCGATTTTCTAATAAATCAGTGGTTTGACAACATCTTGTCTTTTCATTTATTATCATAGATTTGTTGAGGAGGCGAAGGTCAACACAGGGCTGTAGCGCTTCGTAAGTAAGAAAGTAATTGAATAAGTGAGTAAGTAAGTAAGTAAGTGAGTTAGTAAGTAAATAAGTAAGTAAGTGAATGAGTGAGAAAGGAAGTGTCATAGATTTGTTAATACGCGTATAAGTTGATTTTGCGAATATTCTCAACGTAAACGTTCACCAAGCAGTATGATTAATTAATAGGCTAATATATCATGCTAAAACCATGAAAACTGAACAGGTTAGTATTTTGTAGTGAGATACCTGCAAGTACCTGACGACCTTGCAGGCGAGGTTACCGGCATGCCAGGCTATTGTCATCCTCACTATGATGTCTGTCAACACCTGTATCAGCCCCACTGCTAAATCTGAAATCAAACCAAAATAGAAACAATTATTATAACCATAGAAAAATTTGGAGAAATAAAATTTATTGTTTGAAAAGTGGAGAAATCAAATTTACCAAGTGAAAAAGTAATAGTAAAACTTCATTTACATTATTTTAATAACAAAAGTATCTGTTTGAAGTATTGATAATCAGGATTTTTAAAACATTGCTTTTTGGCCTGTAGATAGGTTGATCTATAAAATTTGATTCTTCAATCATCATGAAAATAATGATCACCACATCAAATACTATTTAGTTTATCATGTGCTGTTGTTTTTGTATTATTTTCTTATATTATCCTATATGTCACATTGATCTATTTCTTTGGACATTTTAATATCTCACATAAATATTATTATATGTTTGAATTTTCATCTTTATATAACGATTTTCAATCAAACAAATAATAGGAATACGAAAGAGAAACAGCCCAAAACTTCTCAAATTTCCAAGTTCCTTTACATAAATTGTGACACAAAAAAGTCAATTTTTCGTAATTTTTTCAAACTTTGAGGCGTTTGGGGCGCCTGAGGATATTAATTGAATGAGCCCAGATTTTAAGGGTTGTTTTTACTCCCCAATTGGCAACTACCTGTGAATATTCCATTAAGTTTACAAGAATTTGTATTTTTCACTCCACCCTAATGAATATGCATAGAAGGTAGATCCCAATCTGTGCATAGTAAAGTGTGGTAAATATCACAGTAAAACTAACATGATATTAATTATAGTGGACAGACGATGGCCTCTATCATCAGTGCTGACCATTAGTTCACAGGTCAACAAATTCAGAATCAGAAATCAATTATTGCACAAGACTTCACACAAGCCACCAAAATACAATGGCCTTTCTCAACAATATTGGTTTTGACAGGCTTCAAATTCACTTGACCTACCCGTAGCTCTCTTATCTCTTTGATGATGGAGAACAAACCTATTATATCATGTTGGAAGGTATATGCTTCAATTGATTACACCTCAATATAGTCCGATTCACGTCAAGAAGTCAGCATTTTTTATATGAGGAGCATTGATGCCAAGTCTCATTGAGAGAGAAAGAGAAGACTGCACCAAACGTGTTTGTTGGGACTCTGTGCGACAACAATGCACAGTGCGGCAACTATGCAAAGTGCAAATAGGACAGAGACATCAGCCACTGCCTTGTGCTGATCAAGGATAGCAAACTCCCATCTAAGCAATGCTGACTTCTTGACGTGAATTGCACTATAGCAACTCACCCCAGTAAGACGATGTGCTCACTGTTGGTGAGAATCATCTTATAGTCATGGTCAACTATTTAACCAGTTTTCTATGTAGTAGTAGAGATGATTTTGTTGTAAATACTCAGTCAATGTTTTTCTTTTCATTTCATTCAATTATTTTTCATACACAGTGAGACCGAGATGGTCAAAATCACATATTTCTTGAAAAATGGTTTCTGTTGTTACACAATAATTATCAATTTCTGGTAGATTGGAATCAGAGTGATGATCAGCAGATGCATATATTATACATCATGTGGGGAGATATTTCATTGATAGTTGGCAGATTTTAGTGGAATATAAATTAATGAGAGATAGAAAACGCTCGCAAATCGTGAAGAAGTTAGCAAAATGTCAAATGAGTCAAGAATTAATCTCAGGTTCCAAGTTAGCAGACAATGATAAAACCCCCTCTGAACAATTTCAATTCTGCAGTTTCATCAATGAATGGAAGCAGCAAGCTATTTCACCCTGACAACTAATCTCGTGGATGGTGATAAAATTCAAATTACAACCGGGCTTCATTCATATCACTGCTTATTAACCAATCGCTATTTATTACTAGTCCATAACAATTTCAATAAGATTCATAGCTATCAATTTATAACTCCCACTGTACTATCATGTGATCGAATCGTAACATGCATATGGCAGGATGCCATATATTGATTGACAGAATGGTTTTTATGGAATTCGCTCGGATTTGATGGTTTAAGCAATAAAATATTCCTTGCGTGTGTGAGACTAGGGATAATGGAAGAGTATAATATTGCTTATTTGAACACTTTGAGTGACAGGTTAACTGGCTGGGTTTACGGCCATACAATAACAGTAAAAAAGAATATTATATTGGTCTTGGTTCAATTAGAGGTGTTCAGGGACATTGATTCAAATATATTGTTTCTATTATGAGCTAGAATTAATGAATAAATGAATATAAATTTAACGCTGCTTCCAGGAATGTTGTGGAATTGTTCCTTGCTGAATCATATGAATATTTAATAGAAAATATTTTGTGATAATATTCTTGTATGTACAAAGCAAAGGTAAGGACATTTGGCTTTTTGCGGAGTTTCACGGTACAAATATGAACGATTGAACTGCTGTAGAAACAGTCTACATCCAGAGAGAATGCCAGAGTAGAAATAGAAGTTCTACTACTATACTCTGCGTTTATATCACAGAGAACACTCATTCAATGAATTGTCTATTCTTTAATTATCAAGCATCAACAGTATTATGAATAAGTTGATTGCCTTTCTCACCTGCAATTGCCAGTTGCATGATGAAGAAATTCATTCTGGACTTCCTATTTTTCCTGAGGAGTAGTCAACAGTCCCAGAAGTTATCAGGATGAATAGAGTCCACATCACATCCGTCTGAAACAAAACAGAAAACTTTGGTAAGAAAACACTCTCATTGTATTCATTTGCATGAATTTCATTCTCTTTAAAAGCCAGTTCGGATTCACTCGCGCAGAATATTTCAGAATGATTTTTTCAATACAGAATTTTCGTCGGCAAGATAGCAGCAGCGATGCAACGGTACTTCTGTACCTACTAAAATATTGATTATTAATTTTAAGATAGAAACAATCGTCAGCTAGATGAATACTTCTTCCCTTTGGAGTCTAGGCCTGCCTGATTAGTTACATTGTTTTATTCATTGGAGAACTTGTCGATTAACATAAACAAATTTTTGTTTGTAAAAAATTTTTCATTATTCTCAATCAATAAATTGCTGCCATAACGAAAAATGTCAGCACTTTACAAAAATAAACATATCAACCGAGAAGTTTTTTTGCCAGTCCTCATGTTTAAAAATGCTTGTTCTACTTCTTTTACTACTGCTTTAAAAATATTTTATGCAACACATCAGGGTGTTATAAGTTATAAGTGAACTAGCATATATATAGATTACCGTATATAGCCTATCTCTTATACCAGGAGTTTTCAGGAAAAGTGTATTTCGCCTAAAATCCTATTTCTAATACCTATATTTCTGTAACGCTATGAACCCCGTTACTTTGTTATCAACGAGAATGGAAGCATTCATGTCACATCTCCTGTTTGTAAATTCAGATGTCCGTAGGTTAATCAAAACGACATCTTATTACAGGAAGGGTCACAGCTCTATTACCTTGTTGATGATCTCAGAGAAATTTGAAGGTGGAATGACGCTAGCCATACGAGCATGAATATTAGACAAAATATTTATTTATATTCAGGAAACATTATTCAAATTTGTGGAAGAACAAAATAATGGAGTCTTGAAAACATAATCATCATTATGAGAGGGTTAGCTGTTTGCTCCTTTATTCGATAATGTTTGAACAATAGAACGACTGAATAGTACAATATTTGTGACCATAATACAATGAACATTGAACCTGGTCAAGTACAGTATCTTGTTTTCAAGTGGCAGTTGTAGATTGAAATCAATTATTAAATTTCAATTTTCAATTTTTCTGATAATTAAAAAATAGAAGAGGCGTTACTATGAAGGGGATGTCTATTAAAGCAATTGGAATAGAAATCATATTGATGCGAAAGAATAAAAACAAATAAGTTATTGATTTGATTCCATCACACCTGTCAATTAGATTCCAATACGCCTCTGATACTATCACTTACCAACCTAACACCCCCGTATTTGACTACTGATGAACTTGGAAATTCACTCGAGAAGTCATGCATTTGAAATTGCAATTAGATTTCTAATTTGCACCTGAAGATTGATTTTCAACAGAGTGGATCCTGTCAGACTTGTAGTTAGCTTTATAATAGAACGGAGCCACTATAATATACAGTAGCATGAATACAAGATTATATCGGCCACTCGATTATTTCACTCCACTGACTGGAAGTATAGAGATTCGCCCAACATGTCCGCTGCAACGTTGCCGCGTTCACTCAATCAGAAACTCCAGTCCCTCAGGTATGGCGTTCAGGGACTCTCCACGCCAATAGTCAATTAGAGCCCTTAGCCAACTAAAGATATTTACCAGCTTTTTCTCGAACGAGGGGTTTTGGAGGTGACATTGCAGCATTGGATGATCTTCTCTCGGGAAAAGCCTTTCAACTAAATACGCATTCAATTTATGACCATCGTGTTAGCTTCCATAGACTAGAAACTCTCATGGAAATAGTTGTAGTTTCAAAGGGATTCATGGGAATAAGTAGTGAATTTATAGTGAAATCAATTGTTAAAAATGAGTTGATTTTTAAAGGTATAATTGCTCAATTATTCAATCCCAGGAAATTGATTCATGGAAATACTCAAATAAGTATCCGATTCAACGTAAAATCAATTGGTGAAGTTGAGTCAATTTCGAAAAGATCCCTAATCTCCAGCTCACTTTTTCATTCTAAATAGTGAATGTCTATCTATTCTTGATTAACAGAGATGCGATTGATCTTCCCTCGATCACAGAGTACTCAATGATAATAGTCATTTTTAGATTGGATAAATCAAATAAATACCTATAAAAGAAAGATGGGATAAAAAAAATGAACAATAAATGAGATAACGATTACCCAAACGAATAATCAACGTGTCTAAACCTTGTCTATGAATCTAACGACCAGCCACCTATTTTGATGATAATATAGAATTATTTCAAGCACATTTTGAATGGCGTAAGAGATAATTAGTTAATTATTATCACTGATATCCAAGTCAAGTAGAAGATCTCCAAAACTTTTGATTTTTATTGATGTTCTGAAAAACAAAATTTTTTAAAGCAACATATATAAGGCTGTATGAGGTAATCAATCTCATTCAATAGATTTCAAAATCAATAGATCGAATACAATCGAGGAATATCCCATATATGCTAACGCTGACTGTTGTTTTTATTTTTGATAATATTTATCTTTGCTATATCGAGTATCCTATATTATTATTCCCTTTGTAATTATTACTTTGTTATTGCTATTCTCTCAGTTGAAAATGCATTTCTTTGAACTTGGAGGAGAAAGGTGATGTAGGGGAATTGATTAATTCAATCGCATACTCGTGGCAAAGGATAACGAATGGGATAAGAGTAATTAAAACCACTCCAAAGTTTGTAAACGAGTTTACCCGCCAAAAATTGCGCGCTCCAATTGGGCAGACAGTAGCCACAATTTTGAATCCTTCATCCTGATGAAACAATCAAAATACCGAAATCACCACAAAGCTGCGGTAATTGAAATTGAGTGGATCACCATCAGCATACCATTTTACAAACTTCCATGAAACCAACCACAAACTCACATCAATCATAAAACTAATATCTGGCTTCATTCAATTCCACAGATTATTCATTCAATGAACACTCAATTAAGTTGATTAAAATATTGAAAGTGCTCAACTCTGAAGCATAAGCGCTTCTTTGAAAGGATGCTCTCACATTGAGATTAATTAATAGTCTACAGATTGAAATATACTTCGAGAAGTAGGCTATATCAGCTTACCAAGCAAAAATACAACTTGGATTATTTTGTTATTCAACTGTAGTTTTCGTTACAAAAATTCCTACGGTCAGTTGCACGAACATTCAGTTACCGTAAAATGACCTCATCGTATTGATAGGAAGTCAGATGTTGATATGAAGTCGTATTGACCATTCGTGGTTCCATTAGGTGACATTATTTTACGGCGTTTAAACCAATTGCATTTTCGTGCAACTGTTGTATTCAAAAATATGACTCACCATGAGTCTGCTCTATGAATTACAATAGCAGCATAGAGCAATAACAGCAGAATATATAGTCATAAAAAAATGATAATTATAAAGTGATAATAGCAAAGTAAAAAGAAAATTGAGTAATGATAACGAAAGAGCAGAATTGGAGTCGGAGCCTCCTTTTGAATGTATTATAATTATACTGAATTATATAACTCACTGGATACATTATTATTTTAGTAGCAATTTTATTCTCAATCGAATAGGAAATTGTGGAACGAGATTGATTCTATGAACTAAATATTTATGATAATATACTAATATTTACATAAAAATGGTTTATTTTCCGCCACTATTGTCCTTAAAAGGAACAAAGTGAACCGAAAAAACATGAGTTGGAAAATGTTAGTTTCAATAATACTAATTGCTTGTCAAATCTCGGAACTGTATTGAGAACTCAGAAGTGGAGTAATTAATTTATTTGCCCATGAAAAACACAAATGCTCAACAAGGGAACAAAAAATTTACAGAGGCGAACTTGGCCCTCCCATGATGCACTTTTGGGAATGGGAGTTGGATTTTTTTACAAATTGACTTGCTCAAAGATAAAGCGAATTCGGTTCGCTCTCGAGTCGAGGCTTGCTCTGACTTTCGAATGTTTTTTTTTTACTCAATAACAGATCGATTCCCTCAGTTGGGTCCAAAACAAAAAGAATTTCGAGCTACTGCCTCCATTGATTGTTGCGCTACAAAGCAAGGATGCTTTGTTTTAAGTAATTAAAGTGAATGGGCCACGTTATCACCCCATTCGACAAGAACTCAATCTCGTTTGAGCTTTTCTCGCTATTCGAAATAAACATTCACTGAGAGAGAGAGAGAGAGAAAGAGAGAGAAAGAGACTCAGTCTCAGTGACTTCAATAATTGTGAATTTCATCACGGTGCTGCTGAACTTTCGCAAAAACACTAGATAAATTTAGGAACTGGTTGGCGCCTCTGTAACTACAGTCAAAGAATTCCATTCAATTGATTGGTTATTGAATTGATCAAGAGATTCTGCTACAGTCTGTGAGGAATAGCTTCACCTGATGAGTGTTATACAAATTTTTCGATCTGTCATGACGGTCATAATTATTGATCAGTAAGCTGCTGGTTTCTACCACAGTTTGAAGTTATGTTTTCTGAATGTTATTATTTCACTCAATATTATTATGCTTGATTCTCTTCTAAGGCTAGGCGTACACCGGTTAGTCAAGACAAGACAAGACGAGATTAGTCACAGTACTTCTCATAGTTGCTTATGAAGCAACACACAGCGATTAGTCATTGCATCGGTGTGTGCTGCTTCATAAGCAACTATGTGAATTACTGTGACTAAACGTGACTAATCTCATCTTGTCTTGTCTTGACTAACCGGTGTACGCCTAGCCTTAAAATTATTGAAACACTAAAAAGTTAATGAAACAATAAAGACATGACAGTCGATTCATGGTGCTTCCCCAACTACTGTCTCCCACTGTATTCTTTGCATATTTTTTGGAAAATGTATGTCGATAAATAAAATTAATTCTCCGAATTTTGTAGTTTGGATTCAACATTATAATTTATTAATGAATGTTCGCAATGAAGCTAACTTAGTCTGTATTCTTATTGAATAATCTCAATTCGATTTTCACGAATTTCTCAACTCATCTCAGTTACATGGCAGGAAAGTTATCCAATACTTTTCAAAGACCAAATATTTATGACTGAACTACTACTCAAAGGAAAGAACTGTACAAGCTGCTACGTATTCTGCATCTCATTCCATGTCACAGAAATTGCCAGGAAGTAAAAAAGAGATGAGTTATTCAGGTTTGCCTGATGGGCAATGGGTAATATGAATATGCATTGGATGCTAACAAGGGCTGAAATGGGGAGAATGATGTCAGATATTGCCTGGATGGATGAAGTTCGATGCAAAAAGGGTGTTTTTTTGAAAAGTACCCTTGCTGGAAAAGTATGGCTGTACTGCATTTGTGTAGCAGGAAGAAAGCTATTCATATCCCTCTCTATGTACATCATTGCAGTAATATGTTTCATAGCATTCTGCTTCATTCCACAATAACTTTTTCTTACACATACGAGTATTATCGACTTTCCCTAGATTAATAAAAAAACCTCTCTACCGAAAGATCTCGTTCTTCAAGTGAGAAACTATGAGCTTTTCAATGCTTATTATAATAGCCGTTATACATTTCATGTTACAAGTCGATGAAGTAATAATATTTCTTTTAAGCTCAAAATGGAGATTCTGTGTACTTGTGCTCTGCCAATTGAAAAAATGAGCGCTCGAGTACATTTTAGCGTGAAATTATTATGTAAATAATATTTTTGTAGTATACGAACGAGGGCAGTAGCCTACGAACGCTGAATCCAAAATTATTGTTTTCAAAGCTCTTTCCATCGTTCATGATAAGGGCGAAGAAGGTGAAATGTAAAATAAAGTACGAGAGACAGCAGAATACGGAGCTCGCGGAAACGTGAAATTAACATATTCAATTTTTTAAATTTTTCATCACATCGTTTTCGTGTTATGGAGTGAGCTTATTCTCAGTTTGTCAGGATGATGTGGAGTGACAAATCTCTTTTAGAGAATAGAATCATGGTTTTTGCTACAGCAGAAATTTAAATTTACACGAAGCCTCTTTGTAATTCAGTGTTGACCTGTTGAAAACGCTTGTGAAGGTAACAAAAAAAAAATGAAAAACTGCTCCATCATTTATCTAATGCTATCATTTATCATTATCCATGCTATGACGTATCAGAATATTGAGAAGACACACGCAGTATTCCACTAAACGTGGACAATATTTTGTTCAAAATGATCTTTCATAAGAAAATTGCATTTGAAATTATATAGGAAATTATTTTCTTAATCAAAGAGTGTAATCAAATCACTTTATTATTGCACAGAGTTATACTCCAACTATCAATTCTAAATTCTTCATTTCAAGAACCAACACAATAATAAGAACACAGTGTAACTACACTTCCAATAACAATTCAACCTCTTCACGATCACTCTCATCCCACATTCATATAACTCTTAGGCTAGTCGTATACCGGTTAGTCAAGACAAGACAAGACGAGATTAGTCACGTTTAGTCACAGTACTTCACAGAGTTGCTCATGAAGCAACACACACCGATTAGTCATTGCATCTGTGTGTGCTGCTTCATAAGGAACTATGTGAATTACTGTGACTAAACGTGACTAATCTCGTCTTGTCTTGTCTTGACTAACCGGTGTACGCCTAGCCTTAGCATTGTTAATAATCATTGAAATAACCTTGTATGACGTCAAAGACCTCCATTTCAGACCTAGCCCAATATGACGACCATCATTTGATATCTTAATAGTTATTTGGATTGGCTGTTCATGCACATGACGTGACATGATTTAATCAGAGCTGCATAGAGTAGTGGTAAGGCAAACCGAAATATTTATGTAAGCCTTTTATCAGTAGCACGCTTTATACCATTCCAGCAAGCCATGCATGCATCCAATCACTTCAGCCCCTCAGCTAATGGCCACTTCTTGCCTCCACGCGCTCATGTAATGTCACCGAAATCTTGTAACGCTTCCAGTCAAGTCTTATCGTCGTTGAAAATATTACTGCTGATAAAGTTTTCTTACAAGCACTTCGACACTTTCCAATACAAACTACAATAGAACTTGAATTCACGTGCAACCTGCGCACGGAGCACATTACGTTCACCCACCCCGTTCAAGTTCGAATTCAGATTACCATCATATCGGCGAGGGCTGCATTAAATCGTTCAAGAACTTCTGATAGCAAGGATCGCAGACTAGGATTACAAGGGTGAGAATCTTACGACCCGAAATGTAGCTCGATTGATTAGACGATTGCAAAATGAAGAAGCATTAGAAATAATATTCTTAGGAAGTAACATTGTCAATGAGAGGGACAGTGATGTATAGTGGTGCAGATATGTGTGGGAGCGGCGTTCCCACACTGGCTTTCACTGTGAAAAAATTTGAAATTTGTTGACAAATAAGCCTACTGATTTCATACGAAATAATTTTTGTATACTGTAAAACAATACTTAAGAAACATTAGTAAACTCCACTGACTTTTATCTTAAATGATGATGATTTTTAAATAATATGACAAATACATTTTTTAGCGTTTCCACACTGAAAAATATGACACTACACCACTGGAGAGGAAAGCTGAGATCTGCCTCAGGGTTGTTATATCAATATTCTGACATAAAATATTGATTAGGAACTGAAATATATGAGTTTTGTATCTGCAACAATAAGCTTTTCGGTTATATAATTATTCAATTCTCATTCAACCTGGCGTTTATTGAATCACCCCATTACTCAGGTACAATCACAGATAAACGTTACAGTAATTGAATTTCCCTGTTCAATATTCAAGTAAACAATATATTGATGTTGTGAGGTTGATGTAAGCTTTTAGTAAGATGACGACTCTTATTCAGAATAATAAAAGGGAAAACCGGGAACTAAAACAAGATATTTTTTTACGAGTAGTTTTTGTCTATTAGCATCTATTCCAGATACTATCGTTGTTATATTTATTGGCAACAACTGTATTCCACTCATTATTGTTCTTTTCAGAAAATGAATATGAGATTTGAAAATTTATTGTATTTTTCTCCCACTCAATGTGAATCCTTCAGGGCAGACTTATCATGATAAGAAGCATAAATATGTGTCTGACAAGAAACATTTGCTTACACAATTCATGTGAACTCTTCATTGATCTCTCATATGTTTTGGATGAACAAAATTTTGTTACAATATTCAATTGTGTGAGGTTACTCAAACATGTATCTTACATGAAAAATATAATTATCATACATGTGTAAAGGAATATACGTTTTTTCAACAATAGTCTATACATACTCAACTGGATAAAATCAAGCAAAACTCTATTCGGAGTTCACCCTTCAACGTATGAATTTTCAATCATAACGTGGGAGAGACCAAATCAATATCGTACGAGTACACTCCACCTACAAATCTATTCCTTATTCGTTCCTCTAGAGTGATAGGCAGTCTTCAATGGAACGCCAAATTCATGATCAGACACGTATCAAGATCAACTCCTGATCATGATTCAACAGAGCCAGCTGCGAAATAGACAGTGATCAGCTGGAAATGCTTAAACAAACGATAGAACGTGCCTATCCTATTGTCGCTCACTGCTGTACAGGATTCGCCCAATCTATCCAAGTCAAAGTAAACTAGCTGAGCGCAGGGATTCCAGTATGGAGAGCTTGTGGAAGTCAAATGACTATAGTGGAATTGGTTTGGACTGCGCTCTGGGATTCAGGCATTGCGGGATTCAATGTAGTACTTTGTTTGAGTAAGTTGCGGCTTAAACGAACTCACATTAGTGGTATTGGATGGAAGGGTGATGAAGCGAATAATTCAGCAGCAATTTCAAGGCCATGAGAGGTGGTGGTTTGAGAGCTGGATCAGATCATTATTGGGATCATTATTCTATTGAAATCGTATTGGAAACCAATTGCTTAAACGTAATACATTCGGGTTTAAAGTTCGGAGATAAGATGATAATGCTTATTAATTAATTTTTCAATTTTGGGTTGCACGAATCAAGATCAATTTTGATCCAGGATCAGTACAATTCTAATCAAATGGGAGCAGCTGATTTAAAATAGTTGATTCCGGTTGGTGCAACCCAAAATAAGACTATCTTCTGTCCTACTCATAATTCCTTTATTTATACACTCAACAATAATGGACAATTGAAAGACTTTAAATACTATACAAATACTGAATTCGTTTTCTTTTAATTACAAATATTATTTAATCTATTATTATTTTCCTATTATTACAATCTATTCAAACTTGCGAGTTGTTAAATATCATAATCTATTGAGTAAAGCAATTCATGAGAAATTTACTGCGTTAGATTTACTATGAATTTAGATTCAACTATGAATTTCATATTTTTCTCGTGGATCCTACTTCTTGATGTTGTTTGTAGATTGCAACTGTTCTTGATCTGTATCCAACACAAACATCCATAGTCTTCTGTTCACATTTTCTTGAATAGCAAATTTCCACGCGAGATCACTTCCAAGACAAGCAGATGGGTCCAAGTCTTTCGAGGCTTAGGGCTTTTGAAATGGAAATCCGGCCAAGATTTGAAACGATTAATCTTTTGTAATGAATCCGGGCAAGATCTTGGACGATACCACTTGTTCGTCGAAATTTCTCTCTATCTCTTTCTCTCCCTCTATTTCTCTCTCCATCTCTCTCTTTCTCAATCTCTATCTACCTCACTCTCTCTCTCTTCTCACTCACACTCACTCTCTCTCTCTCTCACACACACAGTAACACTCTTCTTACGGAAGTGGAAGGGGGAAGAAATCAAGTCCTCAAATTACTTTCTTTTATCTGCATCTGTTTGTCAATTGTCTGCAATTCGGAACCGTGAATCTACGCCACAAAGCTGATGAGTTCAAAGGAGCACCAGAAAATTATTATTCCGGATAAAGAAATGACAGTCATATTGTTACAGGTCTTCATCATTTCTCCAACAAGTAATAATATATTATTCCTTGCAAGATTGATTATTCCTTGCATTATTCCTGTTGCACTGTGGTACAACATAATCTTTTTATTGACCGATACAAATCTCCAACCACACAATTGGCTACGTGTGATGCAAACCACTCATCACTTCTGACTGACTTCGAGATGATTGGTTTAAGAAGCAGTTCTAGGAATACTATTTACTACAGTACCTATTTACTTTGGAATGAGTGTACACACATAGTTCGTGAACAGACTAGGTATAACCATAGTTTTATAACTCTATGGCTAGGCGAACACCGGTTAGTCAAGACAAGACAAGACGAGATTAGTCACTTTTGGTCACAGTAATTCACATACTTGCTTATGAAGCAGGACACACCGATGCAATGACTTATTGGTGTGTGTTGCTTCATAAGCAACTATGTGAAGTATTGTGACTAAACGTGACTAATCTCGTCTTGTCTTGTCTTGACCTCTAGTTCATCTCTAGTTTGACATAGACTACGTATAACCATAGGTTTATAACTCTATGTTCACCTCTAGTTTGTGGTTTGAGGCAGCAACTGATTTTATGCCATAGAGTATAGAGCTATACAGTAAGAGGATAGTGCTATACATAAAAAGGGTCAATGTTGAAAACTTCGATTATTCTTAAGCATTAATATTGTTAAATAAAAATAAAACTCAACATAACTTCAACCAAGTACATTAGTGCATACATATAAGTGCATAGTTGGTTGTGAATATGTGCAGTTACAAAAAATCACGTCTGAGGAGGCCAGGAGAAGAATGGAGATCAGAAGTAGAATCTGATCTCAGGCTGTTTGGAAAGCTCAACATCTGAAATCTGTATTATAAGTATGAGATATAAAAATTGGAATAAATTTGATAATTTTGATGCCCAAGGGAAACATCCTTGATTTTCAATTGGCAAGCGGGCCAGGGGCTAAGTAACGAGGGGTCTGGTGGAATGGATTCCATAAATGATAAATGATTGAAAAATTTCTTAATTAAATATTTAAGATCACAGGGACATTCTACCACAGTAAAACATATTTTTTCTTTCAATTTTACTTGCTTTCTTAACTAAATTGCTGACTGAATGACTTCACAAACTGAATAATAATACTTGCATTATCAGTGATTTCCAATATTAAATGAGTTTTCAATAATCTCTCTTAATTTCTCATACTCTTTCAAGAAATTGCGATAAGCTTGTCAAGAGCGAGAAAATGGCTGCCTTTGGAAACAAAATGGCGGAGCTTACGAAGACTAAGATGAAGCTCTGTGATTGGGTGAGACCTCTCACTCCCACTTTCAACAACGGGAGAAGCTGGCCAATGGAAGTCGAACGTTGTACCAGCTTACTTGTTTACTTTTTTCTCCGACAGATAGGGTTTGGATTAGAACATCTCAAGTCTCATGTAGCAGATAATTTTTAGTGAATCCTTGCATCGGTAAAAGCACTTAAGTCCAGTTACTTTGAAAATGTAAAATTATGCTTGCTGTTTTTATTGAGAAAAATCATATCACATGTAAACATAACGTTCTTATCCACACCGATTTTTGATAAAAGTTGCATTCAATATCAATGTTGATTCATTTTATATTGAATTAAACATTTTGTGAAATCACATAAGTTCTTCGGTTCATTGGGTAAAATTACATGAGTCTACTTATGTCTAATTTTTTGAAGGACCAAACAACCTAAGTCATGATAAAATTGGTAGTTCTTGATTTCTTTCCATTCCTTTGAATATACTGTAGTATTGTGAATAAGTGTATTTCAGATCTATTTGGTATGTTTCATTATGATAGGATCAAAAATACTCTTGGAACATATGTTTAAAGATACTAGAAAACTTTAGGCTCCATTTTCTCAAAACTGCACTTTTGGACTATGTTATATGACCAAGGAATTCATAATACTCGTGATTCGTAAACTCATATTGTGAAACGAATAATGAGGGAAATTTGATGATGGAACTCAATTTTTAAATTTATGAAAGTTTCCTTTGTCCCTGAATTGTCAACGAATACATCCTTGAGGCAGTGAATCTTGACAGGTTCTTAGAAATTGATGTCTTATATGATCAGCCTTTTACACAAGAGGAATTTATCAGATTCAACCATTCTCCCTTGAAATTTTCACGTCATGTCAATATCTGAGTTAATTGACATCTTGTCACGAGGAGGCCTCCAGATAATAGTTGTTCGAGGGCAATAAACTGGAAAGCAAAGTTTGATGAAAATTTTAGAATGTCTTCCTGGAAATAAAATAATCAATGTTTCCATAGAAATTAATTATCAAGAATAATATTTTTGAAACAGAATGTTCTTTCTTCATAACCAAAAATAATATTTTAGTAAAGCTATTTTCTCTTGATCGATATGGAAATCCATTTTTGTCTTCAAATCTCAATCAATGTTATTGGCTTTCTACACGATAATATTCTTGACTCAACGACAACAACTAAAAACAAAGTTGAAATGCAGTCCAGCATCTAAATTTGAATATCTCTTAGATTTATTCTCTGACATTTTGTTATGACATTCTTCCATATCCATTATTTCTCTTGCAATAATATCCCACATTCATTTTATTAATGTGAGGAAATGATGTTGAATTCAAGATATTTGAAGATTATTCATACTTGTTTTGTTTCTAGCGAAATTCATATCCTCTGTTCAACATTAATTTCAAAGTATTCTGTGAAGATAGGTTGTGTTGTTTGCTTGATAGAATAAATCAAATAGATAATGGTTTTTGAACCATCCTATCAATAAATTTGAACAATGTTATTGCACTTTGGAATCTCTGTATGATACACATGCTTGTTTATTCTAAGTTATTGCAGTTGGAAAAATATTATATTAGTACGAGTGATTTATATCTTATTTTGTGTAGAATCAGATCTTGTTGTAGTATGTGAATAAACAGGGTGGCAGGAAGCATTTCGAAAAATAAATATGAATAATTTATAACCTTAATTAGAAGGCACAGCAGAATTTTTTGAGTGATATATGGAAAACTCAATTAACAATATAACATTAGAAGATTACAATAAGAACTCCGATCATTTTTCAAAAGATATCAGTAATCAAGAGCAGCAATTGCCAAAGGGAATGAAAGAGTAACGGCCGATCGCACAAATTTAAATTTAACCACCGTAAAATTTCGTCATCTTACGAAACCAATGCCAGCCGAAACCAACGTAATCCGTATTGAGCTCCTAAAAATGACGCCATCTACAGAAACCAATGAACTATTCTGTAGTGAACCACCTGAACTCTGGAAACCAAAATCCTATTCTGCTCCAAAAGATGACGTCATCTTACAGCGGTTAACTTTCATTGGCTTTTGTGCAATCGGCCAATAAGTATTCTATTTCTTGTCAATTCCAAATGATTATAAATACCACATGAGGACTATTTCTTCTGGTTTTGATGCATTATGAGTGTTTTTCTGCATGTTAGAAAATGTTGTTAATAAATAATAATATGTGTAGTACAGTGTAGGAAATTTCTGATCTTGGAGTTTTGTCCTCGTTGATAGGCTGTATCAAGCTATTCAACTTGCTCGTGAGTCATTTCGTTTGTTATTTCTTTTCTACGCAATGCGTGTGGTTTTTGACACACTTTCCAAATTTGGTTCTACCAAATCTCAAACATTCTTTGTTGAAGAAAGAACTGTTGATACACAACCGTTTGATACTATTAGGCTGTGCTCCATGTAAGGATTTCAATTTCAAGAGAAGGTACACTATCTGTGCACATTGTAAACACGTGATTCAAACTGACAAATAACAGAGAAAGATCTCATAATAATATTGGGTTCATGAATAAAGCTGGTTTCTAATAGTATTCAATTTATTTTTAAACTACTGAATTTCTGCAAGGCTACAATGATCCACTGAAATACTGAAGAAGAGTTCATAGTGTCTTTTATTCACTCATTGATATACAACCACAAAAATTATAATACAATTTTGGAAAGAAAACCAGGCTACTATTCTTTTGTAAATTTTTTTTAATGATATAGTTTAAAAGGTTATGAGATTTTGTATTTCACAGAATAATCACTACATTATTTTTTCTGTGACAATCAAGAAGAAAACATTGATTTTTTAAAAGCTAACTTTGAGAGAAGATGATTGATTTTTGGGGGGTTGACTAGGAACATAGATCTAATTTGATCATCTATTCAATCATTTCAAACAAAGAAAAGTATAACAAACTTATGTAGGATTAAAATAACAGATTATTTGATTCAAAATAGTTTTCTAATGATTAGAGAATCCTTTGTAGTAATGACAGATTGAATGTGGAATAAAGGTGATAATCAATTCATTGATCAATTGAAAATCAAAGCATTCTTGAATTAATTTTGTAATCGTTTTCCAATACAAATAAAACAAAAGAATAATCTATCCTATCAATTCAGACCCCTCCATGTGAGGAAATCAGTTGAGCTTCGAAATCAGTTAACAAACCTTTCAGTGCGTTGCTTCTAGCCCGAGTGTGTGCTCACACGCTCGAAATCAGGAAAACCCGATACTCCATAGAAATTGCACCAAGAAATTCATCTCACGTTCGCTGCCTCTGAGAATTCCCCCTCACTCAATTCTATCTGTTGAGGGAATAAGGAAAGCTTAGTCGCTACTAAAAAGTGTCCGGAAGAAAATTTAAGAACGCCGGAGTAAGAATGGTATGGGAACGCGTCAGTAAGTCGATTAATGTTGATAAAGGCGGAACGGGAACAACTCAATTTTTCAGGATTCTATTGATCATTCACTACCGGAACGGTTTCTTCTCGCAAATCCGGACATAGTGAGTTGCTTACGCATTTCACGAATGGATTTATGTGTGGTTTTTTCTTGATTATGAATGAACGGACGATATGTATAAGTATCAATAGCGAACTTCTTATCCTAATCTAATACGTTACAGACTAAGCACCGTATATGAGATTAGTTCACTAAAAATTTTGATCTAGATCATGCGAGCATAAAAACACAAATGGATTGGAATGTTGGAATTTTTCATACATTACATGATTTTATATTATCACATTAGAAGATCGATGACAATCGATTTCACTGAATCAAGGATTAATAAAGTAGAGAGGGTCATAATAAAAGTAATGAGAATGAAGTTGTTAAAAGGGAAAAGAAAAACGTGGCAGTTTTTTCATAAATGATGATGATTATAAGAAATTTGTTGTGTGTTATGTGGCAGGTTATGCCATGAAACCACAGTACTATATCTTTCAATTCAAAATAAAATATTGGTTTGACAATATTTCTGTCTATTTCTTTCATGATGTTGATTATAACAATTTCCACATTCAACTGACGTAGCCTCAGGATATTTTTGGAAGAAATGTGGCATAGTTAAATCTCCTTGATGTCAAAAGCAATGGCCGTTCCTAAAAAAAGCCTATTTTGATTGTTTATACAGTTTTTCTGCTTCTAGAACTGAATGTGGGTGATACTGAACGGGAAAAGCAACAACGTAACATACTTACAAGGAAAATTCTATATTTCTGGTGAAGTAGGTATTTCTGGCAATAGAAAGTAGGTTAAAAGAGCATTTTGAGATAAAATTAACAATAGAGGTGAGTTTTCATGTCCTTTACCTTTTTTCCTATCGAAATAAATTCAAATCACGAATGAAAAGTGAATTTCTTGGTAAAATGGAAAATGGGAAAAATATGGACTCATTTAGACAATGTACTGAGAACCGTTAGCTGGAATTTCCATGAAATGACAAGAGCCTAAAATGACATGGTGTAGAATTAAATCAATAATGATGATGAATTTTCTCCCCGTTCATATCCTTTTTATCATTGAGTCATTCAAAACACGAACTGAATTTCCCAGTAAATTGAAGAAAACTGAGTATTTTTAGACTTTTAAAGCAAAGTATTGAGAATTATAAGCTATCATTTCCATGATGTGACACGTGCTATAGAGTACGTGGAAAGCTTCCTTTCAATATTTGGATGAAATCGTGTATTTCCATTAATTTATTAAGTCAACAAACAAACCACGAATGAAAACTGAATTTTCCAGTAAATTAGAGAAAACTGAAAACATCTGTGTTGGACGTAGGCCTACTCAGCTATTCCAATGGAAACAATTTCTGAAACTTCTACTTGTCTTGCGAAGAAGACAGAACTTATTTTGATAAGATAAATTCATCTTATCATGATAAGATTAACTCGTCACAAGAATACTCCTGGGAGGAGAACGTATTCTCAGGTTGTCTTATCATGATATTTTGTACTTGATACATCACTAGAAAACTTACAGTAACAGAACAAAATCAATCAGTTCAGAAAAACGAGGATCAACAGGGATTATTGACACTGCTTTTGTGTCGGTTGAGTTTCTTTCAATAGAAGAATCATATTTTTCACTCACAAAATCCAATCCTCTCAGAGGAATGACTGGAAAGTTTCGAAGCCTAATCTCGAAGATGGATTATTAGAAGCTTTTCTCTATTGATGGCCAGTGGAGTATGAGACGATCCAAGTCTGTGAGTGAGTGATTAATCATAGAAAATAACATCTTTGTACTGTTGAGGAAACTGCTATATCAGAGTTCGGGTTGATATGATGGAATGTGGACAATTATCAATTGATGATAAGAAAATTATTAATAATGAGATTAAATATTAATTGATGATGAGAGGAGTGTGAGTGGTGAAGCATATTATCAAATTTTAATTTCCTAGTTCAATGTTCTTCTTTGGATAGAATGTTTGAAATTTTTTACCTGTTTATTTTTTTTTTAATTTCCTAGTAGGATTTTGTTTTTGAGAACAAACTTTTCCACTGCGCTGTGTGCGTTGACAGCAAGTGCTCACAATTAAAACTGAAATATGCTTAATCACACTTTAAAGCCCTTGATAATAGATTATGATTACCAGACATAATTGGGTTTGATGTAGGTTAAGTGTTGGTTTAGCGTGTTAAGTATTGATTAGTTGAGAGAATAATCTTTCAGTTTCATTGAGATGAGAGTCGAATGTTTGTATTTCAATTAAGATATTTGATTGTAGGTTTGAGAGTGTGCATTGAGACAATACAATATTACATTAATGTTAAGTATTGATTTGTTGAGGGAATAATCTTTCAGTTTCATTGAGCTGAGAGTCAAATGTTTGTATTTCAATTAAGATATTTTATTGTAGGTTTGAGAGTGTGCATTGAGACAATACAATATTATATTAATATTGTACATTGAGACAATACAATACAATGCATATAATATTACCATTAGATACCAATGAAACTATCGCAATTCTTACTTTTTTATATTGAAGAATAATTTAGAAGAGAGGCGGGCAGTTTTGCTACGCGGGTCTTTGTACGCAATTTCCTGCGGACGAGGCTGAAGGATTATTTTTGATTGATGGTCTGACACTGCTATTTCGGCATTTAATAATCCATTACACTTTCGACAAGCCAGGTTCAAGTCTGCCTATAATGACTATATCTGATGTCCGGTACTGTGGAGATACGTTGTGCAGTGCCTAAGGCTGTACGGATTAGCCTAATTGAATAAGATGGTAATAAGTGTGATTACAGTACTCGGGAAGTACAGCGTGGTCCCCTCCACATCTAGACTGGGATGACACGGGGAAGAAATAGCCTAGAAGGCTGCCAAGCACAACTGCCCGTTATTGAGTAACCAACAATCAGTATTCTGCTTCTTTTTTGTTGCTCTTTCCAATATTCCAGGTGGAAAGAATAGTGAATAAGATATGAGGAAATCCAGTTTTGATTGGAGCTCGATTCAGAGTTGGAGTTGTAATATCAAGAAGTATCAAAGAGTAGGATATTTCAAAAAAGCCTATATTTTTTTAGAAATACACGCTCTTTCGTATTTTCTAGTGTAGTTAATCCTTTATTTGCACTATCATTTATGTACATCATTGTTGAATCATGTGAGGAGAATACAGTATTTGCAACATCAAATATACAAAGTGAAAACAAACATTATGACCATATTAATGGTTATAATACATTATAACCATATTTATGTTTGTTTTAATTTTAAAATATTTTATCAAAGTATTAATGATTAGAACACATTTAATGAAGTCACACTGAGTTTATCCATTTAATGAACATTAGTTGATCTATTAATAGGATGTTGAGTAGTAACTTGGAACTTTGAATTAATTCGTCAAATAAGTTACAAAAGCTTGATTTTCGTACTGAAATTTACTTTTTCATTCAATTCTTAGATTATCCGAACATTCAGTATTGCAGCCATAGCCTACTCTTCGCAAAAATAACTGGATTCTACGTTGTAAACAACTAAATTATCCTAAAACAGCTGTCACTTTCAATATTATCAATACTGATAATCACGACAGTTGATACTTTCAAGCTTTGAGGGTTTTGCATGCAAACATCAAAGGTGATTCATGACAGGCCTCGATTGAGTTCGCGTTTGTAGCGACTCTATTTCCTCTGCAACAATAAAATCAGGGATTCCGATTAAGGAATGATAATCTTTGACTCCAAACAAGTGTACAGTATGGTACTGGGCGTGCCTAAGGCAAATATTTTCGTTCCTTAAACCTTTCTTGCCGTTAAAACAAGAGGGAGGACTCTCTCCTATCCTGTCAGATATCCTCTTTCATTTCACTCAGTTCTCTCTCTGTTTTTTTCGAGGGAGGAGACACACCCGATCTTATCAGAATCGGGAAGAATTAGTTTGTCAGACGCAAATCGTTAGGCGTGGGAGAGACTCCCTCGATGTCTTCCTTGAGCTAAGCTCTCTCGATTTTTCAAGGATCGCTTGCAGCTCTGTAATTTGCCTACCTTCTAATTTACTCCTCCTCAGGATGTACGAGGAGGTAAGCCTGCAAGCGCTTGAGAAAAATCGAAAAACGTCGGCTCACTATCTAACAACCTACTTTTCAACAAGCGCTATCCAAACTTTGTTAAGTTTATTTACACGCACATTTCAGTTGAGCGTTGTTGCAGTGCGTGCACGAAACACTGGACACAGATGGATTTGAGCATGATCTCCTCTCATTTGTCTGAGTTTTATTTGATCAACCTGCTAACATGAACCGTTCTTTAATTCGTTCAATCTTCTAAGCCACGCATATTTGAGTTTCTCATTCAATTACATGGCTTCATAATCAGGAGGGGTGGAGTGAATAGAGAGGAAGGAGGAAGAGAGGAACCAAAATTATGTATTCTTAAAATCAACCAGACCTAAGTATAATCAAATATTGATTGTCTCGTTTTTTACAACCTGCTACTGACTGGAGCCTACGGTCAGTAGGTATCAATCATGAAGATCAATTCGCTCAATCTTATATTCAAGTTTCAGATTCGATTTGTCTTTGAAACTATAATTAAGTTAAGTTACAATTTTATTCTTTGAAATGATATTAGAAAAGAATGGTGAAAACAAAAGATGAAGAAAGAAAGTAGATTGAATTTTTTCAAACAGTATTTTGAATTAAATTTCCCCCTTCAATGACATTGTCATTGAAAGGGGAAAATCACTGAAAGTTTTTCAAAAATTGAAGGTTTCTTTGACATTGTCATTGAAAGGGGAAATTCAATTCAAAATACAGGTGATATTCTATAGCCCCAACGAGAAGTGTAGCGTCTCGAGAATTGTACTGTACGTGAATTATAACAATGACTTAGATTGTAAACAATGGATTAGATTGAGGAATCGATGATGGTAGTGATTGGTTATACTGTATAAGAATTGTCCATCCTACGTGAACTAGATTGTTGTTGTGGATAGTCTATGATAGAGCTAGAAATCGTAGATTAGAAGAATAGGAGCGCTAATAAAGTAGAGAACTATTACAGGAAAAATTATAAGATATTTGTACAAATCCCAAGATTCTATAAATAATGCATAATATCTCTAGATTTCAATCGAAATTATCTAAAGGCAAACTGAACGGCCATCTGTAATGTTCTCTTCAATAACGTTGTTAGAATAAGTATGATGGTTGGTGATAGTGGTGTGGCACCTTGAACTTGTGTGTTTGACAGTAAATTATGCGGTTGAGCGCATCAGAAGTCTGGCAAGTTGAAAGGACCTGTAAAGAAGTGACGAAGAACAAGTGTAATAAGTAAATGAAAAATGAATAGAAATGAATGAAGTGGCTGTGGAGCATGGAAGGGGGGAAGGGGTTGTTTTGGAGGCATATGAGTGGGGGACAGCTTGGCACAGGTCGGTGAAGAATGTTCGGCTGGCGAAGCTGATATATTATTAGAAGTAATTAGGACTGAGTCGGCTGTCGAGCGCCCAATTAATCATGTGGCCTGCCGCTCACTATGCACTGCAGGATGACAGTTAATAGCAGTTATTTTCCGGCCTGTTAAAAGGAACTATTTTAATCCCCGTTCGGTAACGCTTAGCGCGAAGAAAACCTAATTAAACGTTCGGTTACAACATGGCGCCGTCCAACGCACTCTAGCGACATGAATATAAATTAATTCGGGCCTCAAAACCTATATCCTATCGAATTATAATAACAAAAATCAACGCAACAGCCCGTTATTGGTGGCCCATTAAAATTAAATCTTACGCAACATAATACAGCAGCGACCAGCGCCCCATTCAAGTATTCAAATCAACTGCACCAGCCTCCTAATCACAGCCTCTCGAGATGCATTCTGTCTAAAATTGAATCTGATTATAGAATCGGTTCCTATTCACCGAATGCCACAATAATGGATGAGTGGCGATCCATCAAACGCCATGTTCGTAAATTCGGACCCAATAATTTCGGCCGGTCCTATAGCCTACATATTCGTTCCGGGCTATCTTCTGAACACAGATTTTGTTTCTGTTAAACGTCCCGTAATTTACATTGAACAGATTCTTTTTTATTTATGATTTCATTCGCCTATAGTTTATGGGTTACTTTCTTAAAAACACCAATTCATCAACTCGGGTGTCGCTTCGGAATTTTCAACCGAAACACTAATTCAGAATAGCTTTCTAGAGGGAATTGAAACGCCTTATTGCCAACTTACTCGTGTCCGTCAATACTTTTTACGATATTTAACAAACTAAAATTGTAACCTATAGTGTACGCTTTTGAAATTTGGAGTTCATATTTTTATAGATCAAGTTAGAAGCCTCTTGATTTGGAATATTAGGGATCCATCCCGAATTTAAGAAGTTACAAGGAAAAAGATTTTCAACCTCAAAATTTATCTTTATAATTATAGCAGGATTCTTTTAAATTGTCAGAAAACAGCTGATTGATGTAAGCTCGTTTACTAACGTTAAATCAGCTGTTTTCTGTCAAGTCAAAAGAATCCTGCTTTATATTTTTACACACTCGTAATGTCGGGTCCTGGTATACTCTCTTGTTAATTTTTATTGATCGGATTATTATTTTAAATGAATAATGTGCATTCTATCACATTCGACAAACACTTCTCTTGAGATAGCAAAAGTTAATTTACTGGTTTGCCGGAAACAATTCAATTTAAGAATTGGAGAATGAATTGAGCCTATGATTATCCATTATTCTACCAACTGAACTCAATTGGGTAGCACTGCTATTTAATTATCACAGTTTGTAGAGATATTATATCAACATAAAATATTATTCAAAGTGGATTAGATTCATTCCATACATTGCTATCAAGTTTATTTAATTAATTTATTGAAACTGGAGTGGTACAACAATTGAACAAACGACAATCTCGTGTTCATTACTCGACTGAAATGTATAACATTATAATAGCGCTATTATACTCTAGACCAAAATGTAACCAATTCTCAAACACGATTGTGTAAATGATATCCGCCAAAAGCAGGAATATCTGCATTACACACTTCAAGCGGATATTGGTTTAATCCAGTTATTCCCCATAATTGTTTTGCAAACATGTATGCAGTGCTGTGAAAGGTTAGAAATTGCGGAAAAAGGATGTTTGCTAAACAGTGAGGACAGGACTACTTTTTGCTGTTAATAAGTTAACAATAAAGGTTTACTACACAGCCGAAACTGCGATTGGACGCTTATCCAGGCTTTTGATTAAGGAATGTAGCGCAGTTGAACGTCTCTCAATCCAAGTTGGATCCTAACCAAGGTCAGGCACAAGGGTTAGGTCAATTCCACTACTCATGTTCTTCTTCGGAATTGATTCCATCCTTCCTTGTTGTCGTCCTTTGGGGTATCGAATCGATTCAAGTATTAACGTTCTAAACAGAATAATTATTACAATGGATGTACTTATGTACTCATGTTTTCCGGAGAATGGTTCCATCCTTTGTGTTACTTAATCTTGGCACATCAAGATAGATTCCTGTATTCTAAACCAAGAATAATAACACTGGGTGTACTTTGGGTATATCGTTAACTTGATTCATTCTTTTTCTTGACAGTGTGCCATGAACCTTTATGAGAGCGAAGTATCGTACCAGTAAAGTATGATTCCATGTTTTCTTAGTAGGCGTATTATAAACCAATATGCCTCCTTATTAATAAGATTCTCATTTGTTAATTTATCCAACTTCAGTTCAATATGATGATTTTCTGGCAGTATATACTCTCCTCATTTGACGACTTTTCCTCGAATTTCCATCAATAATTTTTTCAGCCTCCCCTCTCATCAAAGCACCAAATATTCCCTTGTTTTTAATTATGTGCAAAATATTCACTAAAAGTTCCAAATTGACATTCCATACTTTTGCTTGTCAATGCTTTGTTAAATAGATTGAGGAAGAAACAATACTAATAGGTTTTTCATAAAAAATTTCTAAATAAGAATGAATGGTGGAGGAAAATTGTTTGGTCATTCATGATAAGTAAAATATTTGACAGATTATGAAATGAGTAGAACTATTTTGCTACTAATGATTAAATTCGTTCTATACAGTCCTAGACAGTTGACTACAGAAGGAATCTTGACAGTGAAAACAATCCTACAACTTACAAGGATTACACTTTTCACAGAAACAACTTCCACAATCAACCATCATATATTTGTTACAGGCAAAACCAATACTGGCAGAAATCACTTTCTTCTGAATTTCGTTTCAATTGATGTTTTGCAGCCTATTGTCCAAAACGCAGAACCGATAATGTATTGCAACCAAATGACTGATTCACACCGTATTATCCAGTACAACGAAAACCACCTCTATATAATGCGGTCTGTTTTCTTTCCGATATTTGTTTTCATCTTATATTTTCGTGGATGATCGATTGAGCTGTTACTTATCGACCGGTATCGTTCACATTTATAAATGATCCCAATCACGTGATGAATACTTTTGGTTGGCGGCTGTATTGGGTGTCAATGGACGGGACGAGCAGGACGATTTTGCAGTGTTTGAAGGGGTAACTAAGCCGCTGGCTTCAAACGTCCAACAAGAGGCTGCCCTTATGCCGGAAGCAAAATACACGGGACTTGGCCGAATACTGCTTAATAAAAACAAACCCCGTTCACACTAATGTCCAAAATGAAGTATGTCCCGACACAAACGAATAGTATGTAGCCTTGAATTTTTGGCGAGTCATTGTTCTGTACACCAGATGAGATCAGTGTTTTTTCGAAAAACTGTTTTCACTGGATAACTCATGTATTGACAACATCATGTGATGTGTGAAATTGAGTGGAGGTACGCGCATAAATAGAGGCAATTATCACGAAGATGGAAAGAAAGAGACGTGAAATGATGCTAGTTATAGTCTGTCCACTGAAACCAGTCAGTGAATGTTACACTGTGTGAGCTTGTGTGTGTCTTCTGTAAGGCTAGGCGTACACCGATAAGTCAAGACAAGACAGATTGATCACGTTCCGGTCACAGTAATTCACATAGTTTGCTTATAGAAGCGGCACACCCATGCAATGACTAATCGGTTGTGTGTTGGCTGGCTACAACTATGTGGCTGTCCGACTAAGCGTGCAAATGTGGCTCTTGTGTGACACCGTTGCTTGCCGCCCAGCCTTGTCAATCTGTCCACTTAAACCAGTCAGTGAATGTTGCACTGTGTGAGCTTGTGTGCGTATGTATTGCATGGTGTATGTTCACATTTCAGCGTATTAATACGCTAATCGCGTATTCAGCTAATTCGCTTCAATCCGTATGACCACGGATTGAGAGCGAGAAGAAATTTGTTCTAACTTGGCGCTGACTCAGTCGCCCAGCTGTTTTCCGATGAATTTCGTTGAACAGACTATATTGAGTCCTTGGGCTGGGCGCCACGGTTGGTCAAGACAAGACAAGACGAGATTAGTCACGTTTAGTCACAGTAATTCACATGATTTGCTTATGAAACGGCAGCACACCCATGCAATGACTAATCGGTGTGTGTGTGTTGCTTCATAACAGCATAATACTAACAAACTAAGCGTTACTAATCTTGTCTTGTCTTAACAAACAACCGTTAACCAGTGCACGCCTACAGCCTACCAAAATTCACCATGGTTTTCATAGCTTGAATTTTTAAATTGATTCACTTTTTGGCAATGTATTGAATTTATTTTTTTAAGACTTACTATCTTCAATACGTAACTGTTGTGGTTAGAATATGTTAACTATTAGGAAGTCCCGATGGACTGCATAGAAAAAAAGATAACATTGGGACGGGCGTATAGCAGGATCCAATTCAACTTGTCAGAGAAATGGCTGTCTCAAGAGCAATATCACAATAGCAACCTACAAATGCTGAATCTCTTGAATTATTGAAAGGATACTAAAAGTTGATTCTTTGAAGGTCTTCTTTAAAAGGTCTTTAAAGACTTCAAAGGTCTTTAAAGACTTTCAAGCCTATTGATTATTGTGTCGAAATCACTGTTTAGTGTGGAGCTCCTACTTCTGCTATATACTCTATTCAGGAAGGAGAAGAAAGAGACGATGTAAACAAACCTGCGCGTGCGAGAGTCTAGATGAGCCGATTCACAGTAGAATTACTGAAATAAAATTATTTTTATCTGCAGTACGTTATTCCAGTCTGACCTTGAATAAACGTATTGTGAACTGGAATTGAAAAAAAAAGCTGTGAGTCATCGTTTCTATACGCGCACAAATGCAAACATGTTACATCGTCTCTCCTTTCCTGAACAGTGGAAAATGAGTTGAGCAGAAAAGATTATATATCATGACAGAAATGCTGAAAATGGTGAAGAGGGTTTACTCATGCTAACATTAGTGCGTAGTTGTTAATTGAATCGCTGATCGAATTATGCACACAATTAATTAGGTTGTCACCAGGGCGCGTGTTGATTTTCCTCATGGTTGCATAGAACGAGGACTGAGGAGTGAGTAAGCTAGGTTTTGTTAGTTGTGATCCCAAGGCGTGACTGGGCGTCTTTTCAAATCTATCGTATCATTCATCAATAACAGAATTCAATTAACATCCTCGATATAATAGAAACATTGTGGGTGGACGTCCAGTAATCGATAACATGATGATAAATTATGTTATACTCCTCTTAATTCTTTCCGTCAATAATTGAGGATGTATCTTTTTAATCGATCTTAAGAGTTACATTGAAGAGTAATAATTACACGTTAGGTCTGGTCAGGATGAATGTATAACTTCTATTTAATCTGTCGTCAACTAACTGCTTTGAAAATGGATTGCAATGATTTTCAATAGTGAAAAGCGCAAAATGTATGCATACTTTTAACAATGAGGTTATTAGAATACGCATTATTTACAGGAGCCTATTCATTCACCTAGATGCATACTTTAAATACCAGCTAAACGTTTAAATGAACTGTTATAATATTATATCAATCCAATACTCTCCATTAGTAGAAAATTAAGAGTTCTCTCTTACTTCCTTCAAAATTATCGGGGAATAATCTGAGATTATCGGTTAAAACAAGGATATTGATAAATCTTGATAAGGTTTAGTCGTGGTTAGAAACCGACATTTACTTGATTTAAATTTGGGAGAGAAACGTTTTGGGCTGAGCCTCTTGTTTCTCTCCCATTCATATTTCAATGATTTTTACTTTTATCAATAAATGTAACGAATTGGATTAAGACATGCTACGTTACTCAGGCTTTCTCTGTAAACACTGCACTTAATCTGATCTATTGGAGATACTTATTATCAACATTAGGATGACTTTATTAAAGTGTTATTTCCGCGGTCCCATCATTAAGGTTCAATAAATAATGAGGCAAAGCCACAGGGATATTATTGAGTAATGTTTACACAAGCACTACATCATGGAAAATACCATCAGACTCTTTCATTTCTCCAATTTTGTTAGCTGTGAATAATTTCCTGGATTCAAAATAGAATCATTAGCGAAATTATTGCTGCCAGACTCGAACTGTCAAAATGTTTTATTAAAATCCGGTGAGCACCTCACACATATTCGAATATATTTCAGTTTGATGACTGGAGTAGCGAAAAAAACCGTTCGATACAACACAATATTCAGGATTAATATTATTTATTCGAATAACTGCTCCTAGTTTGTTAGCAGCAGACTTCATCCTGAGGCGAAGCGCGAGCGAATAGTCGATAATAATTCATCTTGGACGCGTGAAAGCCAGCAATATATCCAAGCGATCAATTTGAATACTCAACCTCTTTTCTCATTCTTATCGTCTTACTCTTATTCTCACTCCATCGTTAATATCAATCATTGTTGAGAAATGAAACTTTTTCTGTTGGATGACATATCTCAAGCATAAATCATGGCGAAATTGTTCGAATGAAATATTCGCACTTGAGGCGATGGCGGTTTCGCGATCATCAGACCTTTATTATGGCTCCTACTCACTCCTGCTAGTAGTGATATAGTGTGTGTGATTCAATTACCAGTCGCCAATTGAATTGATATGATGTGCTGCTTAGGATACAGCGCCCAATGCAACATGCAACTGATTGGGCATTTTTCATGTAACCATCGCAATGGCGGAGATCTACTTTGCAGCTTACGATTGACAATTGAAAAAAATATTGACAGAAGTAGCATAGGCTACTATGAAAATTATCCACCATAACTCCTTGTCACCTAGTGACAGGGTGCTCAGTTTTTTATCAACCTGGATGGAAAAATGGATAGATTGTGAAAAAAGTTTGTACAATTCATTGAAAAGTGGTGTATTTTGATTATTTGTTGTGCATTACAAAATAGTAGTTGGTTTCTACAAAGAGTTTATCCTATATTGAATGGATCTGGTCCGAGTCGTATTTTGTAAATTATCGTGAAGATGAATAAGTATTTCTGAAGAGTTATGAATTCCATAAAAACAATCTGAGGACAAATTTTGAACTCATTAGATCAAATTTGGAAGTGATAGATTCTATTACACGATTTTGTTAAGAGTAGGGAGATTCATCCCATTCTGAAATTTCAATAGATTGAAAGAGATAGATCAATAATTCCAATAGATTTTTAATCAACTTCAGTTTTTGTGAATAGTATTTTATCACACTGAATAGGAATTTCTGATTATCTACTTATTCTGAAGGCAGTTATATTGGGGTATAGAACATCACAATTCAAGTCATTCAAATTTAAATCCTCAATGAAAAGGGTTTTGATTGAATGCGAAAAAAGGGTAGTAGATCTCCTTGAGAAGAAACTTGTGCAGAATTACGTAGTAAACCACGTAAGAAGCGCATAATTATTTATTGTCAATGTATTTTGTGAAGAATGAAATAACTTTAACGTGTTAGTGAAACAGTTCCACCGTGTGAAACTCCATTGAAACTCTTCCTTGCGCTCATTGCTGGCAATTCGAATTCCAAAAACGAATTGTTAGCCTGGCACAGGAACAAAATCAAGAAGACAAAATGATGAATCTGCAAATCGCACTTGGTTATCGCTGAATCATGACTTGGCAGAGAGTACTTCGTATAGAATGTTGGTTTTTATGGAACAAGACCCACAGCTAACAATAGTATTTAAATGAGGCACAAGTCGAATGAATCACCTGTTTGGAATTCAGTTTCTCACTTCTGTACCTATGTGCGCTTCTGCCAGCCAGATATAACATTATATAGTAGATATATAATAGATAGCTCTATAGTAGACACATAATAGTAGCTCTTCTTGTGTAGAAACTTGTGTGGATTCTTACTGAACGAATAAAATGATGAATGGAAGATTTTCAAGCATGAAGAAGGAGCAAGGAAGAAGCAAAACAGAGTTATACTCGTATTGTCTGCGCACCAAATCTGATTATTATATAATCAAAGATTAAAATTGAAATCTTTACTCGTATCCAATCTTATTAAAAATAATGTATATTATAACAGTTTAATAATATTATGCCTACAGTATTCATTCATTCATGA
This sequence comes from Laodelphax striatellus, assembly GCA_017141395.1. Classification (NCBI taxonomy): domain Eukaryota; kingdom Metazoa; phylum Arthropoda; class Insecta; order Hemiptera; family Delphacidae; genus Laodelphax; species Laodelphax striatellus. The sequence goes on from CM029536.1 coordinate 27,793,267, forward strand.
GTATGATATCCATGGATATCCATAGCCTTCATGATAACACAGTATTCATTTACTTTAATATTTCACTAAAGAAGCTTTAAAAAGTATACATGAACCATTCAATTGAAGGTAACCCTATATTATAATTTATACTGGCAAGGATGACAGTATAAATTCCTTTAATCATGTTGATAAATTTTTACATATTCTGTAGCTCAAACTCTAATGTAACATTATGAATGTTAACATTAAACTCATTTGAAAAATTGTAATACTATCAAGTTTTACTATCTTCTTAGTTTTCATTCCAATATAGTTGTTACTTTACGCCACAGAATAGAAGAGATCCTATTCTCTCCTATTCTGTGCTTCACGCTTAAATCAAGAATGAGTGAGTGAATGGACATTTAAACATGATCACATCAATTGTATACCCCTAACCATTGAGCTAATTTCAATATTAGCCGTGGCGAAGCGTGGTGTACTTAACCGGTCATCGCCGGGTATAGGTCCTATAGGAAATGTACCCGGCGATGACCGGTTAAGTATACCACGCTTCGCCACGGAATATTAAAAATTCATATTAATTGAGTGATGCTTGTCATATTGGATTTGATGCACAATCACTGTACTAGTATTATAAAGAAACTCTCCAAATACATACATCAATTCTTTCAATTTGAACAAAAAAAGTCGATAACGGACCTTCAAACTCTTTTTAGCCTTGATAGAACCTATTTGTTGTACTTGGAAATTATTAACTTTTCCCTCTTGCATCATAGAATCATCTCGAAATGCGGATGGACATGGGAGAGGCGTTATTGTATCGATAATATGATACGAAGACCAGAATGATATCCAGTTACGTCCCAATGTAAAATGATGTTGTGGTTCTCGAGAGGTTCTATATCGAGTTTCAACTAGCTCATCGGCAGTCGATAATGATAATCAGCGACTTCTTGTTGTTGTGAAATGTGATTGAACTTTCATTTCAAGGTTGATATTGAGGTAACAATCAATAGGTATATCAAAACATAAAGTATTCATCGGTTTGATACAAATTATTCACAGCTACAAGACGAACTAAATATTTTTCTAAGCTTCATGGTGGCTCAATACGATTTTCTAATGAGGTTATCTGCCACTCTTCAACATGAAAGTGATATTATGTTATAATAATATATAAGTATAAGTATATTGTTATATTGTATTATGAATCATCATTTCATTTTGTCATTATCATTCTATAGTGCGATTCACGTCAAGAAGTCAGCATTGCTTAGATGGGAGTTTGCTATCCTTGTTCAGCACAAGGCAGTTGCTGATGTCTCCATTCTATTTGCACTGTGCATAGTTGCCGCACACAGTCCCAATAAACAGGTTTGGTGCAGTTTTCTCTTTCTCTCTCTCAATGAAACTTGTCATCAATGCTCCTCATATAAACAATGCTGACTTCTTGACGTGAATCGCACTATATAATGTTTGTCAACATTACTTGTTTGTCATATTACTGTTATATCTCAATCCCGTGACCTGCTTTGATGTCTCACTCTCTTCCCTTTTTGATTGATAAGATTCGGTTTAATCCAAAAACGATGAGTTGTTCCTTCAGATGCTCCGTTCCCTTGCTTATCTTTCACTATCGAATAATAATAGAGATGAATGGTACACCCTGACCCCAACCATAAGACTATGACACCATAGTCTAGTGCAGTGGAGATTGGAGGATGATATTTTGACAATGACAATATTCTCCTTTTGTCACCCACTACACCCTTTGAAGTAGCACTTTGTAATTGATTTGGTTTAATTCGAAAAGGATGATCCGTTCCTGTCCTTATTCTCAATTATCGACCAATAATAGAGATTAATGTTACAGCGAGACAGCAATCATGAAGAATCTAGTATGGCGAGGATTGAAGGATGACAACCAAGTACCGCCACTGTGGTGTTATTTTGAGTGAAAATATTATTTCGAAGTCAAGCATTAGCATATTTATTCCGACGTAGCGATGTCAACAATACCAGCTCGAGAGTGCCTCATCCAAAGAAGTTTTGCATGAATTTAAATATTAAACGAAGAGTTTCTGCAGTCAGCCTAATGGTTTCATAAATATGATGAATGAAGAGTGAGTGCTTCTGAGGTTGATGGCTGGGAGGAAAACTCTTCAGCCATAAAGCATACTTTTATTCTCATCCAGCCAGCTAAGAAAATAGATCTGCACTTGCTTCCCACGAAGGTCAACACTATAATTTTGTATGATTATTCAGCAGTCTTATGACTGTCATCCTTATGCTTCTGAAGATCATCTAAGGGTTGACAGTAAAAAGAAGTGTATGAAAGAGTTGTAAAAACTATGAAACCCCTAGTAAAATGTTGTAGAAACTATGAAGTAAATGTAAATGATGGATGAAATGTAAACTATGATAGTAAATGATGAATGAAATGTGAACTATGATAGTAAATGAAGGGAGATGATAGCGGTTAAAGTTTACTGAGTACCTCTGTAGCTCATATAAAAACACTAGTCTTATACCACGACGTTTTTTCAGTAGGATGCAGATGATGTTATCAACTAGAATATTTTATTCAAAACATGATGTTATTTTGATACCATATTCTAAAAACTCTCCTATGTCACCAACGTGCATTAGCCAAATAATAAAAACCTAGAATAAACTTGTAGAATAGTAAAAAATTTGAAGGAATTCTTATCTCAAACGTGTGCAATCCATTTCTTTTGTGTAACTTTCTTACAAAGATTTCTCAAAAACCTGATTGTACAATCATTCATTCAGGACAATACATTTGGCCCTCTTAATCCTGTGTATACTTCTGACTGCGTCCCAACTACCGACGTTCCCATTCCAACTCCAATTCCTTGCTCACAAGTAATAATTTAAGAAAAAAATGGAAACAATATCACAAATTAAACTGGATATTCATCAAAAAATGGCAATCCGGAATCATCAAGAACAAGCACTGCCAATCCTATCCAACGAAAAGCTATGAACCATCCCAGCATCTCTCTATTATCTTTAATTGATACCTTGTTAATCTCATATTCTCTTGAATCCAAATATTACTCCGTTATTAATTCCTTGAAAAGGCCTTTGATTGTAAGTCAATGGATAACGAATAATGATGATTTCTACAGGAGATCTCACTTTTCATATGGAAAACATGATTTTGAATATTTCGCAAGGGATTACTGATTGCGATGAAACTTTATTATATATTAATCACAGTTTTCTGTCGTCTGTCAAATGACTCTCTTGAATGATAGAAGTAGACTGTATTAATTTTGTGCAAGCTCGATTTAAATAGTAGTTCATTTTCGCGTTGAAATGAGAGTGATACATTGGAACCGGCATGGATGCAGTCTCACAAGATCTGAATGTATTTATCAATTACAAATAAGTAACAACTTATACCAAAATAAATAACTAATCTGAAAACCTATACTCTCCAGAAGATATTATTGATAGCCTTATGATGGAATTTATCAAACTGATGAAATATCAAATCCTTCTAAACTTCAAAATCTCGCTTCTTCATTGATTATTTAAAACTGCCATTTCTCTGAGTTACCTGAGACAATCCAGGCCTGCCCATAAAACACATTAAACAACTCATCAAAGTACATTTAGGAAAAATATGATAATTTATTTCTCACAGCAAAACTTCAGGCAGACATTAGCTGAGTGTATAATTTTGTTCTGATTGACAAAAAAAATATTTTCTCTTTTTCTTTCTCGTCTTAGTTTATTCACCCTCACACATGAGGAGGGGGGAAGGTTGCCAATTAACATATCAATTAGCACTTGACAAGGATGACTGCGCAAATTTTAATCGTTCCAAATTGAAGATTAAACCACGGTCGGTATTACAAATTTATCAATTCATATGAGAGTTGAACTGGAAAATTCTGGCAATCTTTTTTGACCACCAAAACAATAACCATTTAATAACATACTTGAGAAGACTTGATGGCTCTTCACGATCAGAGACTGATAGCTCTGTAGAAGATTTCATTCTGTCTAGATCGCTCATGAAATTTGTGGGAGAAATGTCAATAGACAATTTTTTGAGGGGTTCTTTCTAAACTTCAATATCTTCACAATCTTCGCATCCAAATCAAAAGTTATTCATCGAAACTATTTATAAAATACATTCTGAAATCAGTTCCTAACATGCAATTCCCCAACATTCAAGTCATACAAGAAAAGTCACACAACGTGCCAGGAAACGTATTATTCACCCTCAAGTGAAAACGTATGCAATACTGAGCGAACATGAATTGATTCATTTTGTAGGAGATGCATTGAGAAATTTATAAAATCTCTGCTAAGAATATGGGCTGCAGTTATTTTATAGGGTCTACGTTATCACGTCTATTGATAGAACATCATTGATGGAATTAATAGAGCCCTTTCATTTCAATTCGGTTATCTTTCACAAATTTTGATTGTGGGCGATAGAATTCAACTCCAGGATACGAATGGAGAGGCTAGAAAGAGATAGAGAATCAAGCTTAATATTATTTATGTCCAGTCAACTGTTATTTAATTATAGTACCTTGAAACCTATAATTGTGGGTTTCATTTCGGTCAGTTACACGTTACTATAATCGAATTTGTTCCACTGCCTTATGAGGTACTAGATTATGAATGAATTATACTGTTAACGAACATCGTAGTATTCATTTCTTCGCTCTTTCATCGCGTTCATTCATAATACAACTCGTGTCTGCAGAAATAGCTCCGTTGATCATTATCGTATGGGAAGGGAGTTGGAGCTGTCTTATGAATTAATGCCTTTAAAATGACAAGGAAATTAATTATGATTCCGGAACGTCTATGATTATAGTAATGAGAAACCAAATAAACAAGCAATCTGGTCGGATCTCCAAGATGCATTTAAAGAGACCAATGCACTTCCAGACCAATGTTTGGCCATAATAAATGATTGTGAACTCTACATTCAAGCATGGTCAATACTGGTTTAAACAAGGGTTGAGTGGAATACATTAATAATACTCTGACTAAACATTAAGTGTTGATATGAGATCTCGAATGAGCCTCATCAATTACCGCTAACTCCTGTAATTCCTGGGATGTATTTCCTTTATGTATCTAATTTTCAACACGAAATCCATGGAAATTGAAGCACCGGACTCCGATAATAGATAATCCCTTGATAGAGCAGATTACCATGTCATTCTATTACCAGAGTAATGTTCTGAAGCTACAGCATGACTAACGCATTAAAGTTCACACTCTAGTGTCTAGTGCTTATATTGTTGTCAACTCTGACAACAGTAATTGGGGGAGGAAGGATTTACACAATCTAGTTGATTACCCTATGGTTTGTACATAGTTGATGATTGTCAAATGTTAAGCTTTCAATTGCAAATTATAGACAACTGACCGAATACAGACAACTGTCATTTATTTATTCATTTATTTAAATTTTACAATTTCCACTGAGTCCGATAAGACCCATAGTGGAACAAAAACAATAATAGTACTGTTCAAAAATAGTCATTATGTTCAGTTCAATCATTTGAGAAAGTGTTACATTTCAATGGAAGAAACCAATGAATTCCTGTACACTGTGTACTTTTGACTGTATTTTTTTAATTAAAAATAAAGCGAATAAATAAACCTAATTGTGGAAAACGTAGTTGATCGAAATTTAGAAAAAGTTTTGCGCTGAGCCTGTTGTTCCTCTCCAAAATCATATTTTCATTATTGTGGTGATATCAATGTATAAGTGGATAAATATTTGAATTATACAGTATAACTTATTATTATAAATATAATTTATAATTCCTGGATCTAGGGAATCGATCTTGATGTACCAAAATATTCTTTCTACCAAATTAATAAAAGTGAATTGACTAATTATTAATATTACTTAAGTCATGAACATCACCTCTGGACTATTCAATCTTGAATTCGGTTGGAAGGAGTTCAAGGTGACTGCCTTTTGTTTTCTCCAATATCATTATGAATTGTATATTGTCAATAAAGAATGAATAGTTTCTACAATATTTTTGAAACAGTCAGCCGACGGTAAGATAAATAAAAGCAAGAATTCAATTGAGTGTAATTCATTCAATGGAATGAATCCTATTGAATTTAATTCATTCATTCGAATAAGAATAATTTCCTAGTGGTTTGGACCTATGATCATCTATTCCATCACCCAAGCACAAGCCAAGAGCTTATGTATGCATCATCACTGCAAAAATATATGGTTGTTCTCCACCTCAAGCTAAATTCTAGAGTTTGTCTCAGAACAACAAAAATCACGGAACTTTTCCAAACGTTTACTGACGTTGGAAACGCAGCAAACGCTGTGAGCATTCTTGCTGTACAATTACGGCACTAGTTGTTTCAGCCTACGGCGGGGTGTGTTCACCTGTGAAATGGGAAGAGCAGATAAATGCATTGCCGTTGCACGAACAGAAAAAGTGACGCAAAAACATCACTGCTCACGCAATGGCTGTTCGGCTCGGCTGAGTGACAAAGAGAGAAGAAAAGTCATGTGCGAATAGATGACAATAAAGGAGGATAGATGAGAGAGAGATTATATGTGAGAGAAGAAAGAGAAAGCGAGAGAGAAGAAAGTAATTTTTAGAGATTGAAATATTGTACTCTTTTTCTCTTGCAGAAGGAACTTTAAGAAGAATAGAATAGAATTAGAATAGAATAAAAGAAGGAGGGGAACAGGATGAGTCGAAGGTAACAATAAAAACTTGGAATATAAAGTCTTTCATAAGGTATGGGAAAAATGAAAGTCGATCAGAAGGAGAATGAAGAATAAGGAAAAGTAGTAGATTAATAATAATATTATGATTATGATTTTCATTTTTTGAGTAAAAATGTTATATTGCAAAAAAATAAAATTTGAATTACAACATTATTTATTATACATTTTCGTGATAATGTATCTAGAATATATTATTTGTATACATCCATTTTAAATCGAATATTTCTGCGTTCAGTGATTTTTCCTTTATTAATTTCCTCAAGTCTATGATAATGAATACTTACAGCAACTGCTAACACAGCCTTAATTTATCGATTCTATTCGATGCTAGAATGTGTTTCGAAAAAACTATAATTGATGAAATCTGAAATTACGCTTCCCATCCCATTTCCTAGAAATTTATATTTTGCAGGATACTAAGTTATCAATTAATCAATCAAAATACCTTATTATTTATAATCCATTTATCCATCTCATCCAGTTAGTGTAGCAATAAACTTGCAGGCTAAGCTCCTTAAGTCAGTTAATAAGTGCTAATAAATGTTAGACAGTGGTCATATTTTATATCAAATGAGACAAGTCAAAACTGGCCGGTGGCCCAAAAATTTCAGCCACCTTTTTTTTTTTAAAAAAAAAGCGTCCACTAATAATGGAGATGAATGATCTGCATTGAGTAATGTTATGAAATTGTATTTACGTTCACTGAACCTCGTTTGAAACTCACGTTTTTTGAAATATGTTTCAAGTAGATTTGCCAAGTTCAACAGAGTTAGAAAAATTGAATCACAAATAGTAGTTCAAAGGTGGAAGATGAAATGTGATTCGAATATCGCAAAGGAGGAATTATGGATCTCATTTTCAATTAAAAAAGATGGCAACTTCTCAAATAAATCCTTACGTTTCCATTACACTTCTTGTTCTTTTCTCTCGAACTTAGGAGGTTCTATAATTTCAGTAAGGAAACCAGCAGCACCCTTACTATACCACTCTTTCAGGAATAGAGGTAGGAGACATTCAATTCAAATATTCTATTCCAGATTGGAGGCCAGTTCAACATTCAGAATATTTTGATTCTGCAATCAGTTGCTGTCATGTCAATCTGAGTTGATAGATTCAATTCAAAATGGAGCAGCTCAGCGTTTTTCATTCCAGAAACAGGAGATTTCCGATAACCGAAAAAGCGATCTTCTGACAAACGATTTTGTTCACGTGCTTCACGTATTGGGAGTAAACAAGTTGGTCTGATTCAATTTCACGTTTCCAAGGTCAACCTCTTTCTACCTTTGCATCAACTGCGGCATGTGACAAAATTTGAATTTCTCCTATTCGTTGAATAATATGTAAATTTTTATGACAAGAGTTTCAGATTTTTCTTTGCATCATCATTTATTCATTTTCACTTTCTTGTAACCTTTCACGTATTTTTTGAGCTGGAAGTAGATGAAAAATTGTTCATCCACACGACATCTGACAAGATAAAACTGAAAACTGACAAGAAACTTTACAAAAAATTTACAATTTTCAGAAAAATATTATCTTTCAAGATACGAGTACAGTATAATCATAAAATATAAATGGAAATCTAGTCTCACTAAATAGATACTATTGTATGGTTTCCAATGGTTGGATATTATTGCCTTGCTTAATTCAACAATTCTTTTCAGATGACTCTCTTCCATGATCTAATGCATATCATATGCATGTACAAGTGCATGTTTTGGATTATGCTTTCAAGAAAATTTCTCTATCTCCCAACACAAACCTTAATATTTTTTAGAACTCATAAAGATCTTGAATACATCAAGAAATTAAAAATACTAGGTTGTTAGCTGGTGAGTTATCGGACATATTTCCATTTCCATATTTTTAATAGCCTTATCATGGGTATTCACCCTTATCAAAGACTCTGATTGATGAATCAGCTAATAGTTTAAAGAATAGTCCTTTATCAAAGACTTCCATGTCAGTGGCGAATCAGCTAATAATATTTCAAAGAAATAGTTCTTATTAGCACAATCTTCCCATGTGATTGCTAGAAGAGTATTAGAAACCTATTTAGAAAATAAAAGCAATAATGAATCTGGGAGTGAGTTAAATTATAACAAGTTGAGTATGAGTATGAGAAATGATTAAATAAGGATTTTGGGGGTGAGTAAAAAGAATAAAAATTTGAGGGTGAGTATGAGAAATGATGTGACATAGAGCAAGATGGAATAATTGAGCCTTTGTTAGGGAAGATGATTGAGTTATCAAGAGAAAAAGTAGCGGCCTCACACAGCGATAAACGAAAAGATAAATTACTCACACAAGCATTGCGAAAGTAGCCGAGATTTGTTATCGTCATATTAATAAATAACCGCGACTCAAATGGAGTCACATAATCAGCGTTGTGGAATAACAAGTGTTTCATATTCCTCGTCCTGCTGACGTAACGCGTAAGAATGATGTATAAGAATAAAAAATTCGCTAGCGTGCCAAACGGGATTTCTTAGCTCCGATTTCAGCCCACATCTCACACCAATTTCAAAGCCCTTCATCATCTCTTGCATATTTCCCCGTGTAAAACATTCCCTTTTCGAAAAATTTATTGAAAAAGTTCTTCGCCCCGTCGCGCGTTGTTTGTGTCTACCGAAAATATTCGGCAGTCTCTTATTTTAGAACATCCTCTTCCACTTACTCGAAAATATCACCTTACATTATTGTGAGTTGTGCATTCCACTCCTGACACTGTCCTAGAAATACTCTGCGACTGATATTCCTGTCTGATATTGGTGATAGATACCGTTGTCCACATTATTGATGAATGCACATTCCATAGGCGATTGCCACGCACCCGTCTGTACATTCATACACCAGGAATCGTTTCCAATGAACATTCAGTTCGAACTTCAAAGGCTGGTTTGGAAATGGAGGAGGAATCCTGAGTGACAGAGGGAAGTTCAGTAACTTTTAAAAAAAGCTGTTTTGATAAATTGACAAAGGATAATATCCTGCAATTAGCTATACGCCATACGCTAAATAAAAATAATCTTAAAGAAAATAATAATTTGAAAACAATTACCAATCTCTCACATAAAATTAAGAGGGTGGGAATCTATCAGTCATCCCAACTCCCAAATAATAGTATATATCTGGATTAAAAATGAATAAAAAATAATAGAAATAAGATCATTTTTCTTATGGAGAGTAGCTCCTAACTCAACCCCCTACCATCATCTGGCTTTTCAACCGCTCTTTATCATGGCATGAGTTTCCACACTCCCTATATTGGTCTCAAGGACATAAGATGTTATCTTATGAGACATCAGATGTAAAATTATACCTACCTTTTTTATACTCTTTTTTTTTTTTTTTGCTGAGGGTGCTTGCTCACATGAGCTCTAGGCTTGTTAGTGAGTGTGAGGAGGGAATTGTTGATGATTGATGATGACGACCACTAATCAGGACAATAGTAGCAACTTGGGGTTCAAAATCTGTTCTGTCAACTGGGATTTGATACAGGGAACTTTTAGATTTATCAGACCGGGGTCTTGAAAGAAATGATGATTATTACCTTAAAGGTGTTTTAAAATATTGATGCAAAATCTTGAGTTATAGAATTCGGATAAAAAATTATAATAAAATAGTTTTAGAATTTCAGAGTCAGAAACGTCACCTAGATTGTCAATACAGATTACAATCTGTTGAATTATAAGAAATTTAAATGAATTCACCAATTATAACTATAATATTATATTGGTCATTAAAATGAATAATAGATTAATGGATATCATTGATCATATCTTAGGAGATTATCCAATCATTGGGTCAACCGTCTTGATTGCAGCTGAGTTATGAATATTGGTCCTGCATTAGGGCTAAATCAGAGGTCAAAAATCATACCCACTATTTGGACTTGGTAAAAATTAATTTGCTAAGGTGCTTTGCTCACTGACTATTTGCTTGTGCGCGTGAAATGATTATGATGATTGATGAAGAAGTACTACTTAGGTCATAGACTATGGAAAGATGCGTCATTTTGTCAGTAAATCAGCTGGCTTTAACTAATTAAGCCTGATTTCGATCAATCAAATCATTAAAGCTTCCAAATGTTAATTAGTTATGATTGGTTGGATTCCAAATGACTTTAAAGTGATCAGTTTATTTATATCACACAATAACATTCCTAAATCATTGAGCTGGATATTTCAGCGATAGGTTCAATTGATGCAGCTTATCAAAATCTGATGAAACTGTCAACTGGGTCTGAAAAGAACTTTTTATCTGAATGCTAATCTGTAATTCAAAAGATTATGACCTCTGGGCTTTAAAGAGAGAGCTTGATTATCTCGTTTGTTTTAAAATATTCTTAAATTTCAGAATCAAAACGTCACCCTAGATTGTCCAATACAGATTACAAATGCTGTTGAATTATAAATTAAGATTTTCATTATATATACTGTATAACAATATTGTGTAATGCCAATATATTAACATGAGTATAGATATATCTGAGTTATAATCATTGGGTCATCCTAGATTCTTGAATACAGATTAACTGTTTCAGCAGCTGTGAATTGATCTCTTAATTACATAACCTAGATCCATACTCCACTCTATCAATTAATACCATTGCGTATCTAAAACTAAATGGCAATTAAAAATTTAGTACGATGTGTTAAGTGCTTGTATTTTGATAGGCTATTAATTGAGGTATCCTTTTCTCATACTGACCATTTGATTGTAAGCCTAAGAACGATTTAAGGGGTAATAGGCTAGCTTTAACTAACCTATCAATTTAAAGATGATGAATAGCCCCAACATGGAAATGGAAATTCTGATAGTGACAGTGCGGTTGAGAAGAGCAGTAGGATAACTGGATTCCTAAAAACTAAGTTCTGCCTTGACATTTCCTGAGGTATCAGCAGTGACTAACTATGATAGTCAAATCATTAATTTATTGGAACTTAACTTCCATTGAAATGCCCTGAACGACAAATAAATTAGTTATGATTGGATTGGATTCCATGATGGCGTTGAGTTTTAAGCCACAGTAATCAGTTTATTTATAGTCCGTCCACACAATAACATTCCTAAATCATTGAGCTGGATGTATTTCAGCGATAGGCTATCCAATTGATGGCATTATCAAAGCTACTGAGCTGAAACATTTAAATGAGGTCTGAAAAAGATATTCCGTTTATCTGAATGCTAATCTGTAATTCAAAGGCATTGGGATGGACTCCGGGCCTTGAAAAGAGAGAGTTGATTGGGTTGACTTTTCTGTTTGTTTTGGAGAAATCTATACTTCAAATCTAATTCACACCCAAAATGTAGACAATTACAAACAATAGATAGCATATTATTGAATTACAAATAATATTAATTAATTGGAGATTAAAAGTAAATGAAAATTATTTACTATCAATGATAGTAATTTTATATTAATTATTTACTTTTTATGATTATACTATTAATTAATTGAGAATTATTTTTATCTTCGTTCTTACCACATCTAGATCATATTATCCAGCCAAGTGATAGGCAACTCAAAGAGATAAGGTAGGCTACACTGATGGTCATGCAGTTTGAAAACTAGTAGGAAGATACTTTTCTTAATGCAAGAAAAATAATCTAGTTCAATTACTGGAGTATTTCGCTTCTAGGGCATCGCATTCAGAAGTCAGTTCATTTCAACTTGTTAGTCGGATTAATATGCAATAATGAGAAACAAACCAGATCAACGATTACAATCTTTTTCCACGATCGCTTGTTGACTTCCTACAAGTATCGAGTATCGTCACGAGAGTCGCAATCTGTTTTTTCAGCAGGTTTGTGGTGTGGAATCTCCGGTGTAATTGGTAGATTGTAGATAGTAATAAGGGTTCGGAAATTGTATCGGGATTCCGGTGCCCCGGAGATTCAAAGACAATGTCAGACTATGTCAACTTGCCTTTGTCAACTATCGGGCCGCGCTGTGGTTAGCAGAGGCACTTTGAAGTGACTAAAGACAAACTGAAAGATGGACAGGACACGATCTAGAAACAGAATAAAGCCAGTGACGGTCACTGGTCCCCAGTCACTAGTGACTAGTCACTATTCACCCCATTAGTCTTGTTTCAGAGTCGTGGCTGCTAGGCGCGCCCAGAAGCCTTCTCCTGTCATCCTCCTTGTCAGCCGTGTCACTCTTGTCTCTTCCCGGTGTTTATCTTCGTGTTCATCTTCTGTGAAACCAATTGGTGTATTACTGGGAAAAGGGGGTAATCCAACTTGAATCTGCTGCTGCTGCACACTGTTATTATTGTTTCAACATTAGCTCCTGAACCAACTATCATAGGCGTGCGCAGATTTCAAACTTGAGTCATGCCAGTTTGAACACAAACTAGATAGGGCCTATTGAGGGTGAGAATGTAGAATAGTAGCACGCTCAAGTGAGAGACAGAGTGAACGATCGGAAGGCATTGAAGTTAAGTTATCATTGAATCAAATGTAAAAATGACTGTTGAAAAAATATTTTAAAAAATTATATTTTTAAATTTAATTTATATATTTTTCCAATAATAGAAAAATATTGATCCGAAATATTCCAGTAACTTCTAAAATCAAGGCTATGATGTTTTAGATCACTTCCGTAGTCAATTTAATAGGTCAGAAGAAATTTAATAGGATAGAAGCAATGAATGATATTTTTAATTTGATCCTCCTTTCAGAAGACTCCCCTGCCAAAAGAGATTTAGATTTAGATTTATTACTTTATTCATGTAGATAACAAATATGACGGCTTAAATTCTAGATAATAATAATAAAATATATACTGTACAACTAATTATTTTTCAAATTTACATTAGCTTATAAATTATGCTATGAGTAGATATAGGGCAAAAGTATACTGATGATATATTAATTGTGAGTTATCTAGATGAAAAGGCGAAGTTTGGACTTATGAATGTCCATTCTTGGGAAAGGAGATACAGAGAAATCCTTTCCATCAACACTTGACCTTGAAGAGAGTGAGAGAGATAACGATATAAAATGTAATATTAAGCGTAAATAGTTGAAATATAGAAATTATGAGATGTGAATACGATGTTGTAATTAAATTAAGAATTATTTGTGTGAATGTATTAAGTTAATGTCTTTGAAATAAATAATCATGGTTTTTATACTTGCGATATCAATTGTTGCAAAACGTGGGAATTTTAAACTTCAAACATCGTAACAGAATCTAGCAAGAAGATGAGAAAAGTGGTGATGAAAATACTTTAAAATCTTATCAATATCTTCAAGAAACAGCTTGAAACCACTTGAATAATTGGTAGCAATAAAGTATTGATGATACGTTAATGATTTAATTGAATTCTATCTCAAATCGTGTTTTGCTCCTGTATTATAATGTCAAAATCCCTTCCGATCGTTCACTCTATCTTACTTGAGCGCGCCACTAGTCTACATTCTCACCCTCAATAAAGACCATAATACAAGTTATACCTATATAGCCTGTGGTGGGACCAAATAAAATGTTTTATGAGAATGTATTCAAACCTTGTGTAACGTAAGGTGCTCACATTTATAATAATTTAACATTTTATTCACTTTTAAATGGTTAACCTTGTAAGTGCATTACATTATTTACATTATGATACATTACAAGGTAAGATACATTTTAATAATTTCGTTTTTTAACCTATTTCTTTTACATTACTACATTTGTTTTTTTTAATAACACTTAATCGGATTCATAAATTATTTCCTTACTTATTTTGCAGGCACGAACTTGATAGAATAGAAACGACGTAATCCCCATTCAACTCTTCAGAATCCTTGAAGAACTTAGGCAGGTCGAAGATGAATGGATGAACATTAATATTGGGAGGGTATCTGAGTTGAAATTCATTACCGCTTGTAAGGTGTTCGGCAGTTGATGATAATTATGTTGATGCCACAATGTAAACCACCGTGAGGCGCCGAAGCGCTTCATTTCCAATTATTGACTTCCACTTCGCTGGAAATTTCTATTTGACCTGGAACTATCATGTTGACAGGAAGCTCGCAGTTCTGTTGACATCAAAAAGTGATATGTTTGAGTTAGGCTGACACCAATGCTTTCAGCGTTCCTTCAAGTGTCTGTGCTTGAAATCTACAGTATTTGGGAATCGAAGGAAGACCCGTGTCTCTCTGGGTAAGAAAAGCCATGATATTGACACAAGACTTGTCCGAAACAAGTTATGACGCACAAGCGAGTCCAATAGTGAATATTTTCAAATTAATGGTATAATTAGAAATTTGAAACAATATTGTGCTTTTTAGAAATGAATTTAGAATGAAACCAGCATACATTTTGAAGAACCTAGTGAAATTTTTAATTTTTAAAGACTTTAAAGGTCTTTAAGACTTATAAGCCTTTTGATTAATGTGTCAAAATCATTGTTTACTCATTACCGAAACAGCTGTTTTCTGAAAGTTAGAATGATCCTGCTATACTTGAACCTTGATACTGGAACCTCACTTGGTTGTAATAAACTCATGATGTGATATTTTTCTTAAATAGAATGACTTTCTCATTTACTGAATTGACGAAGTTTTAGAACTTATGTTGACCCTATTACTTCATCACGATTTTTTCCCCAAGCCATTTTACCAAAAATAAAAAACCAAGATTTTTTGTTCATTCCTCTTCACATTTTCTACTTAATGTGAGTTACTGAGTATATTGACACATTTAAAGCATCTCAAAGTATAGTGAATCAATCACAGGAAAAATAAACAAAGTATCTGATACCGTACTAGAAGGCATTATAGATTGAAACGTTTATGAATAATTGAATTTTACTCATGGAATAAATTTTCCACTTAAATGGGACGTGCAATCGATGAATCAATGAATTATTCATGCAGAAGAAATGAGGTGTGAAACACCGAGTACATTAGAGCAATATGGTTTTCCAGTTTGGGAACAAAAACCTTCCAAAGATAAACAACATCCAATCAGTCAACGTCAGAATAAGTGTTCCTCTATCAGAATACCTCTAATATTGCTTCGTTCTGCTTCCTTCTTTTTCAAACATTGTCTTCATCGTTTCAAACAATTTTTAAATGTTGACTCACGAGAAGCATTTCGTGTTTTCCACTACCTTTTTTAAAAGAATACCCCAGTTATGATTGGACAATGGATTTCCGACCCCAAATAGGATTGTTCTATTGACATAGAGATGAGGGTTTGCGTGTGAAAACAACGTCACTCATGGAATGAGTTGATTACAACGATCTCAATTTCTGTTTTGGTAGACGGCGGTGGGTCCAATTCATATTTTTAAAGCCACTCTAAAAGCGTATTAGATGGCTCTAACTTGCTTCTTGCTTCTTAATTCTATTGCAATTTAAAACCGCTCTTTTGTCGGCATTTGAAAAAACACACGTGTCAGTTTACATAATAATTAATCCACTTGGAAAAGTAATGTTTATTGTTGCTGAGAACCTCATAACCAGCAATTTAGTTTCGAAATTAAGCACATTTTTTATGGCATTGTATTATCCAGCTAGTTTTTCATCGAAAATAATTACTGGGGCAATGAAATAATAATTATTGTTTGTTTACTCTTCAACGAACATTGATATTAAAAGCAAGTGTGATAGTGTGGATTTTAATTTAAGGGGAGGTTCACAATTCTCAAATGTTCAATTAAAATATTCAACTTCATTCATCTAATATTCAATTAATATTCGTCACTTGAATTTCAAACAACCGTCGAATGATACATCAGCCTCTATAGATCAAGGGTATTGGAGATGATAACAATAATAATACAATGTATTTTGGTTGATTCTAGTAGCGTTGACGTAAATCATTCTAGTAAAGATGACATAGATTCATACTATGTATACCGTAGAGGCATAGAGCATAGACAAACCAAATGAATGGATAATCTATATGTACACAAAAAGAAATAAACAATGAATCAAATCAATCATAACGTACGGAAAAATCATGCTGTTTGAAACATAAGGCAATTCAATAGGACCATAATATATTATTGAATCAAATCAAATATCAAGGATCTGTTGTAAATTTCCCTGGAAGATAAAATGATAAATAGTGCATGCTAGTAATACAAGTGGAACATTAGGTACTGATTAAGTCTCATCGATCTGTATGCTAGCTATTAAGCTAGATTTTCACAATAAAAATTTCGTGTAACAGTGAAAGCTCCATGGCTGAAGAAAGAAAGTATTACTATTTGGAAGAGTGGGTGGACACTCTGAAGTGATTTTTCTTTCTCGCTCCATGGTGGTCAGAGGCTCATGGTCGTTTTTGTCTTAGTCTCTCCATAAAGTAAATAGGCTACATAGGCATCGACTCAACCCCTCACCATTGGCACTGGCACCAAGCGATTCCTATTCATTCGATCCGCTAAGGAATGGCTTAAAATACCCAATTTAGATTCTGTGATCTCCGAATAACCCAGAAAATGCGTAGGCGAAAAAAAGCAGACACAGCGTGCTGTGTAGACTGATGAACGATCTGCGGCCTTCCTCTGATATTTCACTTCGGGAAATAACTCATGTGAATGCGCTTTCACAACGTTGTTTGTTTTTATACATGTCTTCATATAAATAAATCCACCCAATGCGTCCGATCCAATCTATTAGGACAAGAGTAAACATTTTTATAGGCCGGTTAAATGTCATCTCATTGCCGATGGTATACAACAAGCTTTTTCCAAATGCTCAATTTCATAATTAATTAAACAACTATTGGTTCAAGCCTACTTATTTCACAGAACTGATTTGACAAGGCCAATGTTTTTATTCTACGATCCAATCTTTCACCTGTCTTGGGATAATTTTCTCCTTCAACATAACTAAACCTACTGAACCAAATCAGATTGATTTTATGCGGTTCTTAAGAAATCGATTTTGATAGCCTACTACTGTATTTTCATTTTTCAATACACTATTCAGTGGGTGTCAGCATCCTGTTCAACCACAAACGTTATTATTGAATTGGCATTATTTGAATTAACGTTTTTTATCGTGAACTATACATCATCATCTTGCCCATTACCCATGCCGAAGCCTTGATCTTACATTGACTTCATCAGAAAATTCATCTTGAATAGCGTGTTATTATTTCCTTATCATGAGATTTCATTCACTCATTTGATCAACATTCTTCAGAAGAAACAACATTAAAAATAACTTTTCGCACATTAGAAATAGTCTCTCTCCTATCGGCAATGCTTTGACAGCTTAAGAAGATCAGGACCAACAACGAACTCTGGCATAATAAAGACAAATTGAATTAGAAATAGATTACATTAGAGAAATAACTTTACATCAACAAAATTCATGATTCAAGTATCTTCTCAATGTGAGCTCTAGCTCCTACTATTTGCGAGGTCTGTGTTATTATTGTTTTGTTTTAAAATCATTATGATTTATCAAGCAATCTTTTTCAAAGAATTTAAGAAGTCTTCTGACATGGAATAGAATAATAAGGGAGATGACCTTGGTTGACATTGGTGAGAAAGAGATCTATGATACTGTATCTTTATAGCAATAAAAGAATATTATCTCAAAGATGGAGCATGCAATTTGCAGGTGAGCACTTACCTCGTAGAAATAGAAATTGTTTATTTCAGGCTCGGTGGACGAGGCTAGAATGAAATCCGTTATGTTGTAATTCGACGTTGCCATTTCCGTAGTAATGAACTCTGATATCGACATCATTGTTGTGGTGTGGAAAGGCACCAGCTTCGCCTCCAACAGATTTGCTTCCTCCATGATGATGTACCGAAGTTACGATTCGAGGAAACTGCTCAAGCTTTATTAGCCTCCGAGTTCATCTTAATAGCATACAAATAATGCTTCTCATCACACTGGAAAGCGCGCGAATGCTTCCAAGTAGACTTATCCATTATCACCCATTCACTCGCTGAAATGTTCATCTCTCTTCATTCTGTTCGCCATTCTGACAAGTTCGCTCCCCTAAAGATTCTCCAAGGTTCAGGTCGTGTGATTCACCAAATGCCGCATCGCCATTTTGTGTGAGACACCATACACCTGAAACAATTTGAGAACTTTTAGAATGAAGGTCAGAGATTACTCAAGATATGTTTTATACTTCAATTTCTGTAATTGTATTTATAATATATCATCAGATGTATTATTTCTTGTGCAATAAATATTATTGATTCAATTTCCATTCACCAGCAGAAGAAAGGATTTGTATTGAATCATAAGAAACCACTCCTGAAAAATTATTATGAAAGGCATTCCAAACATTGCAAAATTACACTTGAAATTTGTTGAACAAACCCCACCCCGACCTATTTCATATTTATAATGAAAATATTTTCATTTAAAAAATGTTTCTGCTCACAGGAAATGAAATCAACGGTCACTCATAGAGAATTCATACTTAGTGCATGATTTAAGGTGTGAGTTGTTCATCTTATTTTTACTGAATAATACACAATATATTCTTACAAATTTAAAAATTTCATATTTCTGAGAATTAAATCCATTTCCAATTACAAAATGTTGGAGATTAATTTTTAAACAATGTATCCATCATCTTCTCATTTATTAAACTCTTCATTATTTTTATCAACTCCTACAAAAATGAATAAACAAATTCCATCGTAACAAAACTCATTGATGGATTCATCCAAGAACTTTATTATGAGAACAAGCAAATCGTTCTCTATTACTGGAACTCTCATATTACTGTGCTCTTCTCTCAAACTGCTTGCCGTTATTGAGCTTCTCAGAAATATTTGAATACTATGATACTCCAAGTTCCAGCGCTTTTGTTATTTCGCCAATTATTAATATATTTCGCAACGCATAACTGAAACACATACGTTATGAGATGCAACTTGGTTTATTTCTATTTAGAGATCTTTTGTCAAAGTTATGATCAGCTTCACGCTTCCATGTGCTTGCCTCTGAAGTTTCATTGCTTCACTGCTGGAAGCCATTTATTGGAACCGTTCAACTGTAACTTCTTCTTGGAATCAATATATTCAATTTTAGAGACTTCCAAATTGTCAACATCCGGAATTGTAATATGTTCCAGATTTTCTATATGGAAGTGGGTTGAGTCCGAATTTATTTTCATTTT
The DNA here is from genome assembly GCA_017141395.1 of Laodelphax striatellus. Lineage (NCBI taxonomy): Eukaryota > Metazoa > Arthropoda > Insecta > Hemiptera > Delphacidae > Laodelphax > Laodelphax striatellus. The sequence continues at coordinate 27,813,126 of CM029536.1, forward strand.
ACGACCAGGTTGTGAAAGAGCTAGAATTGATAAATAAGTGAGAATCATACTTGGAAAATGAATGAAATCGTTTGCTCAGGCTTATTTAATAATTCAGGAATAGAAACACAGCGAATGTTTTAAAAATTAGTTTTCATCTTGACTTATATCATCATACATAATTATTTCATCATAATAACTATATCTAAGTACTCCACTGTGAAGCCCGGTCTAGACGCTACGATAACTTTGTCAAACTTATCGTTCCAACTATAGCAGTATCCATTTAACTTGTCAGAGAACAGGTGATTTAACGTTAGTAAACGAGCATACAACAATCAGCTGTTTTCTGACAAGTTAAATGGATCCTGCTATAGTTTGACAAACTTATCGTAGCGTCTAGACCGGGCTTTAGTGTTCCACTGCTATAAGTGGAACATTTTATGTTTTATGTTAAACCAAGTTCATCGGTTTTGTTAGAAATTAGTTCTCACCTCTCACCTCTTGTAGCAAGGCTATTCTATAAGAGGAACATTTCAAATTTAATCATGTTTTCATATTCAAGGATCTGATTGCAACGAGCAAGAGGCCCACATCATCCACACTTTTCCTCTTACCTAAGTTATCCCCAACTGGAATGAGTAGCATATAATTATAATTAATACTCGAATACCTCATTAATCCTATCATATGTGACTTACTTAAACATTTCCTGTTATATACGCACTAAATAGATCGATTCAAGTGAATTTGCAATTTTCTTGTCAGTGTTCGAGCATTGAAACAAAAATTATTATTATGTGATTCAACAAAACATATTTTAAAGCCTACATCATAAAATAAATCTACTTTTACGATTGAATAAACTTTTAGTCATCCAATTCGCCCCCATTAAAATTTGTGATACAATGAAAAACTTAATAGATTTGATTCTAATCTGTGATTCCATGTTGTAGTTTTTCCTTCTATTCAAGTTTCCAAAGTTATATTCTAAAAAGATTCCAATTAGATTCAACTTATATCATCCATTCCTACCCTGATCCACATTTTCCATGACAATTGATTCGGCAAAGCATGACGATCTAGGTGAGAATAAGCCGGGTACAATTCATTCAAGGTTAATGGTTTGTATGTTGTTGGCTTTTCTTCTCATTCATGAGCTAGCCATTACTGCTGAACAAAGCGTGATCTCTTCCGTTTTCTGAGGCAATGCCATATTCGCTAGCAACCCCCATTCTTCAGCAGTTCAGGCAGCAGAAGGGCTTCTTTTTCACTACTTGATGGCCATCTCGCTTTTAATCAAATCAATACAGGCGTCCATTCTTCCTTCAGGCGTCTTTTGCCATCAACCTCACACTTCTCACCAGCACACACTCACACCCCCCCTCCCACGGGCAGTTCTCGTCCTGTTTACCTTTTTCCCCCGCTTTTAGCTGTGATGCATTCTTTCGAGACCAAACCACCCTCTCCTCGTGACATTGCAAAGTAAATCTTTGTCAACATCAACACTGCTGACATAAGGCAAACTCTATTATTATTTTTTCTGTCTCGCAAGGCTGAAAACACTCTTTATCGTAGTCCGGTGGAATCCTTTCAAACGACCGACTACATTAGTTGTTTTCTTTGTCAATTGGCACCCACGCGAATAATGGCTGCTAGCAAGGTCGATTCTTGCAACAAATTACCGTTGCCTTGAATATGTTCGAAAAGGGGGACATTTGCTGAAAAATTAGAAGCCTGAGGTTATTGTGATTCTTCCCATTTCTATCAATGAATAAGTATATTTCAATTGAGTTCTTTCAATGAAAGTAAAAAGATAATATTACTGTACTATGAATCCATTAAAACATTTTTTCCCCGGGTTTTAATTCAATATGACACAATTTTTTTACAATGAATTTACACTAATGATTACAAATTCAATTGCAATGCACTATTGATAACTTCACATCTACTATAGAAGAGTCATATCGATACTATTTCACCAAGTTTCGTGTTCTCTAACAGGTAATGCACATGTTACATCACCATTATTTTTCATTTGTAACTTGTATCGATATCATACTACGCAACACTGTTTCAATGTTCCAATGGCTGAATACGATACGAAGATTGGTTGTAGGAGAATAGATAGTGCTGATGAGAAACGCTGATTACGTTGGATCGTGTTGAGTGAAGTGTTACAGGTGTCTCATAACATGGGATAAAGATTGGCACTATTATGATGTGTGGGACGTGAGTTAAGTTGAAGAGTTTGAAGGGGAACGTGAGGCGGGAAGTTGGCTGAAAGTGATGCGTAGGAAAGTGAACTGAAAGTCTCCGTTTTTCGTGTACGGCAGCACGGGAAATAGTAATTACTTTGAGCGATAGAATCGACCCGTCTCGGCTTCGGTGTGATATCAGCATCAGGTGGGCTGCTGTGAGTCACGTGACTCAGAAAAGTGAGTTTCAATACGCTCTTCATGGAGAATAGGGTATGGATCACATAGATCATTTCACCTTCTTGGAAGAGGCAATCTGTGAGATAATCTACAACTTGCGCTCAGAACTCCTTGAGTGCTCACGTGAGTTTTGAACTTCGTCGTACCAATAGTGTGAAACAAATCAAAGAAACTTGTTAACAAATTACGTGTTAATAGTTTCGTGCTCTAAATTTTTATCAAAATTCAATATTTCTCGATCATCAATAAGAGTTCTGTGCTGTATTTTAGTGTTATATATTTTTTGGACTTTATAAAATCAAAAAATACTTTTTTCAAATGCTAGTGTCTGTTTTCTAAGTGAAAACAAACTTACACCATGTTCCCTATCAAGGGATAATATTAGTGTTGTTGGTGAAGTGGAACAACCCTACTCCACTATTGAAATAGTGGAGGTTTCCCCAACATTAAAAATATTGATAAAATATGAGGATCTTGGATCCCTCCCAAACCCTCTCCCCAGTTCTTGATAAGAACGAGGTCGAACATCTCCAACTGCATCTCTGAACTGTCCGAATTTAGCAACTTGACAACATCAATGTCCAGGATATGTTTGTGGAGTAAGAAGTTGAGAAAAATAATGATTTCTTGATCCATTTACGAATACAAACTGCGATGTATACACTTCGATCCGTGGCGAAACGTGGTATACTTATTCGGTCATCGCCTGGTATATTTCCTATAGGCGACCAAATAAGTATACTACGCTCCGCCACTAACTTCGATCCACTGCATGTTGGCAGTGAAGTCAATCAAAGATGAAAAAATGTTCTCCAAATTGATAGGAATGAATACAGCTTGCCAAATGATGAGATAATAAAAGAGTAGAACAAGCATTTGGGCCCTGGACAGACGTTAGGTGTCTGTCCATGTGTTGGCTTACAGCCACACTGGTCCTGGTCCACTGCCTCCCAAGGAGAGAACTACTGTAGTTGCTCCTTGCTTTATTAAAGCGGCACGCATGTCTCCTCTCACTCACGCACGCACAAAATCGCACGCACATACAAAAACAAACACGCACATACTCCTTCGAGCTTATCCAAAATAGTTCCTTGTGTTATCTATGGCTCGCACTCTTGACTGGTGTCTCTAATAAATGAGACGTCTGCGTTTCAGACATCAAAAGAGTATGACCTTTTATCTGAGTTAAGTCATCCTTTGAATTTATGGATGATAAATCTCCATGAGCTTATGGATGATAAATATTCATGAGTTTATGGATGATAAAATCCATGATAATTGTGGAATTTTTTAGAGTTTAGTCAAGAATTATTCAAGTCATACTTTAAACTCGACGACACTCTGCCATCGATAAAATAAGCCGACAATGACGTGGAATACAATTACTATAGTTATCTAAAACATTGAATGGATTTGGAATTAAAATATTGAAATTTATTCCTCATAAAACAATATACAATATAGATTTTCAGTTTACAAGAAAGAGAAATATTATTGGCTACATTAACCAGCTCTTGTGGCTCAAGCAAATAATATTGGACAATACAAATTAAAAATGAGTGGAACTAAGAAATAACAATGTAAAGTTGATTTGATTCCTTCAATTCTGTTTCTATTGTATTTATTTTTTATTCATTGTTCGAGATTGTTCTGGTGGAACTGAGAGATCAGTTTCTTGTAATTATCATGAGAATAAGGTTGTTTTCTCTCCGAATTCGTTAACTTTGTTGAATAAACGCCTTCTAACGCTTCAAAGTAAGGTTCTGTAGTCTTGGGATAAATAGCAAAATTGTACATTTGAAAATTTGTCTTGTTTTCCATGAGAATTGTGTATTTTTTTAGAATTTCCTCATTCTCAAATGATGCTGCAACAACAAAGTGTACGGTTTCCAGCTGACGATATTTCTTTTCATTCAACTTAATTTTTTTATTAATCTTTTGATTTTTAGCATCAATTTATCATTAGAATTCAGTTTGAAACAAAAACAAATTTGCACCTCCAGAACTGTCCGAGCTCAAATCTTGGAAACCATCCAGATACAAAATAATATATTCCTAATCTTAATATACATCCTTATTCTCTATTTTGAATTGAAAATATTATTTATGGACCTGACAATATAAATATTATTTCTCAGAATAATAAATTAAATGTTGTGTTGTGATATACTTCCCATCTTTCATGATACAGAGAAATATCGTAAATTCCAAAAACAAGAAATAATTTTTCAACCTACAATTTCATCAGTCATTCTCAGGATTGTTTTCGAGTACACTCAAAGAAACAGGAAAGTTAGAATTATTATTCGGAAGTGGTAGAGTAGTCTACGGTTGCAGTATAATTTCATAAGGAATTCACGAAAAAAAACTCCCCTGTTAGTGATATTTGTAGGAAGAGTGGGCACAAAAATATCTAAAGTGGAATAACTTGTAAAGTTTCAAAGCAGTACATCTGATGAGTTTTATTTAGCGATTTATAAAGAAGGGCTGAGTGGTGGAATTTTAATCGGTTTCCTCTTGACAAGCACGGACGTGCTAAATACGGATGTTGAAGAACGTGCCTCGTGCCTGTAATTTAAAACACTGGTTGACGATTTCGCGATGAACTGGAAGAACCGCTATTAAGACTTCAGCAATGCAATTTACATTAATGCAAGCTCTTTTCACTTTTTTTTCCAGAAGAGTTGAGCTGCAATAGTGCTCAGAGCACTCCAGAAAATTCAAAATGCAGTTCTGTCTGAATATTGCATGTTTGCTTGACAAGTTATAATTACGAAGACAACGTGTAGTGGCTCCTCTCACACAACACATTTCCAAATCACGAATGCTCTTCGTGCTTCTCAGGCGAAGAAACTATAGGGAAACAACCTGGATTCTTGGAGTCCGTGAGATGTTCCATGAATATGGAAACCGTTCAGGGTAGAAGATAAGTCATTCAAATTGAAGACCAGAATGGAAAAGCATAAAAAGCGAAAAGGAATGTTCAATTTTCAATAAGATAGAAACCAACAACACAGATGAATACAACATAAATTGGTAACTAAAATAAGCTTGGAACAGTGTTTGAAAACCTATTATTGCTAGATAGCTCCTCTAAAAATTATTGATGCCGGATATTACGATCACTGATCGTAAAAAAGCTTTCACAATCCTCGAAATAGTATTCTTTCAAGATTTTATTGGATTCCTGTTCGCAAAACTGTATCAACAATTCTCGCCAATACAGCATGCCAAATAGCCGCTAATGCGTGATGATTACAGACTGTTCAGCTTCTGATTCGGTAGCAAAATGAGGTTTCCTCCCAAAACAAAACTACGAGTTGGATATCAATTATTATATTCCAGTGCAAATTCCATTGAAGTAAAAACCAGTGCTAGGAGTGCCACGAGATAATTTCAACGGACCTTTGCACTTGAATTTGCTTTAAATAAGCTACCGGAATGTTTAAAGCCATGTTATTGCATTCTGAAAAAGACATCGACTGAAGATTTAGACATCAAATTATATTGCTTTGCCCCGCAGTGGCCGGCTAATACCGTAATACATATTCTATTGGTTTCTAATTCGTTCAAGTGACGTTCCATTCTGGTTTAAATGCTCCAGAATCGAGAATTAAGTTGAAGCAATAAAGTGAATTGGGCTTGTCAACGATCGATAGACATGTAAGTCAGAAAGGAGCAAGTTGTAGGGTTGTAGCCTGTCAATGTCATAAGGAGATAGTAATGAGTGTGATTTGTGATTATCCGCTTGTTGATATGCTAATATTTCAGATAGGAATTGAACTGAAGTACGATCATAATAACAAATCTGGTAATCGTCGTATAATTTCCCATACAAATGTTTTTTTTTCTCTGAATAAAAAGTCTTGAAGTTGTAAATATCACAAATCTATTAAAACAACGAGATACCGGTTCCAGTTGTTACACCATTAACAATCTCAGGTGAACTGAGTTTTGATAAATTGTTGGTCTTGAAAACTTCAAGTCTTTTTATTCAGTATGGTTAACTACCACAATATCACCTTCACTACTACACGAAAGTTTTTTTTTCATTGAACTTGTCAGATACAACAATAGTAACAAATCTAGCTTGATTCATAATCAAAACAATAATTTATACTCCAAATGATAATAAGTTATGTGTATTTTCTCCTATTCTCCTCCAGAACACTACATGTCCTTGGGGAGCACCTTTCTATTACTAAGTAGTATAATGCTCTTAAGAAGCAAAGATAATTTAGTATGTTTTAAAATGTTTTAATTTCTCTAGTGTGATTATATTCTATTGTCAAACTGTTATGCCATGGTCTTGGAAGTTTTTTATGGAAGAAATAAATAAATAAAATCACCAACAACCGCATTAAATACTCGTATATAAATGGATTCCTCCATGAATGAAAAGAGCCAGTTCGAAGTCAAGTGCATACTTCAAGAGCAAGTTCTTTGTTGATTTCGAATCTTTCACTTTCACTTTTTCAGTAGGTCTAAGAAATCAATTATTTCTAATAAAAATGTTCATTTTTTGAATAAAATAAATTATTCAAGCCAATTCTTGAATATGATAATTTACTAAGAAACATTTCTTGCTATTCAAATGCTATTTGTTTTTATTCTCACTTGAAAAATTAAATTGGAGAAAAATGTAGCCTAATTTCCATACTTTAGGCTTGAAACAACAAAGTAAACGTTTGAAATAAATTAGGTTTCTTCTGAGAAGACTCGGATATTTTCATTAGCTACAGCGAATTTTCTATTCTTCATCACTTTGGTGAATGAATTTATAATATGTGAGTTATTGTGAAAACAGCTAGATAGTTCATTCTTTCTAGTTCCAATGCGGAGAATAAAAAATCATGAACTTGTGATTCGAAATAGTTTGAGTGGGTTGGACATCACTTCCAATCACTTTTAAACCGGTTCCATGACAAGAGAGGAAAACAGATTTTGGGAATGGAGAAATTTACATGAAACAACATAGTCGTTAACAGCTTCAATGCAACTGTGACAATATTATGATACAATAAATATGTAGAACGGGTTTGGTGTAGCTGTAGTTGGAATAATGGATAACTTATGATCATTTCCTGACTTTCATAGTAGCCTACTACTGGTAGTTTAATTTGTGTTAAATTTGGTCTAATGTTGGTATATTGTTTAATTTGGTAAGCTAGTATTCGAGAAATTTTTAAGACTTTGAAGTGATAATTCAAATTCCAAAAATTATTTTCAACCAAAACAGCAGAAATTCTTCTTTTCTTGAATTCTTAAATTCTTGCACCAAACCTCTATTCTTATGATACTAGTATTAGAATACACTAGGACTAGAGATAATAGAATTGTTAATTCACTATAACTATAAGATTGTTAATTGATAATACTCAATTTAGTTGATTGTTGTCCTATTAATTGTTAATTTATGTAATGGAATTGTAAATTGACTGCAGTATTTAGTATTGTAGAGCTTGTTTATAGAGTGCAGTACAATCGATTCCAATGTTAGTTGAGTAACAATTTTCTTTGAAGAAACTTATAATAAGTTCTCCGATTCACGTCAATTGGAATTAGGTATGTAATTAGATTGTTGGAATAAGGAATCAACATTGAGAAGAGATAGTAGTTCTAATCTGTTATCTATGGTATCAATCAATCGCTTTTGATGCAAATAGTTATACAAATACGTTAAAACCGAATGAATAATAACCGATCAAAATAATACAAAATCAAATAACAAAATAATAAAATCAAAATAAACTCTTAAATTTTAATGTGACCAAAAGTAGCATGTGACAATGAGACAAACCACAAAGAAGAAAGGAATTTCTTCTCTGTTCCTTTTTTCCTCTTCTCTCTTTTCCTTTCTTCTCTGTGGACAAACTAAGGTTTCAAATTGATATGTTTCAAAGGTTGGATGACCCTGAATCCAGTAGAAAAACAGGCGATAACAAAGCTAACCTATTCAAAATCACTTTCCCAATCTTTTCCAGTTGAGAATATTGAATTCAATCGAGAACCACTTCCCCAATCTTCTTAACTTTTTTGCAAATTCTCATCCTGTAGGAGATGCTACCTGTTTTATGGAATTTAATAGACACAATGAAATGACTGAGTTAATATGATTACATATTTATTCAAGTATTATAATAAGAACATAAGATCACATCTTGGATATGGATAACAACAATAGGACAGGAGATGAGCGAATATCGACTTGACGAGTATCGATAGTTACACAATATATCGATGATACTATAATCCTGTAACACTCCCCCTCGATTGATAGTTTATCAATTGATAGTTTAACAAACATAGCAAAATTCAAATCATCAAATTAATAAATCAATACTACATGGAACATCAAATCAATATAACAGTAATACATGAAAACATCAAATCAATATAAACTAGCAATCGAAACACCTGAAAGATACTACAAAACCAGATTCACTACAACAATCATAATTACCAGAAAAATACTTCATTTTGCAAAGCAATCATGAATTATTCAATACAATTTTTCTGAGCTTCACAAACTTGTCTTTGCACAAAGGTTTGGTCAGAATATCTGCTGCATTATTATTTGAGTCCACGTATTGAACATCAATTACTTCCTTCTCATATAATTCTTTTATGAAATGCATCTTAATATCTATATGTTTAGCACGCTTAGAGTTTTCAAAAGTCTTTATCAAAGAGATAGCACTACAGTTGTCAACCTTAATCACACTTTTTTCTTCATAAGATTTATTGAATTCAGATAACACTCCCTTTAGATTAATCAGCTCTTGTGCTGCAGCAGAGGCTGCACAATACTCAGCCTCCATAGTGGACAAGGCTACACTAGTCTGCTTCTTTGAAAACCATGCAATAGGATTAGTACCATCAAGAGCAAAAAATCCACTAACGCTTTTTCTAGTCATTAAGTCACCTGCCCAATCGGCATCTGAATAGGAAATCAATTTGACATCTCCCTTTTCAAATTTCAAACACATATCTTTAGTAGAATTCAAATATCTAAGTACTCTCTTAGCTGCTTGCCAAGTCTGATTTGTTGGCCTATCTAGCATTCTACTCAACAAACTAACAGCAAATGACAAATCAGGTCTAGACATGACAGAAATATACATTAAACTACATACAAGTCGCCTGTAAGGTACATCAATAACAGGTTCAGAATCATCTATTTTAAATCCTACTTCCATGGGAGTGGCTACACTACGACAATTTTCCATATTAAATTCACTCATCAATTTTTCAATTACTTCGTTTTGTACCAGAAATAGACTATCATTTGTTCTGCTAATACTCATTCCCAAGAAATTTTAGCCTCACCCAAATTTTTGATCTTGAAATTGTCATACAAAATAGATATCAAATTTTCAACTTTTTCTACTTCACCAGTAATTAATGCATCATCAACAAATAATAATAGATAAACTCCATTAGAAAAATACAAGCAACAATCATGCAGTGATCTTTGAAAACTGTTTTTAACATTACTCATTGAACGTATCATTCCAGCACTTTGGTGCACTTTTAAGTCCATATAAAGCACGATTCAATTTCAATATTTTACCTGGATAATCAAGTCCTTTTGGTGTTTTGATATATACCTCTTCCTTAATATTACCATTTAAAATGCTGTTGGTACATCTACTTGTCTCAAAGTCCAGTCATTTTTCACAGATTGAGATAAAAGAATTCTTAGTGTTGTCATTCTACATACCGGTGCATAGGAGAACTTACTGGATTCCTCTTCTTGTTGTTGGAAGCCTCTTGCTACCAGTCTCGCCTTCTTACTGCCATCTTCTTTAGATCGAAATACCCATTTTGTGTCGACTGCTACTTTTCCTTCAGGTAGTTTAGATGGACCCAAGTTCCTAGATTTTCGTGTGATTCTAGTTCCTTCTTGATAGCGTCTTTCCAATCGGGAATCTTCATTGCATCTTCATAAGTTGTTGGTTCTTCTGTTTTGTTAACATACAAAATGCTGAGTAGAGTTCGTAGTCTTGAAGATAACTTTGGTGTTGTGATTTTTCTCTTTGATCTTAATCCAGTGTCTTCTTCTCGTTGCTGTTGTTGGTTGTTTATTTCACTCCTTTCTTCTTCATTGTTATCTTCTTTTACATTTATTTCCTCCTTGTTCTTTTCTTCATTGTCTTGTTGGTCGTTACAATCATTAATTTCAGTTATTTGTTTCAAATCACTCCTTTCTTTGAATTCAAATTTTCTTTCATCAAACTTGACATCTCTAGATCTTATCACTTTATTTTCTTCTGGGATCCATAGGCGATATCCGCCTCCACAATAACCTATCATACAAGCAGATTTTGCTCTTGAATCCAATTTGTTCTGCTTTGGGACTACAGTGTACCAAGCCTTACAAAAATTCTTAGTTTTGAAGTGTCTTGTCTGCCATTCCAAAGGGGCGATGGCGGTTCTCCTTTGTCCAAGGAAGTAGATGGACATCTGTGTAATTCATAGGCGCTGCATCTGATAGCTTCACCTCACAAAAATTTTGGGATACCTGAATCAATCAATTTGGTTCTTACTCGATCCAGTAATGTTCTGTTCATTCTCTGACTTCCTGTTGCTCTGTGGACTGTAGCTCATGGTATATTCCAACTTTATTCCATTCAATCGATCAAACTTCTTAAATACATTTGAAGTAAACTCACCACCATTGTCCATTCGAATTTTCTTCACTTGCTTTCCTTGTTGTCGTTCCATTTCCCTTACATATTCAATCAAATTATTTTCTGCCTCATTTTTTGATTTCAATAATCTAACTACTACAAAATTTGAAAAATCATCTATTATCACTTGAAAGTATTTTTCCATCATAGGTCGTTGGATTTACAGGTCCACAAATATCTGAATGTATCAACTCACCAATATATTTTGTGGTTTTCTCTTTTTTATGGAAAGGCTGTCTTGTTGCTTTGCCTTCCACGCATACTTCACACGGTTCATTGCTTGAAGGAAGTCCTAACTGACGTAAACTGTCGTAATTTAGATGTCCCAAACGACGATGCCAAATATTATCAACACTGGTAGATTCGCTTACAAAACATCTGTCTTCAACTGTCTTCACAATGCTTGCACGTAGAACATAAAGTCCTCTCACATATTCACAGAATATTTTAAAATCTTTACCGTTTATACTCATAGATTGCTTATCAAAAATCACTTTGTAGTTCTTTTCTACCATTTTACTTAATGCCAATAGGTTATGTTTGAGTCCTGATACAACTAATGCTTCAATAATTACAGATTTGTTCTGGCATAATAATTTTATTTTACCTTTTTCGTTTGCTTCCATTACCTCACCATTTGCTATGAATATGTTGATTTTCTTGTCCAATTTCTGAATATCAAACATATGTTTTCTTAATTCTCCTCTTATCATGTTGTCACTTGCGCCCGAATCGATAATTAATTCTTCATCACTGGTAAGTTCTTTATTCGCGAACATGCTGCTACTAAAGAAATATTTTGACTATAGTTGGCTGACGAACCTCTGCCTCTACTGTAACCACGGCCACCGTTGTATCGATTTTGATAAGATGGTCTTGATCCTCTTGCTCCACGATAAGCTGATTTCTTAGGACATTGCGCAATAAAATGGTTCTTGTCTCCACATCCAAAACAACCACCTCTCTTTCCACCTGTATTCATAGCTGCTTTAAAGATCACTTCATGCTCACTCCTAGTCTGCTTGGATTTTAGTTTGATTTCCTCATCTAATAGTCTTGCTTTAACAAAATCGAATTTGACGTCAGGTTGGGTTTCAAGTGCAGTAATTACTGTATCATATTCTTTTCCTAGAGTAAGAAGTAGATGGCATACCTTATCAGATTCATCGATTTTTGAACCTAAATCTTCCAGTTCACGTGTAATTGTGTCGAATTTGAGAAAATGATCTTCCAATGAGTCTCTGTTACACTTCAAGTTTATCAATTTTCTCCACAAAGAAAGTTTTCCAAAAGCACTAGATCTGACAAATACTGCTTGGAGAGCTGCTAACATTTCTTTTGAAGTTGTAGCATCTTTAATGATTTAATGATATCGAGATGCTTATCACTCACACCTTGTATGATAATTGCTTTAGCTTTTGAGTCTTTAATTAAAAAGGCCTTTCTTTTATCATCCTCTGGGATTTCACTGTCTATTACTTCCACCAGTTGTTCTTTTCTAGAAGAGATCGTATACGAAATTTCCAGTTATTGAAGTTGCTGCCAACAAGCATTGGAACATTTATGCTCACGCCCGATATTTCGATTTCGAAGATATCAACAACTCCGCGCTAACAGCAAAAGTTTTTTTTCACATGCGCACCAAACATTGTTGAACGAGTAAGAACACGGTTTTTAGGTTAGACTGATCGCGTCGCGAGCACGTTTCACTAGTTTTTGAACTTCACATATTTTGACCAGTTTTTCATAGAACCTTCGTTTCTGAATGTTTTCTGGGCCCATAACCTTATGGAATTTAATAGACACAATGAAATGACTGAGTTAATATGATTACATATTTATTCAAGTATTATAATAAGAACATAAGATCACATCTTGGATATGGATAACAACAATAGGACAGGAGATGAGCGAATATCGACTTGACGAGTCGACATCGATATCGATACAAGTATCGATAGTTACACAATATATCGATGATACTATAATCCTGTAACAACCTGAACATGGAGTAAATTACGTTTCATAAGAGTGAACCATGTTTACGATCATTAACTGGATTGGGTTCCGATCGTATGTATTCCTATTCACCGGCTATCTCGCAAAAACTATAATAACTATAAAGCCGGAGGAGACTCCTCTGGGAGACAGGGGTCTCCATGCCCGATAAATTGTAATAGAAACGTGAACGATTAATTACTGTTTACCGCCTGCAAGATAAGATAAATTCCAATCAACTATCTTCTTAATTGAATATCCGAGGGGAATATAATTAAAAGTCTTCAAAGCCTTATCTAGTTTATGCCGGTGCTCTACACATGATATGAAGTAAGATGCTTGTCGCCCCGTCTGTTGCCTTCTCACCGCTGAGCCAGGAATTTCCAAACAGATATCACGATACTCCGGCTTGATTAAAGCTGAAATCTATCCGCATTTGCCGTTAATTATGCAAATTAATCGACAAAATTGATTCAGAGACGAGAATTTATAGAAAACGAGAATGGGTCTTGCTGCTCACAAGGAATTTGAATAACAATGAATTTTAATATTCATTTGGCACCTCACTAAAGGCTGAACAAGATTTTTTCGTAATCTTGTCACGCTAGCAGAGAATAGATTCACGGCTAGATATCTATGATAAGATATCGTGCGGCCGAGTGGAACAGTATTATGTAAATTATGTCCAAGATTCGACAAAGGTAGGCGACACTAGGCTCAGCTGAGATAAAAGATATATTTATGTAGATAGATATATATTTGCTGGTGCATCAAATATTGAATCTTATAGTTACACTTATCAACCTCAATTACTTCTGACATTTCAAATTAAGGAATAGAAAAACTTCTTTACTGTGCCTCGCTTAATTGTGTGGTCAACAGATACCGATGCAGTTACTGATATTGATCATTTTTAATTAAGACTTGATTGTAGATTATCCTTTCTAGTCAATACGGACTGAAAGCTTCCCATCCGTTTGCATTTTAGTATCGGTGAGAAAATACATCATAAACTGTCCTAGGTGAGGAAAACAATAATGATAGGAAAAATTTCAGATCTCAACACGATGTCAATCAAGAGAGACTTGTTACAAAGTAGGAAACTACAGTAAAAGTAGAGGAAGAGATCAGGAAAATCAACACATATATTCATCCATCTATTAATCTAATGAAAGATTAATAAATTGGTGATTTCATAAACTAAGTAAAAAAAACCAACAAATTTTTATAATGATTCATCGCAGTATATCATCAACAATTTTTTTAACAAAATTTTCAAATTCCATGATAACTTTCTCTGTTTTAATGCTTGTGAAAATTATTCAAGGATAACTGCAATATTCATGATACCTGAATAATTTTCAATGATAAACTTCCGAAATGTGGATGAAAAAATAAAATTGAGCTTGGAAATTTTCTTGTTTAGGTTCCCTCTACTAACTCGGGTCTCCCCACTATTAAATGCCATACGCTAAAAAAATAAATAACAAGGAAATTTTGAATATTTTTACGTACAAGTACCATCAAGTATCAATTGCCCCAAGTACCAGTCATTTCGAAGCTATTATTGCGCACAATACTACAGAAGTACTATAGTACTAAAGAAGTCGTATACCTCAGAAGTAGAGATACTTAAAAAGCCACAGCAAAGAAATCCATACTGTTGGTCTAACTAGGTGTGTTGTTGGCCTAGGTATGAACTCGATCTTTTGATAAATGATTTGTCATCCTTCTTAATCAATAAAGTAAAGCAATTGAAAAAGGAGTTCTCTGGTGCTAAGTAGACACTGATTGATTGGTTTCAATTGATTCGAAAAATGTACGGACCAAACTTGAATCCTTGAATTGAAAAGTAGGCATAGCTTGATTAGGTTACGGTTATCATTCATTTTGTAGGAGATTGACAAATTGATAGAGTGGAGGAATTGGAAAAAAACGACTTTTTCAAAAGTCTATGAGATTGTTAACCTACAATATTTTTAATATAATAATGTGGATCAGGCCCACTTCAAGACTGGAGAGGTCGAATTTTAGAGTATACATCATATTGATTCCTGATTATTAGCCAATCTTACTGAAGATTGAGATGAAGATCCTACTGAATAAAATTGACTTCAAGAAGCAAGAGTGGTGGTCGAGAGGATTTTGATTCAGAACACGAACATAATTCATCTGAATATTCCGGAAAATTATAATTTAGTGATTGGTTGAGATGGAATGATTCTTTTCGCGAGTTTTTTCTGAGAATAGAATGAAGATGATGAATCTGGTATCAAGGTATACTGACGTCGAAAAGCAAGTAAAATACGAGAGAACAAGAGTCACTACACTACAAAAACCTTTAGCTAAGTCTTGTTTTTTCTTCAACATACTCATGGAGTAAAGAAAATAGGCTAGTTAAAGTAGAGAGGAAATTTGAAGTTAAAAATTTGAATTGTACTTTGTGAAGCGAAAGCTTCACGCAATTCTTGAAATTTGATTTCTGCAACCAGTAATTTTTCATTGCTGACTTATTATTGCAACCAGAGAATTTTTTATTGCTGACTTGCTTGGAATAGAAAGAGCTGTCGCAGCAAATGCTATGTGGATGTGGCTCCAAATTATTGCAGTTGCAGCGGTAGCATATTGTCACTGTTATGATATGCCATTTTTTAAACTAAACAAAAAGAGCCAACTGGCTGCATATGTGATGTAGATGATGAATTCGGACCTTCACTCCTAGACGTTGTTATGAGATAGAAAATTCCAAGAGCTTGCTCAGAGAAGACGTCTAGCAATAAATCTCAGAAGAGTCTGTCTTGAGCAGATTTTCAGCGCTCAGATAGCCGAGTCGAAAATGTTTCTTGTGTCGTTAAAATGCCGACCTAATATTGAGGCAGTCTGTCTTCGCTGATAGGGGATGAGGGGGTACTAATTAGTTTCTTTCGTCTAGAATTTCATTTCAAGATGTCATCATGATCTTTCAAATGGCATTAGTTGCGAACTTGAAGCAGTTGCATTTTTTTGTTGGCGAAAATTTATTGGTCTCCGAATGACTCGCCGACAAGAATATGTCGTGACTGTTTCTCTGCCAAGCAGAATAATATTCTGAGTGTGAATGCTAATATTTCCAGTGTTGCGGAAGGCTGTTCCGATTGTTTTTCAACGTTTTGCGTTGTCTTTGCCTCAGCTGTTCTCACTTACATAAGTGAGCAATAATTTTCCTTTTGGAACAACGATATTTGGCATCTATTTTCGAACCGAATCGTGAGAAGAAAGAGAATAATTTTTAAGAGAAGCATCTCTTCCTTCTCCACAAGTATCAGCTGTATTCTCGTTCAAACAACTAAATTTTACATTATTTATTGCTTACTTCTGGTTCTTCTATCATTGTTCCTCTTATCTGGTTCTTCTATCATTATGTTGAATCACTACTTGATATCACTTAGGGCCGCTTTCCCCAACGCTGCTTATCCTAAACTCTAGCTTAAGCCTCATTCGGAGAATAGAAAAAGTATAGAAAAAAAATTGAGCGTCAGCTGTTATTACTTGAGCAGCGTTGGGGAAAGCGACCCTAAGGGCCGCTTTCCCCAACGCGGCTTGAATAATAACAGCTGACGCTCAATTTTTTTTCTATACTTTTTCTATTCTCCGAATGAGGCTTAAGCTAGAGTTTAGGATAAGCAGCGTTGGGGAAAGCGACCCTCAATGATAAAATATCGGGGTACCGAGCTCTGCTCGGGGGTAGGCCTACAAAATCAAGTAGAAAATGGAAATTTTAAAGGAAAAAAGGAATGAAATTAAACAATTTTTCAAGTACAGCCATCAGTGTTATGCACTGAATCATCATTGCACTATAAAGAAATCAATCTCAACTTTTGAAATATTATAAATAATCGAGTTTGAATGCATATCATTTGAAAAATCGCACTTATAAAATTTTGCTTCATAGAAATAATAATATGGGTTGATATAGTAGGATAATTTCAACTTGTCAGAAAACAGCTGAGTTAACGGCAGTGAACGAGCGTACATCAAGCAGCAGTTTTCTGACATTTTGAAATATTCCTGCTACAACAATTTTTTAGCTCAGCTGTTTTGATTAACTCTTGACGATTTTTTCTCAAATAAATAAAAACAGATCACATGGCTAACTTCATGCCCTCAAATTTTAAATAACAATACACTTATGGAATATTTTCAAAATTTCTAATTCCTTTTAATTTTCTATAGGTAAATTAAGATCAGAAAAAAAGGGGAATAGGAGCAGCTTATGTGTTTCGATATTTTTCTCAATTCCAGTAATGGAACCGCTGGTTTTACCAACAACATCAAGAACCGACGGAAAATTGTTTCTTCCTGTCAGCTGATTCTCTGTCTCTGTCTCAGCAGCTGAAATAATAATCTTGTCTCACTCACACACTCACTCGCTCTCACTCTTTCTCATCATTTACAGCCGACGGAAATTTCTTTCTTCTGTCAGCTGATTCTTAAAGGATCAATTTTTCCTTTTTTAGGTCCTTTAGCGAGTTATCCCAGGGATGAGACCCGGCGCAAACTAATTTTTGTATCACAAACCTCCTATATTCCAAAATTTCTGTCAAAATCGTTAGAGCTGTTTTCGAGATCCGTTGGACACACATACATAAATACATAACTACATAAATACATAAAAACATAAATACATACATACATAAATATAAACATACAGAAATTGCTCGCTTAATATAATAGGATATCGGGGTACCGAGCTCTGCTCGGGGGTAGGCCTACAAAGGCACAGGAATGGAAATTTTAAAGGAAAAAAGGAATGAAATTGAACAATTTTTAAGTACAACCATCAGTCTTATGCACTGAATCATCATTGCATTATAAAAAAATTATTCTCAGCTGAAATATCATGAATAATTGAGTTTGAATTCCATATCATTTGAAAAATCGCACTTGTGGTAAAATTTTTCTTCGTAGAAATGATGATATGGGTTGATATATAGCAGGATTCTTTAACTTGTCACAAAACAGCTGATTTAACGTTAGTAAACGAGCGTACATCAATCAGCTGTTTCTGACAACAATAGAATCCTGCTATAACTATTTTTAGCTCAGCTGTTTTGATGAACTCGACGATTTTTCTCGAATAAATAAAAACAGATTACATGGCTAACGTCATGCCTCAAATTTAAAAATAATAATACAGAACAATATGGAATATTTTCAAAATTTCTAATTCTTTTTAATTTTCTATAGATAAATAGAAATCAGAAATGAAAAGGGGAATAGGAGCAGCTTATGTGTTTCGATATTTTTCCCAATTCTAGTAATGGAACCGCTGGGTTAACCAAAAAATTTATTGTGTATTTCACGAGTGATCATGTGATTGAAATGCACTGTCTCAGCAGCTGAAATAATCTTGTCTCACTCCCACATCACCGCTCTCACTCTTTCTCATCATTTACAGCCGACAGAAATTTGTTTTTGCTGTCAGCTGATTCCTAAAGGATCGATTTTTCCTTTTTAAGGTCCTTTAGCGAGTTATCCCAGGGATGAGACCCGGCGCAAACTAATTTTTGTATCACAAACCTCCTATATTCCAAATTTCGTCAAAATCGTTAGAGCCGTTTTCGAGATCCGTTGGACATACATACATACATAAAGACGTACATAAATACATACATAAATAAATATAAACATACAGAAATTGCTCGCTTAATATAATAGGATAATTTAATCTCATCCATTCCTGGAAAGTTTCTAGGTACATCAAGTTTTATTAAAATTTCTAACAAAGGAGAATCATATTCTCTATGATAACCGGTCTAATTTCTGAATCTTATCTTCATCATACAGAACGAGTTCACCCCGTGCAGCGCAAAGCGCCGCTCACTTGAATTTTCTAAAATTCTTAGTGAAATCATCATCTATGAAAACACGTTGACGCTCTGCTCCAACATATAACTTAGTTGCTATTTTGACTATCTGCATCTGACAGCAGCTCAGTGATTTTATACTATATTATGTTCCAAGTGTATTATCTTGATTGAACCACCTAAATGAATATTTGATTTTCGAATAAGAAATAGTTCAAGTCAGAAATGAAAATAACAGGCTATTAACGTCTATTAATTTGAAATAATGATTATGAATAGTTCTCATGGTTATTCTTATGATAGTCTATCATAGTGAAATTCTCGGTTGAACAAACCTTCAACATTCAAAATTATCTGTAATTTTCTCTATCTGATTAAATAGATAAAATATTTCTACAAATTCTTCTTCTTCTTTGTCTCTTCCCTGTATGTCATTACAGAGTTGAGGTAGCCTCAGTCCATTTTTTCCATTTTTCCATGTCCATCGCCATTCTCCTCATCTCTCGAACCGTCTTTCCTCTTCTCCTTCCTATCTCCTCAATCCGATCCTACAAATAAGATGAATATTTCTGCTCAAGAGGAGAAATAAGCATTGCAGAACTGATTTGTCATCCAGAAAGCCTCAGGTGGAACTTCATATTCCACACATGAATCCTTAAACACTCTAAGACTAGGCTCACGTATTTGCTGCTCTTTGAAGAATGGGACCATTCGTTTGGCCACTTGTCATGTTGTCAGAAAATACCCTACATCACAATCTGGATATATAATCCTTCATTGGTTAACTGCATGGATGAAGGAAGTATGGGCTCACACCAGTGTGATACAATACTGAAGCTCAGGAACGCAGAGGAGCTTGAATATGTAACGACATTGATGGGATTAATGGATAAGCTACGAGGCTGCTTTGTAGGAATATCACTTCTTGTTTTGATTTTACTATCTCCAGTAGTCTAGGAAATTCAACGGGAACGGAACTAAAATTAAACGTAAACTGAACTAATATGGATAGAAACTGAACGGGAACTGAACAGAAACTGAATGGGAACTGAACAGAAACTGAACGGGAACTGAACAGAAACTTAATCGAAACTGAACAGAAACTCAACTGAAACTGAATAAAAACTGAACGCAAACCAAAACGGGAAATGAGCAAAATCTGAACTGAAACTAAACATGTCAAGTTGAACGACTGCTATTGGCCTTAACCGCCCACTGTGGGAGTGGCTTGTGTAGGCCAATAATAGTCGTTTTCCTTGATACTGAAGGTAATCCAACTACCAATCGTATTGCTTGCTCAAAGTGAACATTCTGATACTCGTAACGCTTGGTTGACTTCAACAGAGATAAGACTGATAATGTTGTGAAAACCGAACCCGGTATCTTGATATATTGAAATTTAGTTGCGACAACTTTAACGGCCAGTTGTACAAAAATCCAATAAAAAAAATCCGTCATAACATTACTAAAATTACGTCATTCCTTAAACATTCAGGTCTCGTACGTTAAATTTTTACGTCGGTTAGGTTTAATTAGATTCCTAATTTTAATTAGACCGCTAGTATTTTTATTTGATACACAACAATATCATCTTCATTACTAAACAACCTGCATGTTTCTGAACTATGATTCTACAACAAAACTCAATGGTTGAGATGAAAACTTGAAAAAGTCTTGATGATCATGGAGTAGGCTAAATTAATTACAGAATCATTAATCATTTTTTAAATTGTAATTAATCTTTATTATTTATTTCAGGGAGGGGTGAACAGTCGACTTATGTAAAATAATTCATGCAATAAAAATTGAATAATTATTTTACAAATAATTTAATAATATCGATTCACTGAAGATCGATAAATATCATAGATGTAATTGAATTCAATAAAATTCGAATCATTTATTTCTATCTTCCTCTTAACCAAAATCGAGTCTATGGATCGGATTCATCCTATTTTCTCTAGTAATACATTTTATTATCATGTTCATTCTAAACCAAGTTTTTTCACTCGTCTTAAAAAATGTCCATCTCAGTTTTGTCTACTAGCTCTCCAAAACGTCCACCCTGATAACGACATAATAATTTTCCTCAACGCTTGACAAGACGTTTTGTTCTGTTATTTATTCAAATTTGAGTGCATCCAAAATAGACAACGGTCATTTACGGACGCGCTAGTAATTATTTTCAGAAGTTGTTCACTAATTTTCGATTTCATATCACTATTTCTTTGGCTATGGCCTTAATATGTCAAATGTCACAACACACGTTTTCCCCATTGATGATGAGAATGTGAGAAAGATTTTGTTGAAGAAGCAGTTACATTCCAACGTTTTGGCGCATTCTTCGCCAGATAGAACATGCTCTATAAATCTAGTAAAGAAGATAGAAAGGTCCGTAGACGACACGACAGTTTCCAAAAGCATATCTGTTGAAAGAGTCGTCGATTTGAGATCTCTGTTTATCTCCAAATGCATTCGGACTCATTTCAGCAGCTTTAAACACGGATTCATGCTGCACCCAGTACAGTTTGAATTCGAAAAACTTTATAAATCAACTTAAAAAACTAACAAAGCCAGTCGAGGCCTTCAGGTGAATAACGTTATCCGTTGGGTGAATCCTAATTACGTGCCTGTTATTTATCAACTGTCCAGATTCTTGCTAAGATGTAGTCAATTTGTCAAAAAGACATAGAACTCCACTTGAGTCTTGAAAAATCCTCCACCTTTTTACTGCTAATGAACTAACCAACTGAGCATTTTTCTTTTGATAAAACCAGCTATATTTCACCATCTAGCAAACTGGTTGGCACCAGAAGATTGATTATTACAGTGAATTGAGCGATTCTATGTACCATATGGTAGACATAAATTCATGAACTTTTTACAGGAAGCTGACATCTTACCAGATGTTTGGATTCAAGCAAGGTAATTATTAGAATACGTATATTGCATGTGTAATGTAATTGTATTGGTGCATAAAAAAGACAAAAACGTTCCCAATATTGTTTTACTGTCAACGATATGTTTGAATGACTAAATATTTGTAAAATAATGTTATTTTTAGGTCATAAATATCTCAATCATTCTATTCACCTTAGATTCAAGAACACAAATGAAAATCAAATCACTTATCAATGCGACAGTTTTAAAGCACCCTTTGGGCTGTTTCATAAGAACCTAGAATCAAATATCAAGGTCTAACTATTATTATTGCTCAAGTTTCATGAACATTTGCAAATCCTGATACAGGACAGCTTATACTGAATAATGTTTCAATGAATTTCAGTTGAAGTGTGAGTTGATAAATAACTATGAAATTCTACTTGGTAAGGCCAAAATTGAAATCATGCGCATGACAAATCACATTCAAGCTCCAGAGATGCAAGAATTAACCTTCTCTAAATGCTTAGCTAGTTTTTTTTTCATTTCTAATTATTGAGTGATACAGTAATGTACAAATAATACTTAATGGTTTATGCCCAAAACTATCCCTTTTCCAATTTGAAAATAGTCACTTTTCTAATTATAATATTGATGATTCTTTCTAACAATAGGATACCTTGTCTTTTTCAGCAATCATTATCACTTATCTCATGCTTGATGAAAATAATCGTTACACCCAGCACCTGATAAATTTAGTAACTATTCATGATTATATAGTTCGATTCACGTCAAGAAGTCAGCATTGTTTATATGAGGAGCATTGATGCCAAGTTTCATTACATTGAGAGAGAAAGAGAAAACTGCACCAAACGTGTTTGTTGGGACTGTGTGCGACAACAATGCACAGTGCGGCAACTATGCACAGTGCGAATAGGATAGAGACATCAGCAACTGCCTTGTGCTGAACAAGGATAGCTAACTCCCATCTAAGCAATGCTGACTTCTTGACGTGAATCGCACTATAAGTATGGAAGTCATTGCCTATCTCTGAATCTCTTCAGACCCATACCATTAGAAATTGAATAATAATGAGAAACTTATACCGATTAATATTTTGTGGCATGTTTCTCATGTCCACTCCTCATTTCAAGGCCGTTAGAGACTAACATTTTTTTTAACGCAGCTAACAAGATTGTTCATGAAAACCTGTTGTAAGACCCCCTCAATTACAATAACGAGGATCGGGTTCTTGACCTCTAAAAGATAATGTTATAATTGCCACGTTCCAAGTGCTCGCTAATTGTTCACAAAGAAGGACCAGTTGCCGAAATTTAAAAAACGATCTATTAATTTGTGTTACACTCCTACTCATGAACAAGGCTAGTAGAACATGGTCTAGTCTGGCTTTTTCAAATTGAAGATGGTCCAGTCTTGTTCATCATAGCCGCCAATTTTTATTCTTTTATTTATTTTTGCTCATGTCACTCTTCATTGGAGAGCTTGTTGCCGGGATGAAGACCTCACACACATCGCTAATGCTTGAGCTGTCAATTCGAAGCAGTTATCAAGTAGCTTATTGCAACACTCAGTTTAGAAGTTGTCCTGTAGATTTGTTATAGATGTAGACACTTTAATAGAACAACATATTAATGTAATATGTAAGTATGTATTATGTATATATATATTAGAATATGTATTATGGAATGTAAGTGAAGGAGACAATTATTTTGAAGTATACTATTCAGTTTGACAAAAGAATTCATGTGAAAGCTCCGCTCCATCACTGAATTCCATCCATTCCTGAAAATTTATGACCAGCTTTGAAGAAAATTGATATCACAGTCCCCTATTTTATGCTTCTCATATGCTTCGTTTCATGGTACACCAATTCAAAATATATTAAATGTCGGCAGAAAATTGATATGATTTGCTCATGATAATCGTGATAAGCCATCAAAACCTCTCAAGATTTTTCGATGAGTTGTGAGACTGAAACCGCGATAAACATAAAGTTTATCCCCCAAAAAGTTTCTCATTTAATAGAATTGTCGTCAATCATACGAATATTTCCCAGTCGGGTTGTCATCATCTCCTTCCGCTTGACAAAAGAGATGTGTGGAAAGTTTTACTCGAATTTTTCCATAGTTCTTATCTGCTAAAAGTCATCTCGCTATAGTAGTAAATAATAGGACGACGCTCGTAGAAAAGTTTCCCGTTATAATCTTTCAACTTCAGATCAAAGATCGTATATTCTTTCAAAGCGCAGAAAGTAACCTAAAAAATGAAGCTCGCCCAAGCGAACGGTCCCGTATAAAAGGGATGCCACAGAAATTCCGTTTTGGGGGCAAAATTGAGGTTATCTTTTCAGTTCAGCGAGCTCATTGATTCGAGGAACTTGCTCTGCCATGTTCACACGCACACGCACATGCGTCTTTGGTTATTTAGTGTAATATCTTGGAAACAAATTTGCAAGCACGTATAATGGCGGAGTTTCTACCCATTCATATTCTTGGTGATCAGGTGAAAATTCAGGGATTGATTTTTTGGAAGAATTTTCTTTTGACGATTACTTGTAGAAGAGATTGCATTTCACAATCGACTGAACTTCCAAGAAGAGCTCAAAGTGATCAATTTTTCTATCATTTTTCTACCTTGATAAAGACAAAACCTTTGGTATTTTGTTGTGATTGTGTTCAATTTCTCTCTAGAACTCCTTTTTCAGAATTTTTAAAATTTTAATTTGCTCTTAAATCCCCGAAGGTAGAGTCAACCAATCATCAAAATATTTCAAAGGAATTACATTTCTTTTATAATATAATACATAGAATATTAATATGATATTCCAGAAATTTCAAGTTTCAGTTTCTAGATTCAAGTGTTAATTATTATATAAATTTGAAATTTTCATCTCCAATATCTCCAAAGAATACTGTAGTTATAAGGTTGTTGGTGAATATTTGTTTTGTTTTATGTTATGCAATAGAATAAGTGAAATAATTTTATCCATTTCACCATATACGAGTAGACAATCAAACAATCCTCAAAATATTCCAATTTTATTGCATAAGAATTTGAATTTCATTTAAGATATCTTGAAATAATACTGTAATTTATTATGGGGTTTTTGATGAGTATTTGTTTTATGGTATTATATTTCGGTTGTTAGGATAGATAGTTTATTGCTTCGTTACATATTATACAATACTATGTAACGTGACATAACACACAATAAGTAAATATATTATTATCAATGGAGTTCCGATAATTTTCTCCAGCAGCTAAAGTTTCTAGATTTCGTGAGATTCCGGTCTGGAGAGCAACGCAAATGGTGAGCGAGTCGATAGACAGATGTGATTACAGTAGACCTTTATCAAACTTGCACCAAACTGTGATAAGCTGTTCCACGCCTATCAGAACACGGAGCACTGATTCCAGAGATGCTGCTTGTATTTCAGGGATTCATGCAGCTCGGAGTTTGCTTATCAGGGTACAACAATTATTATCGAGAATGGACTAAGTAGTATTAAACAATAATATAGAGACCACAAGTTTTAATTCTATTTGGACTATACCTACATAGAACTAGTTAGACATTGTTTTTAGATCAAAGAATAAACATTCGCTGCATAACGTACTTCTTGTTATATTGATATCAATTAAATTAATTTAATTTCTTGGTACCGGTACCTTTATGCGAGCACAGAATTAAAATAATTTGCGACTACATAATCCATGATTTTAATTATAATTAATAATTATTATCAATTTATTACTGTGCTGATGCAAGCCAACATGCAGTATTTGAGAATTTGGCATAATTTGCTAGAAATCTCAGTTATACTATTCAATTTTCCTGATAATAACTGGTATATAATGTTGACTGTTATCTGTTATTATAACTGTTGTAATATCAAGTGATCGTTAAAGGGAATTTCAAGATTGGTCTCTAGATACAGAAGTTCTAGCCTAGATACAGAAGTACAGATCAGTAAAAAATGCAATTGAACATGAATGCTGCAAATAAAACTTTTAAAAATCAACATTTATAGACTTTAAACAATTATTTACTTCGTTGCTCTAATTATTTTCATTAGAAAGGCTCTGTGGTGTGAACGAAATGTGGTGCATAACATAACAAGAAAAGACGTAAGAAATGAAGTAGTGATCAGAAAGTGGAAAAAAATGTGTGAAAAAAGGGTGCTACTTCAAATGGAATCTGAGTTATTTATCGATGCTTGAGGGAGAGATTTTTTTTGATTGGGAATGATCGTTGGAACAATTGGAAAGCAGCAGAGCACTGCATATGAAATAGGAGTAGTCTGCTGACTGGTACTGGATAGTCGATGGAATCTTACTTTACCAGTGTATACCGGTATCTGAAAGTGGATCCTATGTGTATAAAAATTCGGATATCCACAATTCAGTTCCATCTGTCGAGCTCTATTCTCTTGTGAAACAAACTGTTTGACAAATGGCAAGCAAATATCATTTACATAAGCTTTTATAATGTCTTGACATTTTACGTCACTAATCTGAGTTGACAATCTTGTTGATACTAGATCTGGATGAACTCTGAAAGCGAAGCCAGGGGATCAATATGGAGAAAAGACCTACATTCTATATGCAACGGTGAGCATCTGTAGGAGTGAGCACCATTTTTTGCTACACAGAACTGTTATGAAAGTTTGAAAAAGGATTATGAAATTCTAGATTGAACTCTTTTATCTCCATTTCTTATCTTTGTATTCTTGCATTGCCCTAGAAGCTTACGAGAGGCTCAAATTTTCACTTTATACTTTAAATTAATAATTTACTTTATAGCTAATGAAATGCCGTAAAGTGATGGTATTTTTTTTATGTATTTATATTTCCAATTAATTTAGTATGAGTTCTCTTGTTACATTGTGCAGCTTGTGCATATAAAATTGTATCTATGCCGTTTGGGGGAATAAAAGATTCTTGTGGAACAAGTTTAAATTTTTTTAATGGAAATCCTGCGTCAAC
The DNA here is from genome assembly GCA_017141395.1 of Laodelphax striatellus. NCBI lineage: Eukaryota > Metazoa > Arthropoda > Insecta > Hemiptera > Delphacidae > Laodelphax > Laodelphax striatellus. Next base: position 27,839,970 of record CM029536.1, read on the forward strand.
CCTTCATTGACTGGACTAATAGCTCAGAAGACATGATAGGACTCATTCGTTTATTAATTTCATTATTCAAATGTCTTTGTGTTTGTGATATATGATATTCATTCTATGTGGATGGGAATATTATCCACATTAAATTTTTCCTGGAATCTTCCATTCAAGTAAGATTCATAACATCAAATACTGAATTTCTCCTCCAACTTAGAAAACTATATTACACAATTTAGCGGGTGTGAAAAATGCAATTCCATTGAGAATATGCGCTCAATTTCGCAGTGAGCGCTTGGAAAATATTTGGACAGAAGCAATGAAAGCAAACCAACGGATGTTAATTTAATCTTCTCTTCTGTCATAATATAAACGTATAAGCCTATTGTTGACATTTTACTTGAAGATGTGAGAGGTGGATTCACTCAACACCCATTTCTGAATTTGGGTGTACCTTTAAATAATATTACGTACTTTAAATTATAATAATACTTTAATGTACATAATTACAAAATACATACCGTATGCACTTAAAAATATTGATGTAATGTATGCACATCATTTTCTTCTGATGAGAAGAAAAGCAAATGAAATTAATGAAAAGTAATAATCCGTAAGAATTATAAGTGAGAAAAGTAATAATCCTAGAGTTATTTACTTATTAGTCGATAGTCGTTTTTATTATTGTAAGTCTAATTTGTGAATATTTTGTAAAGTGGTATACAACTTGAATTATGAATAGATAATGAGATGAATACTGTATAAGATTTAGTTGATCAAGAGAATTATAGAATAGAACGTGTTATCTTGTTTTTTCTTGTTATGTATTGAATTTATCTGCAGTATTATATCCTTATCTGGAGAGAATGAGATTAATTACAATTGAGCCATTATTGTACATTCACATTTTCATGTTTTATATTCTGCAAAGTTTATTGGGCATTCATTTCAATCACAACTTAAGAATGACAATTCTGTCGTTGAAAATAGAAAATGGAATTCAATGATCGAATGGAATCAAATTTACTTCATTCTCTTCAAATATTCAATAAATAATAACGATATTATTGAATGAATATAGAGCTCTACCAGAGCTCAAGCATTAGCTTTTCTGGGAGAGCCCATTACTTTAATATTAAAATAATACAAAACGTTCTTTGTTTATGTTTTTCAATTCTATAAAGATCAAATTAGTTTATAAGAATGTTTTTGTTTCAATTGTTTGTAAAAAAAGAATGGCAATAAATTGATTTTGATTCTGATACAACGATAATATCAACAAATAATGATATAATGAAAAGCCTAACAAAAAACAGTGAAACTTCTCTTTTAAAAGGCGACTGTACCCATAAGGTTATTTCAGAGCGAGAATTCTAACCAATCAACCGTGGTTATCATTTATTTAGGAATAATGATGGATAACTGAATGACTAAATGACTGAAGGGTCTCCAAAGGATGTTTCTCCAATCCAATGAATATGCATTAAGATTTATGTAGGTTTTTATTTGATAGACCACTATTATAATATGTTTTCCACTAATGTTTTGAATTCATGTGAATATCAATAGAGTTTGAATTCGGAACTCAGAAGTTGTTTCTCTAATGGGTAAAAAGATAATGGTGGCTAGTTCGCTTTTTCTTGCTACCTGTCTCCATCTTTCAGTTTAGTAGCAGATGGTCACCGATTTCATCAGTCTAACTTACAAAGCGACCTAATCAATAAAGATTTAATGAGAAGACAATTGAAATTCGGCGTCCACTCATCATTCTTAATTAGTTGATGGAATACGTGGCGATAGCCGAGAAGCCACCTTCTAAATAGACGCTAATGAGTATCATTTCATCCGGGACCCGAATCCATTCTGACTCGGCATCTTAATAAATAAGGTATTGTGTTATTCTCCACCTTTACGTCTCTAGGCCGAACGGTACCATCGGGTTTATTTATGAGCTCTTGTAGTTGTACAGCTAAGAACGCTGACATAATATCAAACCGAAATGCGCGTCTATCACATAAATAACACTATCAAAACCAATTTGGGAGAAGAGGTCTCACCGAAAGCCGAATTTGGACAATGGAATGCTCCTTGCACGCTTTTTGAGTGCCACGTTGAGGAATTGGAGGAGCGATTTGACAAAATATATGACGGCCAGTCATCGTCCAAATAAATCTGAGAGAACTTTTGGACAACATTCTCTCTCAAAGAAAGTGATTTAATGATTTTTAAAATGGCTAATGCGATATTTACGTGCTGAAGGTACTGATCAGTGGTTCTCTTTCATCATTACTCAAGAACAAATAAGGAAAGTTTATTCAACCTACTATACATACCTACAGTGAATACTCAACATTATATAAATACCCAACGTACAGATGAGTTGCTGGGTTTTTTTCTTATATTGGGAGCCAACTTGAATTTAAACCAACAAATGAAGTATTCAACAAAGTATCCACAGTAAATACTCAACATTCCATTCGATGTTTCTCATTGTGTTCAATTTGTTTCATGTTTTTACGGAGAAGTTGTCGAGAGACAAATTGGGAACTTAGGCAACAATCGAATGTCAAGTGAAAAAGCAGAGCATGTTGTTTTCAGTGCGTATCCAAATTTGGCCTACTCTACCATAAAAAAGTGCGATGGGAAGCTTAATAATATTTATTCCCGATAACATGGAGTTGATGGAGTCTTCTGGATGCTGTATTTCTGTATTCATTTTCAAAACGTATGACCAATCCTCATAAAAGTTTATCATAATGGTATAGAATCAAATCAAATTGTATTCATTGATCATTGAATACACAAACAAAGGAAACTATAAATAAAACAAACGAATACGATAGTATGATTATTTATTATTGTTATGATAATTAAAATAATAGCAAAAATGATATTGAATGTATTCCATCAAAGGAAAATGTTGGTGAGACAAATGAAAGTAATGATACTTTCAAAATATTTCATACATAAGCATCCCTGGATCAGAGACGAAATTTATTCTAAGTAGTTCAATGCCATAAAATTTACATATTAAAATACATAATTCAATTACTACGTATGTATGACTACTTAATAAACTAACTTAATAGTTTATCAAGAATCGTCTGAATAACTACCCCCCTTACAGAAGACAATAAAGATTTTCTTTTCACTAGTATGACTTTCATGGAGTCTGAATAAGTCTTGGAGTTTGAATTCATTAAAATATCGAGATACCGGTTTTGGTAGTTTCACCATTTACCATTATCAATCTCCAGTTGAAGAGCTTGCAAAACTGCCATGTCAAGTTTAATAAGCCAACAGCCGAGACATTTTTTTCCGAATGAGAATGATGTAGGAGGATGTTTCTTGATGACCATGTGATTGATTGTTGGATAATGCAAGTTCTCTCTGGACGATCAGTCGTCTCCAACATCATCAAGAAAAATCCACAACGTTCTAAAAGAGGTTGATAGCAGCTATCACGATGTCTTAAAAGCATGCTGAACTCTCTTTACAGAGTATTCTCATTTATTGATTCGTTTTCTAAATACGCGTAGAGAATTTCAGTAGGAAACTTTCAACGGTCTTTAGAGGAGGAGAAAAATCATTTTTAATATATTAAGTGTTTTTCAAATTGAAAAAAAATTTGAAGGATCTGTTACTAACCTGCGTTTAAAATATCTGACGTCACCAGTTTTATTCGCCATTTGAATAACTTATTGGATCAATAACTTGGGATTAATAACCAAGGTTCAATAAACCTATGTAGACTGAGAACGAGCATGAAATATAACGTTTATGAATTAGGTGATTTTATTAAGTCTATTTCCAATACTAAATATGCATTGCTTCGCTAGCTTGAGTATGCGATAAGCAATATTTCTCAGCTTGTTATGAACGTTTGGTCAAGATGTAATGTATTAAACAGCTATTGATAGTTGAGTTTCCAGTTTCTTCCCAAGTGAACTTCGTTTGTAAAGTACCGACCACATCCAGTTATTTATTGGATAAATCCAATCAAGTTTTGGACTTTGAAACGGTCACTACATTTACGGGCTACAAAGTATCTAGCTTAATCCCATAAAATATTCATTTTTAGCCAAGATCAGACTATATTCATGTGATGAAGCTATGCAGCAAATGATTCATAAAGCAATTTTTTGTATGAGGCAGGTTTCGTGGATTTTTAATACATACATCTTCTTATTTGATACTGGCCTAATTTGGATTGGGCCTATATTTATTCTTATTGCTTCAAATAGTTTCTATTGCTTCTGTTTGCTTATATAGCTTCACATTGATTCTATTTATCTTCAAACACTTCTTGGAATGTACAAAGTGCAACTCTCATATTTTAACGATAAACGACCAAAAATATATTTTATATGAATTTATTTATTTATTTAGCGTATGGCTCTTTACAGTGGGGAGACCCAAGTTGGGTTGTTCCACTTCCACCAATAACTATTGACTTCCACTGTCAAGACAGAAGCACAAGAATGCTATCCAAAAGAACAATTTCAAACGAGAATACAATACCGACTTAATTCAATTTGTATTTACACTCAACTTGCAATGGGTTCCACATAAATAATGATCTGAAGAGATTTTCAGAGGTGGAATAATTGTCTAGCAATATTACTGAAAAATTGTAATTATTCTACTGTATTACAGAAACATAGTAAGGGTATGAACTGCTTCGAGAAAATATTTATATTTGTTCTCAGCTCTTGTGTAAGCTATAAGTATAAAGTAATAAACTCGAAAAGTCAACATGAGATCACCCGACGGAATTTCCAATGAAATTTAATTCTGCATCCAACCCTGAAATATGCGTTACACAGTGAGTGAATAATGAAAAAAGCTATAATCAAGACACTCTACATCGGCCACTCATTTTCTCTTCACTGGCATTACATTTTCACAGAAATAAAGCTCTTGATACGCTCGAATTGCAGAAGTTTCACGCTCATTTCTGATTTCTGCAACATCCAAAACTCAGAGAAACAATGCCACAATGCTCTTCAACGATGAATGAACAGAAGATTTTGAACTGGAGAAGGATTTGAATTGAAAATTTCTCGGTAACGTTCAAAAGTGCGCATTTCTAAAGCAGAATAGTCTGCTCTCTAATTGAAAAAATGGAAATTCAACATTAAAAGTGGTTTCAAAGATTTCTACACATGGAAAGACTGTGTTTCAGGGGAAGCTGGTTCAGCACATTCTCTACTGTCTACTTTTTTCATGTTCTATTCACTCTTTTTCTCGCTTTTCATCCACTACTCTGTGAGTTTCTGTGTCTCGAACACTTTCCTAAAAATTCCATGTACTCTTTCTCTACATTTTTCATATAAAATACTTTCAGTTTGCATTCACAGAAATGTATCTAACAGCAGAGGCCATTTCTTGTATTGTCTATTCAACCATCTTCTTTCAACATGTATTTTGAGAAAAAATAATTCTAATCTTCATTTCTTGCATTGTCTATCCAATCACCCTCTTTCAAAATGTATTCTGTGAAAAATTCACACTACAATGATCCTACTTCCATTGGAAATGCCTCAGGTATGTAAGTTCATGAGTCCTTCATCTTCAAGCTCCTAATTTATTCTTATTAATAATAATCATATTATAAAATCATCATCCTGAATCTTATTCAAAGTTTAGTTATAAGCTGAATAGCTTGAATTTCAGCTTATCTTTTTATAAAATGTTGTTTAGCGTAAAGAGTTTTTAAACCTCCTTCACAATTATATGATAAAAAAGTCGATGCTTGGAAAGTTATAAGAAAGGTCTCGTATTAACACAACTAAGAATTTTTTTTTGTTTACCAGTATTATCCCAACTATTAATAATTAAAATATGATAAATACTTAAAAATATCTATAATTTATTATATCTTCGACCGCGGATTGAAAAAAATTGCATAAATTTCCGCCATTTCGTGGCGATCACACCAAAAATCGAGTTGACTGGTTGGTGAAAAAAGGGAAGAGCAAAATAAATCGCATCATGCTTCAGATTTTATCCCATAGGGTTTAACCATGAATGACGACTCTGTCAGCCCTTACAGCTCCCCTGGTATCAGAACTCACTCTCCGGCCCACAAATTAATTAAAATGTTACCGCAACGCATTTGGTGTCAGACATTATTTTGGCAACAGCATCCAAACCCTCCTTTTCCCCCCTTCGCGGATTTTCTCAACTCACCACTAATGAATGACAACACAACACCCCCCCCCCCTCACCACCAGTATATTCCTAATAAAGCTTCTATTGCCATTATTGATTCGCCTATCCGTCGCCAGCAAAGCTTACTCATTAATATTACAAATCCATTTACAACATGTTTCAACAATCATCAATCTTCTTCTGCATTAAGGCGCAACAGAAAATTAATAAACATATTGTGTTTAATTCTAATAATCTATCATGTACCAGATAACAGTTGGGTTTGTACTAGCCAATTGGAACCTTCGATCTCCAGTGCATTAAGGTTTTACTGAGTAATATCACAGTAGTAATGTGATCACTCATTTCTATATAGAAATACGAACATTACATCGCTTTGTTTTAATTCTAGTTAGTATAAATTATCAATAATATATAACAATATATTATGGATAATTTATCATCCATCACCCAAAATAAATGGATTCAGGAAATCTCTGATCACATAGCTACATGTTCAGCTACTTATTCATTTTCACATTATAGTATACAAGCATGTCAAATATATTTATCCTATTCTTATAGTTTATTAATTTCGTATAATATATAATAATATTTTGATAAGTTGACAAAAAATCACCTGTATTCCACTTTATATTCTAATGCTAAAAATCGGATATGATCCGAAAAGTATTTTTGATGAGCTATGAGTCTTTGATTAGATGAGAATAATAATTTCATCCGCACATTTCACATGAGAAACGTACGGCTATCATTCTCGCAGCTAAAAATATATATTATACAATTTGTATATACAATATGTCCTATAGGACATACACCCGGCGATGACCGGTTAAGTATACCACGCTTCGCCACGGTATACAAACTTTTCAAAAACGCTGCACAAAAAATGACTTTCTGTTTCAACAATGTTTAACCCACTTCCGTTCAACAATGTATCCCTTCTCTTCGAATAATAAATAGCTTTAAAGAGTGTTCAACAACTTTAATATTGTTTTTCTAACACAGTAATGGTAGTGAAAAAGTGGTAAAACAGTAAAAAATCTGTTAGCACGTCAATCAAGGAAACACTTTATTATCCTTTTTCAGCAATGATAGTAAAAATAAATAGTAAATCATTGAAAAATCTGTTAGCACGTTGTCTAGTCTCTATTTTAACCAGATCTGTCTGGCATTGTGGGTAGGCTTTTGGTTTTTAAATAGAAGCTCATTACAGCTCCGTGATCCATTTTCTAGCTGAGTGAATCTGTTAGCACATCTAGTCTTTATTTTGACCATTGTGGCTACATAAATGGTCAGTATTACGGCGTTGCACGGCAATAAAACACAGGTGAATGATCCAGTGGTGGCCGGCTCAACTCAGCAACAGATGTAGATGGGGCGTCATTAGTTGCATCTGGCGCCTACTAAACGCCGGCTCAGGCTGGCCAGCTAACCGATTTGTACCTGATGTAGAGGAGTCGCCGTTTCTATTAAATTTACGACTGTTATGCATTGGTGTGAGTGTAGTACTCACTTGGTATCATAGCTGTTGTCTTCCTTGTTCAAATTGGTGCTCTCTCCCACCCACCAGTGCTATACTCGCTTGTTATCCAGAACTTGTCTTCCTTGTTCAAAATAGTGCTCTCTCTTTCTCAGCCACCAGTACTATGAGGTGGTTGTATCTTAGTCAATCCCAGCCTCAGGTATTGGTGATAACTCAACATACTTGTGGGGAAAGATAAATTTGAGGCGCTAACAAAACAATATTGTTATGTTGAATCTGGTACGTGTTGTGAAACTTGATGGATGTTTCTCTTTATTCTTTTTCTTGGTATTTTCTTTCTATATCACTTCCACTTAGCCTACTTGTATCTATTTTTACCCGATTCTTCCACCTCTCTACCATTATTTAAATCATTTTGTTCTTATTTCACTTCTCTCTGTTCTTCTGCTCTGTTTCTTCTTTTTCTTTATCATTTTTTTTCTTTAATATCGATCTGACTCTTTTGTCAGTACCAATTTTCTCCACGTCTTTCTGCTGTTTCCTTCTTCTCTCCTTCTCATGTGATTCTTCCTTCACATCTTCTTTTTCATATCCTGTTCCGCCTTATTCACTGTTCTATCTTATCCTCCTCTTCCTCCTTAACCTCTCACTTTGCTTCTCCCTTGTCATTTCTTTCTTCACCTCCTCCTTCTCCGTGTCTTCTTAGTCCTGATACTTTTATGCTTTAACCTTTCTATACTCTTTCTTTTCTGCTCCTTCTTTTCCTACACTTCCTTCTCCTTTCCTCATTATTCATCTCCTGCTTCCATTCCTTTTCTCCTCCCTCCTCCTCCTCCTCACTCCTACTCCTCCTTATTCTCTTCTTCTTCTTCTTCTTCTTCTTCTTCTTCTTCTTCTTCTTCTTCTTCTTCTTCTTCTTCTTCTTCTCCTTCTTCTTCTTCTTCTTCTTCTCCTCCTCCTCCTCCTCCTCCTCCTTCTGCTACTTCTCCTTACTCTTCCTCCTCCATCTTCTCCTCCGCTATGTCCATCTTCTTCTTCTTCTCCTCCTCCTCCTCCTCCTTCTCTCCTCTCTCTCCTCTCCTCCTCCTGCTCCTCCTCCTCATCCTACTTCTCCCACCCTTTTCCCTTTTCCTCCTTCCACTTCTCCTCTTTTCTTCATTTCCCTATTCGTCCTGCTCCTCTTGACCCTCCTACTTCTTAATCCTTCTATTTCTTCTTCTTCGATCTTCCTCCTCTTCCTCCTCCTCCTCATTTCCTTCTCTTACTATTTCTTTTCCTCGTCCTTCCCATCTTTCTTGCTAACTACTTTTCATCTTCTTTTCCTCTTTTTTTCTTCTCATTGTCTTCTCTTGTCTCTCCGATATTTTTCTCCTTGTCAGTCATGGGAGGTGTAATTCCGATCGTAAATCTCCTGTTGTTAGTACTCAGTCAGGGGAAAGTTGAACAATGTTGGAGAGATAACAACCCTATAAATTCAGAGCTCAACAGAAATCAAAACTCAAGTCGGTGTGTTTCGGAAATCGTTGCCTTTTTAGGAGATGTGACTATGTATTTTTCAGATAGTTGTGCAAATGATTCCACATGATTTATGACGGTTTTTGCTTCGTGAAGGTATCCCACAATAAAGGACACTGTTCAAAGTATTATCTAAACTCTTAGAGTCGAGTGTCACGTATTTTTATTTACTATGAAGAATCTCCAATTAGAAAAAGTATGTTGCATCGCAAGTTCTGATTTTTGCTGTATCTTTTCATTGAGAATCATGGTATTTTCTATCCTGCATCATATCCGCACCCTGGCGTTGTGTCGTTTCAGAAGGTTTCAGATTCAGATTCATCGCTCTAAAATACATAGAAAGTACAGTAAAGCCGTCGAGAATGAAACTTTACCACCACTTTCCTGCTTTCCACCACTTTCCTGGAAAACCCGTTTATTGGCAACATTTGACTAAGCTAAAATAGGTGTCTATTTATAAACTAGGAAAAATAGGAGTTTTATGAATAACCTTCCTTGATTGTTTTAAATTTACTCCCTCTCTCTCTCTCTCCCTTTCTCTCTTTCACAAGGTCAAGTGCGATTAAAAAGGGATTTCCTAAGCATCTCCTGTTCCAAGAATGGACAGTTTCCATTATGTCCAAATCTTCGCCTTTCTTTTCATCTAGATAACTCACAAATTATTAAATCATCAGTATATTTTTCTGCTTTATATCTACTCAATGATATAAGTTATGCTTTCGAATTTAAATTTGATTTAACAATTAATTGTATATGTTATTATAATCTAAATTCGAATAATCACATTTGCCATCTACATGAATAAAGTAATAAATCTAAATCTAAATTAATCTCTCTCTCTCTTTCTCTCTCCATCTCTCTCTCTTTCTCTTGCAATTGATTTCAAATGACGTTCATTGCAATAACTAAACTATCATGATCTAGAAATTAAGACGATATATTCTGTAATCTACAGGAATAAAGTAAATAATCTAATCTCTCTCTTTAATGCGTAGGTGACACAAGGAAAAAGATACAAGTTTGATGGAGGAATGTTCGAGTCATTTGCTTTATCGGCGTTGCCGAGTACGCTGCTCTTTGTGTATGTGTCAGGTTAATGAAGTACCAGTCATTCAGTTCGCTACGTATTTGAATGAATTCAAAGGAAATGAGAGACTTGGAATGGGAGGTAATGTTTTGATTTCGATGCCGTAAGTGTGCTTACTACGGGTTCACCTCGAGGGAAAGCAATCGTGTAAGATCTCACATTTGTTTTGTTTGGAGCGTCATTGATATTCACTTAGGCTAGGCGTACACCGGTTAGTCAAGACAAGACAAGATTAGTCACGTTTAGTCACAGTAATTCACATAGCTGCTTATGAAGCAGCACACACCGATTAGTCATTGCATCGGTGTGTGCTGCTTCATAAGCAAGTATGTGAATTACTGTGACTAAACGTGACTAATCTCGTCTTGTCTTGACTAACCGGTGTACGCCTAGCCTTACAAACTGCACTCGACTTCAACTCTAATCAACGAGTTATTCTTTCTGGCCTTTTCTCTGGCGTAATTTTGGGAGAATCTCGAATATTTTTAAGCAAAGTATTTTTAGACCTTTAAAGAACCTAAGTACTAAATTCCAACATTTTCTGCCAATTAGTTCTCCAAAAAGCTAAGATAGCGTTCAAAATCGCTAGAAAAACGCGAATATTGGGCGTATATCTTTGAGATGTTTCTAATATCAGATTCATTTAATTTGAGCTGCACGGGGTGAACTCGTATATTATTATTAATATAGGTTCAGATAATAATATCAAAATACATTGAGAAATCGATCAACTGTATTTCTATTGTAATCCGGAATTGGATACTGCTGGAGCAAACATTACTGATTAAAATCATGTTTGAATTCCATATGGGATTTGATTGGAATTTTAATCCGAACAAACTGTTCTTCATCTATAAATATTGTTTCATTTATTCAATTCAAATTCAACTTTATTACAGCTTTATTCCTTCCTTGAACTTTCCCATTAATTCAAGTGCTTTATCTAATTGAAACAATCACACGTGATTAATTCCACTGGATCAAATAATTAATTATTGCAGCAATTCATATACGTAATTACATGCGCTTTGTGGTACTGATGAATGATTTCTAGATTCTCGGGGGTTTTGGATTTGGCGGGATTCTAAACCCTTCCGCTGGATTCCATGGGGTAACAGGATATTACGTGACACTCATGCTAATACAGTCCGGTCCGATATCAGCCGCAAACCACAAACCCCGGCCGAGACCGAATAGTCGCCTAATCTAATTTTAGAAATTGAATGGAAGAGTCGAGTGCTATACTTTGAATTCATGTCTGGCGGTCTTGCTTGGACTCAGGAGACAGTGTGGCAGGATTTGAGTCAATAACACTCCTTGCCAGGAGCTCTTCAAATATAGGTTCGGAATAAATTTGAATTATATTGTTCAACCAAATTATACTGAACAGGAAAAAATTCACAGCCCAACACCATTTTTCCCAGAAGTGTTCAATGAATGCTGAGAATACGCTAGTGATGCTCAATGTAACGGTGGCCGTGCCATTCCATTCATTGATTTTACACACGTCATTTGAATTGTGTCTAACCTATAATTTTCATTCATCAAGCATAGAATATGAGGGTACAAGCTATTGAAAAAATGAATAATTCGTTCCGACCTCTACCGAAAACAACTCCAATTTTTCATATTTTAATAATATTTTCCATGTAGTTTTATTTCGACCAAGAAAGTCACACCTGGGAAAAAAACAGAAAAACGATAGCATCAAACCTGATGAGAATAAGCTTTGATTATTGTTGGATTGTGATATGAGTTCTATCATAGAGAAGCAATCCTCTCTAGTAAGTCTGTTCTGTGCTACCCCTACCGTGCAATGATTGCCTATATTCATTGGCATGAGCTGAAATCAAATAGAATGGGAATATTCTTAATTTTTATTGGGTGGAGTTGAGGCAAAACTGCAAGTTAAGAACAAAACTAGAATCTATAAATTGGTCAATTATTTATTCATTGACTTCAATTTAAGAGTTTGTAATCCAAACTAATATTGAATTGTTTTTTCCTATGATCATAGAAAACTAGGATAAAAAGTTCCAATTTCAATTGAATCAAAATAATCTCAATTTCTCATTTGAAAAACTGGATTACATGGATGGAAATGAGTTCTCGGCTTGATTTCCAAAAGTGGAATTTGTTGACATAAGAAGTACGTATAGTAGTATTTTTCAATTGACGGATGGCGAATGACTTTCATTTAACGTTTCCATGGTAACGGGTGATGTTCTGTTGATTTACTCATTAAATATATTTTTCACATGTTATATACAGTATTTAAGTGAAACAAATCCAACATACCCTTCACCCATAGCCATGAAGGTCATTCGCCATCCACCAAATAAATAAAAATGTACTGTACAATCTTCCATCTATTTCTGTCCAGATTGGTGTTCAATACCTAAATATTTTTGAGAAATTATCAAAATTTATATCAAAGATTACAATCAAAACTTGCAGTTTGGTTTTAATCAGTTCTGAAGACATCATGAAGTAACCGCTAATTCCTGGCGAGTCGGCTACGACGATAACACAGGCAAACGAAAAGAATAAATACTTCTTGCTAATAGCTCATCACAGATTGTTATCGTGGTCTGGAATCACGATTTGCTATACTGCTCGAATAACAGTTCTTGTTTATTTTAGAAGGACTCGTGAATCTCGGAATGCAATCTAAAGAAGGGATAACAAAGAAACGATTTTCACGTGGCTTAATTCTTGTACATGACGCACTGTGCTAAAGGGCCAATACAATACATCATAATGCATTATTGTGATGATAATCTGTAGGCTAATAATACAGTCGATCACGCAGAGACATTAATCAATGTTTGTTCAATCAGTTTGACATTCCATCAGCAACAACTACAATGTTTGAATAGTTTGTGACAATCACACTGGGTGATGATTGATGAAGCATGCGTACTTCGTTTAAAAATCGTTTGACAATCAAGTGGACCCAGGCCTACCGGCTGGTTCACGGTTACATTCCAGAGATCGATAGTCAGCAAATCGATAATAGAGATGGAGGAAGTTTTCATTATTTCATTACAGCAGCCAATGTTCAGAGAAGAATTCATTTCCATTAAAATGATTTTCAAAGAAAATCAAAGGTACAGTTATTATGTTACAGTATTAGAGCTATCGACTCTATTCTAATCTAATATCGGGCATCACTCACTTCTAAATTTCTAATAAGATGTTCACGAGAAGCACTGCTTCTCCGCGTCAAACTGTAAACCTATTTTTGTTGAAAGTTTGTATGCGTGAATGTATAACATAAGTAAATACGTTTAGTAGGAAGAATCAACCAGACATTATTTGTCATTTCTTCAATGCGGTACTCCTCATTCTATTCAAGAGGAAAAGTTTTCGAAAATTTGTCTGAAAGATAACTGGAGCTCAACTTCAATTAACTTTTTCATTCAGCTTATATTCACGAAGCTAATTATTGATTCTGAACATTTTTTAACCGACATCCTTCAAATTCTTATCCAATTACGATATAAATCTTATCGTAGTTTTGATATTATATTAAAAGTTAAAGTATATTTAAACTTCTACCAACCAGTATATAAACTTCAACCAACACCCATTATTATGATTTCCAAAAATTCAGTAGGCCACACTTGCAATGACAAATTGATTAACCCTTTTTTGAGAAACCAACTTCATTTTCCGATGGATTTTATCCCACAATTTCGGAGTCTTTATCACAGTATAATAATTAACGAAGTATTTATCAATAAGCTTTCTTCTGGATATATTCATTTATTCACATAACTGTTAACATTTTTTAATGTGGTTCTCTAAGCACTATTTCTTATCATTTTGTATCTATATTTTTCAATTTTTTGAAATTCTTTAGATGAAATGGAAATGGGAATATTTCATAAATATTAATAACTGGAAAAAACAAATGATGGATTACCTTTTTCAAGATGTCTTCACAGCATTTCTCAATCATCAAATACTAAAATAGCATTTTTGGAAAATGGGGTTTTTAGGCGGGAATTTCCAGTTTTTAAAGTTTTCTCACTTTCAAAACTCTTAAAACTTAAAAATTTTCTACCTTATCCTTCAAACTTTTGCACATAATAAACTGTTAATATTTTTCTACAAGTTTTCACAGTATAAGTATGATTTTTCCCAGTTTCTTCGCGTTCTTAGAATTTAGTACACAGCGAGAGATTTTCCGCTCGATCATCAGTTATTGCGACACAAATTTTGACATAAAAATCAAATTTTAATCATTCTATCAAATTTTGAACTTCATTTCGGGTTGATTGGAATTTATTCACGCCACTTTCCAGTTTTACGTAGCCACTCGAGCGAAGCTGACGCACGGGAGCGCCTTGAACGCTGAACTAGCCGGGTTGGGAGACGGCACGCTACTGGGAAATATTCGTCTGCTGGTCCCAAGTTTGACTGCGCCGCCGTTCGTAGATGTTCCCGGCCACCCTCTTCTTCGTCCGCCACTTCCTGCTTTGTCCATCCTACTCCCATTCAGTTCTCTCCGCTCTGGGTGCTTCCTTCTGTGTGTTTCCTACTACAGCAGTGGACATGTCCGAAATCTGGAAATGAGTAAATCTTCATAATTCCAATTTTTTGGTTTCCTATGATGACTTTCATTTGCTATTATTGTTTGGCTTGTGGTTTTAGGCTAGGCGTAAACCGGTTAGTCAAGATAAGACAAGACAAAATTAGTCACGTTTAGTCACAGTAATTCACATAGCTGCTCATGAAGCAGCGCACACCGATGCAATGACTAATCGGTGTGTGTTGCTTCATAAGCAAATATGTGAAGTACTGTGACTAAACGTGATGAGTTTGTCTTGTCTTATATTGTTTAGCTTGTGGTTTAAAAGTAAAAGTTGGTGATTCAAATATGACAGAGTCAGGATTTAGAATTTTCCTCATTTTTTGTACCCATTTGTTTCAGAGAGATTTAGTTATGACATAACATGGATTCAGATTGTTGTTAAAGTCTTGGGCATAATAACGACTGTTAAACTTTGTCCTATGGTGGAATGACCATAGGCGTCGCGCCGGAGAGGGGGAACAGGGGGGCACGTGCCTTCCCAACATTTTGTATCAAAAATTCTGAAATCTGCTAGATATCATGTAGCCTATATTTGTTGAATCTCAATTGCTTCTGTTTAGGCCTACAAGAGATGATTTCTGAGCATTATATTGAGTAGACTAGCATATGTGAAAGTACCCTGTCTCATATTACCCTAATATTGATTTGTGCCCTCTAAATTCATGGCCGACGCTTCGCCTATGGAAATGACTGAATAAAATTTCAAAATATGTATCTGAGCGACTACTTGAGTGAATAATTTCAGTCATCTTTCTTCAAATTCCTTTTCGATGTTACACTGCTTTTTTAATATTTGAGTTCATATGTTTCATAATTTAGAGAAGACAATTATTACATTATCTCTGCATTGAATCTGGGAAGATTTTTAGGGATTTTGGGGGTTGTTTTTTCAAATTCAAATTTCTTCTCTTTTTGCCACAATAAAGAGACTCTTACGTAATACAAAAAATAGTTATACAAATACGGGAGAAAACCTGCAGAGGCATGAACCTCATCAGATCATATAATCATTCATGCTTTGAATTTTTTGTAAAATGGTGAGAAGAATTGGATAAATAAATGAATTGATTCAATTCCATGAAGGGCTGGTATTAATCCTTGAGATAGACAGTTCTCCTTATTTATATTCCTCTGTAACCTCTGTATTCCTCCATAACCTCTGTATTTCAACTCTATAGTTAATGTTCTCTATAGACGTATTTGTGTATGATTCAGTTTCACAGGAATAATAGAACATTCCAGGATATAACATGTCAAATTTATAGACACTTAAATACGAATAAACGAGACATTTCGTCAGCTAAAATATATGGAAACACAGCCGTTTCCATCATGTACCGTGTACTAATCTGAGTTTACTCGCTGAGTTTACTTATAGTCGATGTAAGTAGAACAGAGCGTATATATGAATTTATCGTTATTGACAAGGAAATAAGTACTGCAATGAGCCAGACGTTGGTCTCTGTTTGAAAACGACCATTTGAACGTCAAAAGAGAGTGATAACTTGACACTGCGTATGTGGGATGTTCCTGTAAAATACGGGCCATTTGGTTGTCAGCATGGAAATGAGCAAAAATACTCCTGCAAGTCTAAAAGAGAACCGATCGAACTCACCATCCTGCTTCTTCAAATACTTTTTCCTGAATCATTTGAAAAAATCTAAAGACCATCAACCACTGCTAATAAATTTGTTACTCTCATTTTTAGACAAATTTGTTACTACGTATATAAGTAGTCGCTGAGAGAAAATTGATGTTCTTAGCCATGAATAATCTGTCAATAATTATTGATATTTTGTTGATTTATTTTTTTTATGAAAAGGAGAACAAAACTATAGAAGCGAGGCAATCGTTACGTATCCAATTTTCATGTATAACAGACTCACTTTCCACTTCATAACGATCAAAGTAACGAAATTAATCAATATATTATAGTTGTAATAAAACTTCAAAATACAATCCAGAACTTGATTAATATACTGAGAATTGATTCGTCATAGTTCGAGTTTACCAGCAATAATATTATTTCAATCGAACAGATAAACGATAAAATGAATCGAATAAAAAAAATTGTGAATATTTTAATAATAGATGAGTGAAGAAAGAATAAATAATTAGCCTGATGTTATATTAGCCTACTTTAATATTTGAGAGAAAATGTGAGATCTCATAGTATGTTTAATTATTTGTGATTATCCTTATATTAAAAAACTTGCAAAAAATTATGACAGCCACAGTGACCGTTATATTGGACCAATTTAGATGCGGTTTGCGCCAAAAGAAAAGTTATTGGTCCTAGATGTGTAGGTTGTATTTGTATTTTGGACAAACCGTTTAAGGGGTTAAAAAGGCAAAATAAACTCAGCGCTATCCCTCGGCGTCTGGAGGAACTACGTGTGCACAACAGTTCTAAACTATGCGGAGTATACTTGGTTAGTCTAGTTATTATTCATTTGTTTATGATCATTGATTTTAGATTTTACTCTTCTGTAGAATTAAATTTCATTACAGTAATAGCTGGGCAGACAATGTGAAGTTTTTTCAAAGAAGCGAAGAATTTTGAAACATCACAATATCGAGTAAGTCAGTTTCACAGCTTTCCATTCATGAAGCCTTTTCATTCACTCACATGAAACCTTGGACGAAATTTCGAAGCCGAAAAGTATTCTGGGCGAGAACTAGGAGACGTGAAACGTGAGAAACATTTCAAAAGTGCAGGAATTACTTTCTAGATGGAAGAGTACAACTTTTTATCCCCGAGGAAAACTTGTTGAAAGGTTAAGGCCATTCGATAATCTTGAAAATGCACTTGGAAATAACTATTTTGTACAACTTAGTTTGAAAACTTTTCGGGGAAAATATTAGGAAAGAGCCGTCTACTGAGATCATGGAACAAAATGAGGCAGAAGGTTACAAAATATACTATCTTACAATGTTACAACCCACTTCAACTGTGCAAATTTCTATTGAAACTTAAAGTTTTCATCACAAAGATGTAATTTTCCTCAAAAAGACTATTGAAACTTGTAATCGTCAGTGAATACAACATCGATAGCCTACCTCTTCGAAATTTATTTTTAATGGAACATTTATTAAAACAAAAAAATTCTTTCAGTTTCTAATACTTTTCATTTTTCAGCCAGATTCAGAATAATTAATAGACTAAATTGTTGGTGAGAGATAAAAATGAAAATCTCTACTTTTCGGGGTAAACTTGAAGTATTGGACTTCTCTTTTTTGGAGGGAAAATCTCTTGAAATTAAAGAAGTCTGCGTGAAGAATTCCGAAAAGTCAATAGAGGTCTGCGAACAATCTCACAAAACAAAAAGAAAATAAGTTGAAAATTCGATTCCCTTTTTATGGGGGAAAGTTCTCAAGTGAGGCTCCAATTAAAAACAGAAGACAGTGAGTTGAAGAAAGAGACTCAGCTGATCCATTCTTCACCAAATAATTATTATTACTATTATCTTTAGAGTGAATTAACTACAAGACCGACAGATTTAGACAGGCTTGATCGCCCAGGATTTACCAGATGAATGAAGTGAGCTCCAAGGTATAATAACCTTCATTGATGTTATCACTCTCTTTCGAAATTATACAATAAATTGACACAAGTTATTTGACAATAATAGTTAATTAACAATAACTATGAGATTATGTTGGGAAACATATTTATTTCGTTAGAGAAATCAGAGATTTACATCTATATAATTTAATCAATGTTCCTGTTTTAATGGTTATGAACAATTCAAGTTGTATCAAAATAGCAGGAATTGATTGTTATGAATAATTGGCATTGTGAATTATAAACCAGTAATTGGAGAAATATTTTTTTCAAATGTGAAAAATGAGAAATCCTTTTCGTAATGCAATTAAAATTCCAATTTGAAATTCAGTAAAATTCTTCCAGGATAGACTTTTAAACTAGATGCACTTGAAATCCAACAGTACTTAAAAAAGAAAGCAACTTTCGAAAACACTTTTTTAACGACTTAGCTAGATAAAATTGCAAGACTTGGTTACATGAAAACTGTAATTTAAAAATTAAGTCCTACTGTCTTAATAGAAACAATCCATTGTTTCACGAGCTCGGATAATTAAATGGATGGAATGGATTGTTTGTTAGCTCTCCGCTTCGCTGTAACGTGATCCAAATCCAGCAAACTGAATTGAAAAAATAATCCCCCGTATTATCTAGGTCAATTGGAATAGTTCAGAAAAAATGAAATCATAAGCAAACGTTTTGTAATCGTGGCGTATAAATAATTGGAATTTTTAGTATCCAATTTTAATATTGAATCCACAATACTAACAACTAATTTCATCACGCTTTTCCAACTGGTAGAAAAGATAATTAGAAAGATATCGAATTGAAAATGGACCATTAATTTAAAACAATAATGAATAGCTCCCAAGAAATACACACGTCACTAATTATTCCTTTCTATTAAATTAATTAGTTTTGAATAACACCTTTACTTCGTGAAAGTAAGATTAACCTATTTGTCTTCGCTCTATTGGCTACCTGAAAACCCAATAGACAGATTTTAATACAATAACTCCATCAATAATGTTGATAGTCTTTTCAGTTCCTCATTGAACTTGACCTTTCGCTATCGATCAGTTGTCATTCAATTGATTCAGAGCGGGTTCACACGAACGGTTTTTGGGCGGTTGCGGCTACCAGCGGTTCCATGTGTGGAGAGAGACAAAAAACAGCTGGTATACAGAGAGTGTAAAATAACTATTATACACTCTCTGTGAGCTGGCATAATCTTGTCTCTCTCCCACACATGGAACCGCAACCGCCCAAGAACCGTTCGTGTGAACCCTCTCTAACGGGCGGTTGTACGAGAATTCAAATACATTCAAATCGTGTAAATTATATCATCTAAGGAAATCATTAGACTAAGGCACTAAAAAGACCTATTTACATAGCCCTACCACAAAGAACTGAGACTCTAAAAGCAGTTTACTGCTTTTTCACATCCTTGGACGTGAGACGGCACAGGCTCTCTATGCTGCTACTTAGTAGGCAGGTTAGTTGTTAGGGTAGAGCATAGGACCACTGCATAGCATAGAGAGCCTATGTGCCGTCTCACGTCCCACGATGTAAAAAAATGCCCAATTTCATATTTAACCCTACTTTGACCTCTAAACTGATGTTGAAAACTCGAGTAGTATTCACTCAACTCAAGCTATTTCATAAACAGCTGTCTGAAGTCCATCACCTTAATGGCGAATGCTGCGTCTACCTGTTGTTGAAAGAGTCCTGCAATGAATTAATTCATCGTGAATGCAATGATGATTTTATGGCGCTTCAATTCAATTGCATTTTAATGCTACCAACACTTACAAGTTTTCTCAATATTTTTGGAAATTTTTAATGTAGGTAGTTTGAACCACGATAACCATATTTACAGTTCCCTATCTACTTCATCTGCTGATATTTAAATATCGTATAGAAATTTACATCCAACACTAAATAAACCTAGGAACTTCTCTTTATTCCTAAAGAGAAGTTTGTGGCTGAGAATATTGCTTTCGACATCTCAGGACAAAGCTGTTGAAAATGGCATGATGCCAAATTCGCAACAGATGTCAAAACCAAGATCATTGTGTTTTATTGACGACGTGAAATTTCCATTGAATCAGTAGTACTGTACTTGAAAAACAAAGATGAGACAAGTAAGCTCTCATTCTAAACACTCTTTGACTCATAAAAGTAAGAAATTTCGAAACCAGGTGCAATTAGCAAAATGAAACAATACTTCCGAGTACTAAAATTATCAAACTATACTTCCAAGGCCTTGTATGGGGATTGAAGTATATGCAGTATACTTTTGATCAAGTAGTGAAAGTAATATTGTGGGAGTGGCTTATCGAGGCCAATGGCAGTCGTTCACCTTGATAGGTCATTCAACTACCAATCACAGCGCTGGATCACTAAAGTAACGGTCACGAAATTAGGCGGCTGAGACATTTTGAGCTGTTATCATGTCTTGTCAGCTGACTACTCTAATCATGCAAGAGAATCGACTCAGACAATCAAAATAGGCAAAGCTGGGAGCACAGTGTTGCCAATTTGTGATCAAGAGCAAGCAATTTTCGACATTCCCTTGTTTTACCGGTTCCATATCTGACAACAGCGCAAAATTTCTCAGCCGCCTAATGTCGTGCCTGCTACTTTAATTCAAGTTCACTTTAGTTTGAGATTGATAATGTTAAAACAACCAAAACCGATACCTCGATATTTCAATAAATTTGTGGTCATGGCAACTTACAGTCTTTTCATTCAATATGAATATTGCTTGGATAATATTCAGTTTGAGATTGATAATGTTGTAACAATCGAAACCAGTACCTCGATATTCTAATAATTTTAAAAATTAAAATGCTCAAATGTCTCAGCTATAAAATTTTATAACTTTCTTCTTCCCTCTATCAAACAGTTAGAATCTGCCAGACTCAAAAGTAAATTGAAAGAAATATTAACCAATAACTGAATTTATAAAATAGAAGAATTCTTCCAGTTCAATAAGTCATGTTGAATATAAGGTGGTAATTTGAGCTTTAATAAATTGTAAGAAAGGGAAAAAATATGTAAGCCTATTTATAATTACTGTTTGCAATGAATTTTTTGTTGTATCTTATTCTTTATTTGTTTCTGTTATATCCTGTCTTGACGTTGTAATGCATGATATGATGTTCTCATGTGCTACTACAATGAAGTTTTTATTTATTTATAATGAAGGTTGGGATTATTTTAGTTTGATTTATATTTTTTTTACTTACATTTTTTGACATTTTTTTGACAACTTACATTCTTTTCATTCAATATGCAATATATTTGAAAATAAATATCGCTTGAAAAATACGCGGTTCATTCAACTGGTTTTTGTGTGCACATGAAATAATAGAGACAAGAGCATGGAAAACAATTTGGCACATGGTTAAAATTCCTCTTGTCCATTAAGGAGTTCAATATTCGTCCTGCTGTGGAAATAAGAGCGGCAGAAGCAGCCTTGGGAGGAGTGGATTCTGTTGTCAATGAGCCGCGTCTGCATTAAACGCGTCTACGCAAAACGGTCTCGGCCTGAAAAGCAGCTACGACCGATGACGCCGACTCAACGATATCACATCAGAGAGAGACGGTTGAAGGCAACTAAGTTCAAGGTCAACTTGGAGTGGTTGCTAGTCAAAAGTTGTGTGTCAGAATACTCTTCAACTAATTCAGTGACAAACTTTGTGGTGTCGTTGAATTGAACTTCGAGAGGAAATTCGGGAAATATTCTATTATTGAGTTAGATGCACTTTTTTGAAATACCATTTCATATAGAAACTACTGCTATATATAGAAACAACTCCTATGTATTGGAACTACTGCTATGTATAGAAACTACTCTTATTTATATAGAAACTATCATCGAGTGCTGAGTCTATTTGAACTGAGTGTAGTTGAGAAACAAAGTTTCCGAAACATGGTTTGCGAGAAAGACCCACGGCTATTGAGATACTTTGAAGACCTTGCTTTCAAATCAAGACTGGAACTTGTGCTATGCTGATGACGCCAGCAAGAGTTTTCAGATTTTCTATCAACAGTTTCTACACATGTTTGAGGTCTGTTTCCCAAAAGCAAATTACAGAGATAGGAAAAACCCATATACTAATTGGATCAAAGATGAAATTGTTAAATCTAGAGATGGGTTGAAGGATTTGTACTGGCGGGTTCAGGAATTGGGAACTTGTGATTTGAAATCTGAATATAAAGAAGCTAAGCGTCAATACTCTGCCTTGCTACATGAAACAAAGAAACAATTCTACAAGTCCAAAATTGAGAGTTCAAGCAATATAAGTAGGGTTTCATGGAATATTGTAAGGAGTATAACCAGTGATGATTATGTGAACCACTGTAATATAAATCTGAGGCTAAGTGATGAGCTTGTTACAAACCCTATCACTGTAGCAAATATATTCAATGACTACTTTGTATCCGAAGTCTCCAAATTGACTGGTTCTGTCTTAGAACCGGACATTCGTACAACTCATGACATATCAAATGATGATTTCCATTTATGGCCGACGAATGAGAGTGAAATTGCAAATATTATTGCACAAATAAGTACAAAGTCGAGTGCAGGAGTGGATGAAATACCGTGTAATTTGATGCGTATGTGCGGTGATGGGATAACCAAATTCTTGTCTAGGACAATAAATAATTCTTTTAAACAGGGTTCTTTTCCTGATGCTATCAAAACGTCTAAGGTGGTACCCATATACAAGAAAGGCGAGAAGGATCAAGTTGGAAACTTTAGACCCGTGGCAGTACAAAGTGTCTTCTCAAAAATATTCGAAATTGCCTTTCTTAGAAGGTTAATTCCATATTTGGAAAATAGAAATTTATTAAGTAATCATCAATATGGCTTTCGGAAAAACAAAAACACAACTGATGCTATTTTTGACCTTATAATCCAGCTATATGACAACCTTGATGAAATAGGTGAGCAAATTTGTGTATTTTACGACATGACAAAGGCTTTTGACCTCCTTTCACATGAAACGCTCCTAAGAAAACTGTCGACTTTGGGCATAAAGGGAAAACCATGGAAATGGATAGCCTCATATCTAAAGAATAGAACGCAGATTGTTAGTGTGAGATATTCAGGACATGATGGAATGACCAAATTCTACAAATCAAGCTTGTCACCACCAATAAACACTGGTGTCCCACAGGGATCAAATCTGGGACCGGTGCTGTTTTTGCTATATGTGAACGACCTGCCTGATGCCATCTGCACAGGGAAGATTTGGCTATTTGCGGACGACATCAGCCACTTGATTAAATACTCACATGAAGAAGACCGTCAACCCACAACACAGAGAGGCCTAAATGAAGTTGGTGACTGGTGTAGGAG
Organism: Laodelphax striatellus; assembly: GCA_017141395.1. Lineage (NCBI taxonomy): Eukaryota > Metazoa > Arthropoda > Insecta > Hemiptera > Delphacidae > Laodelphax > Laodelphax striatellus. The sequence continues at coordinate 27,863,732 of CM029536.1, forward strand.
GAATAGGCTAGTGCTAAATAAAGGTAAAACTCGAGCCCTGCAATTCCATAACCGTAGAAGACACGAGTCCTCACCCCTGCTCAGACTGGAGGGTACTTCAATTCAGGTTGATGAAAATATAAGATACCTGGGTGTTACTATCTGCGACAACCTGAGATGGCGACTTCATGTAGAGCATATATCAGCCAAACTCACATCGGTTTGCTACATGATGAGCCGACTAAAAACATTACTCGATCGGGACGTTCTGCTGAAAGTGTATTTTGGCTGTTTCCAGAGCATCATGAACTACGGAATCATATTCTGGGGGAACAGTCCGCAGGCGCTACGCATATTTCTTCTACAAAAGAGAATTATTAGAATCATTTGCAGACAACAATATCTGGCACATTGCAAACCTCTTTTTGTGGAAACCAGAGTATTGACACTTCCGGCGCTCTTCATACTTGAGTCTGCATTGTTGGTGAGAAGAAGACCGGACGTATTCCAGCAAAACCACCGCATCCATGATCACTACACAAGACAGCGGGGAGACACCCATGTGACAGCAGTGAATTCCAGACTGGTACAACAAGGTCCAAAGTACATATGCGGCAAAGTGTACAATAAATTACCCCAGGAGATCAAGCAGACCAAGGAGTTGGGGCCCTTCAAGGAGCGATTGAAGGTTTTTCTGTCGAGGAGACCATATTATAGCCTACAAGAATTTTTTGAGGACAACATGTCGACCACATGACCACCCAGAAAAATTGACGACCACGGCGCTGTTCGCGCTACTAGTGGGACTGCTTCAAGTATCAAGTATCAAGTATCAAGTAAGAATAGTTCTATCATACTTTAATGTAGTTTCACTTTGTAAGAAACAGTGAACGATAAGTTTCACTCACTCATTTATCAAAAGTAGAGGGTGATTTAGTCGATCTATACATCTTTAGCAAGGAACCCTATGTTACTGCTTGAAAATTTAGGATATTTTTTGTTTATTTCGATTCGATTGAGGATCGTTTATTAGCCTATGCTAAGTGATATGAGAATATTGTGTTTTCAACAAACAACCTTCCCCGCAGGGGGGCAGAATTTATTCTGTCCGGGGTGTGGCAATCCTCCGGGTTCCTGATGCAAGTGGTAGATGTAGGCTGGTTGGCAACTAACACCGTTGCGTCCCAGCTTAAGTAAGGTGTTCAAGTAGGAACACCTGAAGCATCAACTGCGCAAGCCTAGCCAACATATGGTGGAACAGCATACGCCGACGGCTGCATGGTCAGGGGAGTGCCTGACATGAGTATGCGAACTCTGGATACCAGGCGACCTCCAGTTTCAAGAAGCCTTCCCTGGGTGAACGCGGAGCTCTGCCCAGGGTGACTGAATAAGTCTCCAGCTACTCGTGGGAACAGGTTTCAGAGTTATTGCTGACTCAAACCTGCCGGGAAACGGTACATGCAGAGGAAGGCACTACTACCGGTACTGAAGATTCCGCAATGGAATCTGAGGAGTGTGCAGACCCATCCCTGATAGAAGTTGAACAGCTTCGGAAGGGTGGGTCCATAGCTGAAATCAGCAGCACATTTGTTGCTGGAATGTCCAGCACTCTTGCAAATGAGGAGGAGACTTCTTGAAAGGCAACCTCCTACCAGAGGAGGCAAGAGAACTGGACTTCAAGGCCCTGAGTAAATTCTGTTCTGGCCTTGATTATGGAACATGGCATAAGCCAAAGAGGGAAGCCACAAAAGATCGAATAGCGGTCGCGGTGGCTAAGGGTTACAAAGCCCAACCCAATTTAAAAAAAAAAAAAAAAACAAACAACCTTTCTGTAGAAACCATTAGATCATGAATGACATAACTATTATCTTATTGAATGAAGGAAGCTACATTTATTGGATTATTAATAAAAATTTTTGTATACTAAATCCGGAAAATGAACGACAACCGAACGAAAACTGAATGGGAACAAGAGTGGAAGAGCACGGATACTGAACTAAAACTGTACTGATACAGAACGCAAACTGAATGGAAACTATACTGAGACTGAACGGAAATCGAAAGGGGAAGTGCAAAATCTTGTTAATAGATGTAGCCAAATATAGATGAATGAGAATGTGTCAATCGTGTAACGTTCAAGTACTAGGTCCAAGTATCAGGTAGCCTATAAATACGAGTAGGTTGTACAGTAGCAGTCATTTAATGACTGTCATTATCCTGATTAAGTTATGAGATCTTATTTGAATAATGAATATTACCTTTCCTCATAAGATCCTCTGTTATGAAAATGAATATTAAAATAAAGAAGCTTTATAAAAAACAAGTATATTTTTGTATTTTGTAAAGTATACTTGCATGTTTATCTATTCCGTATCCTTATAATTTGTAGTGCATTAATAAGTGGTTTAAATTTCCTTCATCAATATGACAATAATATGGTTCTTCTTATTCATAATGTATATTCAACCAATAATTGAACCAGCCAATGAGATGTTTCATTCTGATGGATTGGGAGAGTATCTTTCAACAGCTGCTTGAACAATATAACACAATGGTGCTCATACTGGTATCATTATATTGAATGAGTTAATAACGAAGTAGGATTAGTACTCGCTATGTTACTAATACATGGGTTAATATCGAAGTAGGATTAGTACTCGCTATGTATTAGTACTTGACATACAATAGCGCTCTACAGAATAATGAGCTAAGTGAGGTTTTGTATCCAAAACTTTTCTAGGCATTTATCAGTGATGAAAATAGAATTCCCTAAAGAATTTTCTTTCAGATTCTTGGGATAAGCCTCAATATCGTGGGGTGAAGGAAGAAGAAGACCTTAAGACAGCCAAGGTTACTAGTATAGTTCCTACAATGGTACAATGGTATAGTACTATGGTACTATACAATGGTAATAGTACTATGTAAATGTAAAGTACTATGGTAATAGTACAATGGTATAGTACTACAATCAATGACACTAGTATAGTAACCTTGGAAGACAGCTGAGAACTTTGGTGGAAATGAATAGAATTTAACATTTTAAAGTTTCAGTATCTAATTAACCCCACAATTATTGTATGAACTTATTAATCTAGAGGCTCCTATCCTTCGCACTTATCTGGAAAATTTAACCACAATGTGAGTGATTTTATAAAACCATGAACAGAAATAATAAAATAGAAACCAACAATATTCCCTTCTATTCCTCAATGATTTCTTTCCTTTCTCACTTGAACTTATCATTAAATTTTTTAGATGAATAGGAATAATATTGACAAATTATAATTTCCTACTTGCTCATATATTCATACCAATCTAGAAGCCAGAATAAATTACGTTATATGAGGAAATAAAATATGGAAGCCCGTAGATTAAATTTCACAACGGCTCAAAGTTACTCACGCAATAGAAGAATCAAGCATGTTCTGTGAAAGCTGATCTAAGTCTTACATTCATTTTCCTCAAAACTGTAGTCTATTATTATTTTCAACTTTTTCATCATCTACGCGTATTTACAATTTTTTGAAAAAGTGAGAATATTATTAGAAAATGATATAAACATTATAAAGTGAATGTCAAGCAAAAGAAAAAGCCAAGTTTTACAATAGATCTAGTCAGTGTTGTTTTTGTAACAATATAGGTTCCGGTACGCTATGTTCTGGGGGTATTCAGATGGGGGTCCACCCCGTTTAAATTTAGCCTCAAAAAGAGCGTTTCAAAACTATTTGGCAGCAAGGAAAAAATTCAGGAATTTGTCTATGATCATTAATTTGTCCTGAAGACTATAAAAATCTTAAACCATCCCTACTTGGCTACATTATTTATAAGATGAGAGTAAAAAGATTATTTGTCTGATAAAGTTTGATTTGTTTTACTCCTATCAAACTGGTTTCTTGAAGTTATGTCTGCTTTTACTGAAAAAAAAAACTGTAATTGCTTTCTAACTGGCATATACTGAAGAGATATAATCTTGTACAAATTTTTAAGCAGAAATTTAAGTAGACGCAGTTGCAAGTTCTATCACATAATTTTAATTTTAATTTCAACAACCTAAAGTTACAAAATATTTGTTGTTCTCTTCAAGCATTCCTATTTATTCCATGTCTTTGAAAATATCAATCACCTTTCTTTACTATGTTAATTGTTTGAACCGCCATTGCTGTGATGTTTGTAGAAACCGCCCATTGTGGGAGGAGCTTATCTAGGCCAATGGCAGTCGTTCACCTTGATAGGCCATTCAACTGCCAATCACAGCGCTCGGTCACGAGTATAAATTCTGCTACACTGTACTCTAGCTTTATTTTACCAGAGATTGATAATGGTGTAACAACCGAAACTGCAGTATCTCGTTGTTTTATTGAAAATGAAATTTTGACAACATCAAGTCTTCTTATTCAGTATGGATAAGTACCACAACAACACCTTCACTATTACACGGAAAGTAATAGAAGAAGCTGGAAAAAAGATCCGCAGACGTATTAGAAACCTCTTTACATAATACTGCCAAGTCTTTGAGGAATAATTAATATTATCAATTTTATAATTTTTCGATGAAATGGAAACCATCTGCTGCAGAGAATTCAGCAGCTTAATTTGCAACTGGAAACTACTTCTTGGCAGAAAATCTGACGTGAAACCGACAACAGACATAAAACCCAAAATTTATCCGTTTCACATTCAGAACACTCGTTTGATAATTTGTTGTATCACTCACAGAACTCATCAAGTTTTCAACGAGAGATATTCCAAGTTTTCGGAAGCACATCATAAGACATTATCTTTAGTTAACGCATATCACAGACCGTCTTTTTAGAATTCCCCACTCACTCAGACTTGTCAGAGCATATGACATTCGTAATCGAAAAAACAAGAAACAGCCACTACCTCTAATGGGTCCTAATTTCGACATTTTTTCTACCTTTTCGCTCGGCAAAGGTTGGAGCAATTTATTCAGCTGACAAGTTGGGTTTTTATTTGTCAAGCTACTGTACCTTGAAATCAACAGGAAAGAGGCTGAGAAAAACTTGGTTCATTTTTTGAGAGCAGCCTCAATTCAGCGATGAAGAGGGGGAAAGTGAGAGAGCATCAGAAATGAGAGAATGAGTGAGAAAGCAAGATAAAATGAGGATAGGGTAAGCAAGTGTAGGACGTGCATACGGATTGTGAGTATAGGAGCATATGATGAAGTGAGGTGGCAAAGCCCTTGTTTGAAGTGAGAAGAAAAAGGTAAAGGAGAAGAGAAGAAGAGAAGAAGTTATGAGAGGAAATTGGATGTTTATATGAAACAAAGAACACAACACGTAGGCCTAATCCGTAAAAACGTTTTGAATTTTCATAAAAAGTTCAATTTTTCTTCATTTTTGATGCAACCGAAATTCATTCGACGCTGAGCAAGCCTCAAACCTTTTTTTAATAACAGTATTCCTCCTACTGTGATAGCAGTTTTCATAATCAGGGTAAAAAAGGTGTTCATGATGATAATAATGGATTGGATTCAGTAGAGCGATATTGTTGAATACGTGCATTATCCTCCTGAAACTATCAGCACTCACCCAAGTGATGAAATACACTTGCAAACGCGGAGATTTTCCAATTATTCTGTTGTAGAATTAATTATTCCTTTGGAGGGATGTGGGTTTGGGTTTTGTGGAATTGGTTTTGATTATTATAAGTTCAGGTCTCACAGCTTTCATCTCCTACACAACTTCATAGATGACATCCTATTTCATAAAAGTACAGATTCAAAACGAATTTAATTTACAGTATTTCATAGGAGTTTTAGATTAAAACAAGTTTAATTATTATTTGAGGTTGTGTTGAATTCACCGCGAAGTACCAAATCTGTCCCTGAAGTATTATTCTCGATCCAAATGAACCTAAAAATAAGTTTGAAAACAGAATTAGGATTCAACTGGATCACTTTATCAATATGTTTGAAAAACGTTAACGCACTTTACATTTTAAATGTCAATAATCTCGCTTTGCATGAATTTCAATGAACAGTTTCCATCATCAATAACGATTATCATAACGTTCTACCTCTAAAGTACTTTTAAGACGACAGAAGGTGTTTACAGGTGAGTGGAGGGGGGGAATGTGTGTGGGCGCAGAGAGAGATTGGATAGTACTACAAAGTAAGATAGATTTGGTTTAATAACATTGTGGGTGCTGGCGGTAGTAGAGAGATGGCAAAACAAGAAGAATGATGGATTGAATGATTTGGTCTGACACATGAGAAGAAGAAGAAGAAGAAGAGAAGAGAGAATTGGCGTAGTATGGTGAAATGACTTAAGGAAAGAGAAAAGAAGAAGAAGAAGAAGAAGAAGAAGAAGAAGAAGAAGAAGAAGAAGAGAAGAAGAAGAAGAAGAAGAAGAAGAAGAAGAAGAAGAAGAAGAAGAAGAAGAAGAAGAAGAAGAAGAAGAAGAAGAAGAAGAAGAAGAAGAAGAAGAAGAAGAAGAAGAAGAAGAAGAAGAAGAAGAAGAAGAAGAAGAAGAAGAAGAAGAAGAAGAAGAAGAAGAAGAAGAAGAAGAAGAAGAAGAAGAAGAAGAAGAAGAAGAAGAAGAAGAAGAAGAAGAAGAAGAAGAAGAAGAAGAAGAAGAAGAAGAAGAAGAAGAAGAAGAAGAAGAAGAAGAAGAAGAAGAAGAAGAAGAAGAAGAAGAAGAAGAAGAAGAAGAAGAAGAAGAAGAAGAAGAAGAAGAAGAAGAAGAAGAAGAAGAAGAAGAAGAAGAAGAAGAAGAAGAAGAAGAAGGAGGAGGAGGAGGAGGTGCAGGAGAAGGAAGAAGATGTAGAAGAAAAACAAAATGATCTAAAAGGAGAAGAAGATGTAGAATAAGAATAGGCCCGAAATTGTTGAAAGCAAATCTTTTTTTAACAAGTCTCGTAAAGTATCAGAACAAGAAAAATCCACAGTAGCCTTTACTTCGCAAGATGCTCGATCATCTTTCCTGGACATTTTTCTCGCACTTTTGAACAGCAGAGCTGATGTCAAGCCACAGAACGGGATTTCGATTCCATTAGAAGCCGGCCAAAATTACTCTCCCTCTCACTCTCACTCTATCTCTCACTCTTTCTCTGTCCTTCACCACGGAGATGGATGGATAGAACTTGTTTCAGTTGTTTAGAAGAGATGTAATCGTCACAATTAGTGACTTTTTCGTGTCAATGGTCTTCTCTTGGAGCGGTTTATTGTGCCGAAGTTGATGCTGTTTAGCATACCTTCAGCTACATATTTAATTACTAAAGAAATCATCAAAAAAGTAACTATGATGTTTTCCCTTGAGGATCATTTCCAAGTGAAGTACTTTACGAATCAAGTTTAATGATATTCCAGGCTTGGAGAACTCATAACCTTTAATTCTATAGATAATTATCTACCACCAAGTCTCAACCAATAACAAACAAATTTACAAAAAGAAGTACAGTTCTCAAATTTCAGAAATTTTACAAGCTTCACTAGAGAGCAAGAAACGAAACAAAAAAAGTAAATTTGATGTTTTTTCCCTTGAGGTTTATTTCCAAGTGAAGCAGTTCACCAATCAAGTTTCATGGTATCCCAGGCTTGAGGACAAACGATAAAGAGCTGATGAAATAATAATTGTACTTTATTGATAAAGTTATTTTGTTATTTGAAAAATTATCTACTTTTTCAGTATAACTCGCATTATTATTATTCGTGGTAACCGATATTTTTTTAAAGTAGCTGTTTCCAACATAGAACTCATTTATGATGATTACTAACCTCAAAAGTTATCATCAGAATAAATGTTGGATTATATCGTACTCCAGCCGGTGTTTGGGGGAAACACAATACTATTACTGTTTACATTTTGTTTAATTCAATAACTTTGGATCGGTAGTACAGTTGTAGTGATCCTCAAAACAAGATTTCCCATTGATCGATGCTTTCAGACTTATTTTTTCTGTTAATGAATTTCTTCCATTCAATTTTCAACGATCGTACAAATTCTGCAATCGCAATTTTCAATGCAATTCATTCCATAATCAACTTCACAAAATCACCACATTATTTTCTGCGGATTATGTCATGAAAAATGAACAAGTATGAGAGAGAACTTGAATAGAGAAAAAGAAAAATTGTACGCCAGAGATGTCCACTGAATCTTTCATTTGAAGGAGTAAAACAACTTGATGAAAATATCTCTCCACATTACGATGTCATTGCTCCACGGGTTTATACCCAACATGTTTATATTATGCAAGAAAATAATCCAAGTGTATCTTTACACTCGCGCCCAAAATTGTGTGAAAGGATGGCATTGAACATCGTTGCTGGTGTTGAATTGCGAACTTGGAGGGGAAACTTAGTGGTTGGATTTTCCGTCCGTTTTTGAATGAGTTAGACAAACAGCCAGACGCATTTTCTCAGGCTTTAAACATTTTATTGCCGACTATAAAATGAAGAACTTTGTGAATTTATTGTCAACATGAAGAAGAAGAAGTTGAAGTGGATAACGAAATCCAAACAGAGAAAAACCAGCAGCGATCAAACAAAGAATAGCAGAGAATAAAATTGATTCCAAATATGAGTAGAGTTTATTGTCCTCCTCAGTAGTACTATAAACTATTCGCATTCATTATTGATTCATTCTAAACAGCGTCCATTTTTCTCACTTGTCTCCCCCATTGAAAATTGAACAAAGCTACCGAAATATCTTCTAGTAACGTGTGAGAGAAACAGAAAACATCGAATGAAACTCTTCATACCAAGGACATCCTTATTACTTAGTTCTCCGTAGAAGAGAGTACATTTCAGAGCATTGGGATATTCGCAGTCAATGTAGATCTGGAATATAATAAATCCTTGCGAAACCGCAACGAATACATTGAAAGGATATCCACATCCTACAATAAAAATGATAAAGGAAATCCCGTCCTTTTCGGTTCTAAAAATGTTAATAGTTTCATAGAGTAGAGTAGACCATTACTATTCACAGAAACAACAATATAAACGTCATATTTACAAGGGATTAGATTCTGAAATGTGGTGAACGGTTTATTAATGGAATGTGTCATGAAAATTTTTCTTGTACTCCATTTTCACATCAAGTAACTTACATTGAATTCATAGGAACTATAATGAGTTGCTAATCTATTGCTCAGTGCTCAAACTTCACCATTTAAGATTATGATATAATTTACACAAAAAATGAGAAAATTGTCAAACTGTGATTTTTTTCAAAGTTTTACCGAATTATACTTGTTATAAATCATCTCTACTCTCAAGTCTTTCAAATGGGGTATAGTGGTAGCATAAAAGAGCATGAAATAAGAGTGGAAAACAACATGTTGGCTTCGAAAAAAAGCTGCCATTACCGCACAAAAGCTCTAGAAAAAGTTTCTTTTCGACCTGATTTCGGCCTCATTCAAAGACTAGAGTGGGTTTCAGCTTTTAATAACGAAACTGAATGGTTCTATCGGACACCCATTAACTGACCACCTTCTATGAAAAAAGAGTGTTTCGACTATCTTTTCCCATCATCTAGACAGCTCTGCACAATACAGCACACACATTCTTTTCAAAGATTTTGTCCAATTGCAATGGATTCGCGAGAATCGATACAAAGCGAGGATCGATAATCTATTTTCGTTGATAAGAGGAACATTGGGATAAATGTTAATGGAGTGAGTGAAAGTGAGATCAAAGTGAAATGCTGTAATGGTGTGGATAATCTTAGAATGATATTGAATACTTTAATGAGCTAATGAAATGTTTCAAGAAATAAATGAAAAAAATAAAAGAGAAATTCTCATTCCAGTGATATTTTAACATTGGAATTGGATTAAAGTTTTTTGTTTGATGACAATAATATTGTGCAGTCCTACCTTCGTCATATTATCTCTTATTAGAGATGTATACTCTTTCTATTACTTTCAAATTGAGTCAATTCAATTCGCAAATAAAAATTTACAATTTCATCACATGAAATTGATTTGTTCAATTCCATTGATTTGGCCAGGCGGCGGAGCCTAGTGGACTGGAACACAGACTAGGTATACTTTCTTAAATTATAACTATCAAAGTATCTCTCCTGTCTGTAGCTGGAGAGTCACACTTTCAGTCTGCTATCGTTGCCCCGGTCACCAGTTCGTTTCCCGTTCTGTCTGGCATTTTCTCCCGTAATATTCTTCACCTCATTACCACGCACAAGTGATGCACGTATGTGGGTATCATTTGCAGCAAAAGAAAAAAAGAAAAGAAAAATATTGAATGAGTCTTTTAAAGCACAACTGTTTGCCCCTCCCAGAATACTGTGAGATTATTAATTTCATAAATTTTAAGCAAAAAATCAATGAAGCATTCTTCAACATATTCGCTTCCGTTTCAATAATCTCTACACTGGAGTTAGTTCCAACGCTAACTTATTCAACAAATCTCTCTTCGCCAAGCAGAGATTTCCTGACTTTATCACTTGTTTCGATATTCATTAACTTACTGCCATGAGATATAGTCGACTCAGTTCGCAACTTGGAGCGTGAGTTCAGTTTCAGTATTTCTGGCGAGAGAAACAGAAAGAGAGAATCGGGAGAATAATATACTGAGTTTAGTTTCAGTATTTCAGGTAAGAGAAAGAGAGTGAATTGGGAGGAACAAGAGAGTGAATACTACAGTGAGTTTAGTTTTAGTATTTCTGGTTGGGAGAAACGAGAGAGTAAATAGTATGTGAGTGAAGAATGAGTGAGAACTTGATGAGAGTGAGAAAGCTTAGAGAAACATGATTACATCTCTCGAAAACAACCGAGGCGAAGCCCCAAGTTTTGCTCTCTTCTGCTGCAGATTCGGCTGAGAAATGGAAGACCGCACCAAGTTTGTCTATTATAAAATTTAAGCGAGCTCCAGCGTTTGCATTGTTAACGCTCGATTCCATCCAATTTGGTGTTTGTGGGTTGTGCTGAATCAACAGCACCTTCTGCTTCTTTCCAGCTATTTTCATAATAAATCATCTAGCTTCCGACAGTTATTCTCATTGAAAATTATACAATGTGTATGAACGCTTATAAAAGTTTGCATGTCTTGTGCTCTATTGAGATTTATATCCTTAATCCATTCTTGATTATCTTTTAACTGAAAATAGTAGAATTTTATAACATAAAATAGATTCAATTCTCTCTCTTTTCAATGAGTTTCATTGAGCTCACTGCTGGCGATCAAGTTTAACTTCGGACAACAGCACTATGTTTGATACGAAATCAAATAATAAAGCAATAAATAAATTAATGAATCACTTGAACTTTTTTCAAATAACTAAACTTGGTAAAAACTTGGAGCGATAAGAAATACACATACAAGGTACTCACATAACACACATACACAATACTCGTATTGTGTATCTGTATGTGTACAAACACCCATACTTGTACTAACTTATGAAATTGCAAGTACTTAAACTGGTAACTGAAAAATCAATTGAATTGATCAAAATTCAGCCTTCCTCCCTCCCTTGAAAATGAGTTAGTAGAACTCGAGAATTTTTATTTTGAAGTCTATCTCGAATGTCTAAAAATTTACAAGGGCTGTCATTAAAGTCAATTTCCCACATTTTTTTTCTTAGTGTAAAACATAATTTTATCAGCTTTCCCTATACATCAATGAAAACTTTATTTTACACACTATCTTTATCAATGCATTTCAGTAGACGCACAAACAATTTTTGTAAATCCTCTTTTTAGACTCAACCGCCAAGCCGTTGAGTAATTTTGTAACTTCATTCTTGAGTTTGTCGTCCGTCTGGAATTTGAATGATGACAAATTCTTCGATTTTATTGTTATGGACAATGAAACGTGGCGCTTCCACTTCACCCCGGAAACCAAGGATAAGTTGCAATGGTGGAAACACAGTTATCTCCCAAGCCGAATGAACGCAATCCGCGGGAAAGGTTGTGGCAACTGTGTTTTAGGACAGGAAACGCGTTTTCCTTATCGACTTTATGCCTCCGAGGACCACCAACTCGGATAGGTACTGGAAGTCCCTTCAAAAACTCCAAAGGTTGATCCTGAATCGCCGAGGAGGAAAACTCACTTGTGGTTACACCATGGTAATGCACGTTCGCACTTCTCACGGCTCACCAAGCTCTGCTGTACCCTGTACTGCGGTTCCTCATCCACCCTACAGTCCTCATTTGACATGCTGTTATTATCATCTCTCCCTAAAATTAAACCTCAGCAGACTCGAATTCCAGACAGATGACTAAGTCAAAATCGAAGTTACAAAATCTCTAAACGGGTAAGCGGTAGAGTCTAGAAAAAGGATACAGAAAAATTGTTCGTGCGCCTACTGAAATGCATTGATAAAGATGACGATTATATAGCAAAATAGAGGAGAAAATAAGCTTTTTAGTAATGTAGAATGGAATAGAATAAAATAGAATAGAATATTCATTTTATTCATGTAGATTACAAAGTATGTCGCTTAAATTCTAGGTCATGATAGTTATTACAATGAACGTCATTTAAAAATAGTAATTACAGTATCGGATTCACTGAAGAAAACATGAGATAAGGGAGATTTTAAATGAAAATATATAGGTGTAAGTTTAATTCTAGATTGTTGAAGTCGACTTGAGTTCTAGTTCTAGTTCTAATGTATAGGGATAGCGGAAGAAATCATATTTTACTCTGGAAAAATATGTGGGAAAGTTACTTTAACGACATCCCTCGAAAGATCTTGTGCAGCAGTAAAGCCGATAGTGATGCTGAAGCAAGAACTTCGCACAACAGTAATGACTTAATGATATGATGAAAAGTCAAGTTGAATAGAGTTCTGAATGAAGTTCCGAGTAGAAAATAAAACATCTGAGAAGAATGGGTACTCAAGTGATCTTTTTAATGTTCTTTTAACGTACAAATAAAATATCCCCATAACTTGTTTATCAACTTTCAGATCCAGTAGGATGACTGCTCTTTAAAAACATTGAGGAATATTTGAAAATAAAGAACATAAACTTCATTCCAAGCGGAAGTTCAATATGGTCATTGTTAGACAGTACAAGCTGATCTTATACAGATAACTTTTATAAATGAGCTATACCATTATCGGTGTATAAATTTATCTATTGCCCTTATCTAATGATATACTAATGATATACTATCATTTATCTATTGACCTTAGCTAGTGTACTTAGTTCAATATACTTGCCATTATTAATTTATCAAATTCAAATCGACTTGTTTCACTCATTCCAAAGCTTGATAATTCTAACGTACCGAAACAGTCAATAGAATACTTGAGTAATCTAGAAGACTAATTGGATACCATTTACATTATATACACATGCAGTTATGAAAATGTACTAAAATTATCCATAATCATCAAATTGGATTTATATATTGACACAGATCAAAATTAAAAGAACGTTTATTAGAAAATCTGCAACGAAAACGTTTCTAATTTTTTGATCAAGAAGTTGAATTAACCGGAATACAATATGGTATCGTTGTTACCAATTAATTGATTAATTAGAGTTACTGTACTCGTTTCCATAAAGAATATTGATATTATTTGTGACTAAAATAAAACAAAATAGAGTAAAAGCAAAGTTGTGCAAAATAAAGACCATGGTCACATCCTGTGAGCATTGTTCGTCAGAATTCCTTACAAAAAAATTATTGCTTTATTGTCCTGGATAAACAAATCTGGTGAGACTCGTCAAAACTAATTTTCAAGTTATGTTCTTACTTATTTTCAAGTTAGCGATTGAATACAAATTGGAATTCGGATTAGAACTTGAAATTTAAAAATGAAGCGAAATAAATTGGAATGAGGTGGAGCGATCAATGTATAAAAATACATTGAAACGAGGATTGATAGAGATGTGAGTATTTGAAACTATTATGTCTAGTATAAAGCAGAGCTTGAATTTAGATGATGTAGATAATTTGATCGTAAATTAGTCCAATGTTTTTAAAATCTTGTCTCCAGAAAATCTACTTTAGCAGCTTCTATGCTGCCTGATCTCATTTACCTTGAAATTATTTGAATAGGATCACCTTATTAGTCATATCCAATCAAGCTTCAACATACTTTATCACCTTTCAGCAAAAACTATTAGCATACTAGTGTTTTTGCGAACGAGCTAATAGATTGCAAAAAATCACGCTCTATTATAGGTTACAATTATAATCTGAGCGTTTCATCAGTTCAGAAGAACAACTAATAAAGTCATTGGATTTTATCTTCCAAACCACTTATCACTTTCGAATGGATGTGTTATTAACAATGCTAATCACCTAATAAAGGAGTCACATCTACAGGTATTAAAGAAGTTTGAGTACAAGCAATAAACATCAACCTCGTATAATTTGATGCTTCGGAATCCTATTAGAGGAATTTTTATGACTCAATTTTATAACTATTACTTTTCACCTTCTTATTACATTTTGTTATTGATCATAGATTGAGTAAATGGTGGTTGAGACCAAACCAGTAGTGGTACTTAATCAATTTAAAAAACAACGTTGGCTTTCTGTAACCAATTCAACTGGGGAAGGTCGAACCGAATGAAGCAATTTTTAGGAAAATATGCTTTTGTCTTCTGTCCTCTTTATCTCTGTAACGAAGATTTTTTATGGTGAGGTTTCTCTTTATTTTCATTAGTACAAAACACCAAAAAGTATTCTCAAAGAGTAGAGGTACGGTACACTCAGTTTATGCGCTCAATTTACGTCTAATATTTCTTGAGACGTTATTCTTCACACTAAAATGAAAAATTTATTGCAAAAATGTTCTGTCATTTGAATAATGAATTCGTAGTTATTCTTGAAAGTATTGTATTAAGAACTACGCTTTTTAGTTTGAAACTAAGTTTTTAGTGTTCAACAAAATTCTCAAATCTTGATCATTGGAGAAGGTAGAATATTCGTTTTGAACAAATTACTATCTGCAAAAATGTTATGTGGGAAATTGTGAAATGAAAAGAAAGTACATTCTTGATCATAGGTCCATGTCCACTAGTCTACATCTATCATGTTGATTTTATATAAAATAACAATGTAAGCATATTGGAGCATACATTTGGCGACCTGCATTCAATGTGGATTCTCCTCAATCAAATCAGAAATTATAATCCAGCGGGACAGTTCCTTCCGCGAAATAATGAACAGATTAATGATTCATGTCAGGCGATGCTTGGAGTAATAAGGTGAAGTTTGATGAATGGATGGTCTTCTAAGCACTAAATTCTCCCTCTTTTACTACTCTCTTTCTCACTCTCTCACTATCTCACACTCTCTCTCTTACTCACTTGTTTGATGAATATAGTGGAACCCCAGTGACTCATGGCAAGATCGAGACAGTCGAACATGGTGTGTCATATTGCTATGTATGAACACTGAACAAGTAGGTACTTGAATTTGGGATCCTGATAAATCTAGAGAGTATCAGAATCCTAAAGTCAGAGTCAGGTTGATATCAGCAACTGATAACTTTGGTATCAGTATGGTACAAGGGTATCATACTTACTTTGATTGGTTGCACTGAGATCATTCCTCAGTTAAATTTATTCAAACATTCAACCTCCAATTAGGTATTCTCCTTTTTGCAACGGATAGTACAATAGGTTTGAGCTCAATAATATAATTCCTCTATATTCCTTCAATTCCTCCTTTTTTTATCGTATGGCTTTTATTGGTGGGGAGACCCTTACGGGTAGGTCCCACCTCGCCTCATTGCACAATTTTTTGTGTCTTTTTGTCTTTTTTAATTTATTCCTCCTATAATAATTCATCTTCCAAATTACCTATTCGAGTGGGAACGGAGAGTTTTGAAATGGAATGGGATGGAATGTAAGAAATGGAGATCACCATACATAATCTTCATATTATACTTACAATAATATCAAGCGAATAATATAATCACTATCAGCAACTATTTTCGTATGGAAAACTTGTTAGTGGTTACTCACCTAAGTAATGCTCTATACTTGCCTTAAACCTGTACCGGTACCATACATTTTCAAGGTTTTTTCTGTCAAACCAGATACTCGCTCAACTTATAAATAATCCTGAGGCTTACAATGAGATTATGAAGAGCTTAAATGAACGACTTTTGCAGCTTCAACTAGTATAATTCGCGTAGGTACTGACTATGCGAAGCGGTTTCGCACTACTTCAATTTACCTGATCTACATATTTAAACTTGCACTCTATGTTACACGTGTATTACTCACCGCAATGCCCCACGGTACACTCCCAAGAAGACAAGACATTTTCAAATTATTTCAGCGCTAATATAGCCTGCTTAATACATATAATTGAAAATAATGTCACACCTGAAGCTTGGTTCACTGCATAACTCATACGTATCCTACTCTAAGTATGTGAAAGGATATTACGCATTTAATTATATCTACACTGGAAGTTTATGTGCGACAAGAATAGGTGGGGCTCAATGATAGGTTACAGTAGTAGCTATGCGAGATGTATGAATGTATAAATTTATAGATGTGAGGATTAAACAAGAAATTCAAAGTGCTAAGAAACTGTAACAGAAATCTAAGTAACGTTTTGCATCTACTCAAACTTATAATTTAATAACGCATAATTTAATCTAGCATACAAAGATCTACCTGATCAATCTTCTGGACAACAAGTAGTACTCTTTAATGAGAGAGTAGTTTAAGCATGCTTGGCGGCCAAATTAAATTGAGAAGATTATCGGTAATGATGTTGAACAGATGGATCATTAGTGTAAATGAGCAGGTAAGTGCTTTTGGGCGCACTGTAATTTATCAGCAAGAAATTATTATTTTTTCCATCCCAACAATATTGGTGTCTTGCTGCATTATATCTTTTGAAATCTGGCAAGTGTCCTATTGGACTAATATTCATTACTCTCGACTACGATTAGATTGAACAGGTTGTAAAGTATGATAAAATAACATGTTTTAGGTGAGTGGGAGACCTTTCAATAATCTTAATATTGTATGATGCTGACTAACTATTACTGTCCGTATAATATTTTACTAGAATACATAATACATTATACTATAGTTCGAATAAAACTAGTTGTCCCTTGGCCTGGTGCTCAAGAACCACTCACTAGAGACGTTTTTGTCATTTGATTCATTGATGCTAACATTGAATCAAATGGTCAGCTGTTCGGACATCATACTTTCTGACAAAAACGTTTCTAGTGAGTAGTTCTTGAGCACTAGGCCAAGGGACAACTAGTTTTGTTCGAACTATAGTAATATTATATTGTACTAGTACTAACTATAATACAGAACAAAATGCAACAGAATAGATTTCTACTAATCCAGTAATGTAAGCCTCTTCGTCCATTTTAACCGTTTTCGTCTGTCGTTCGAACCGCCGGCCATATAATTCGCATTACCTTTTTGTATGGTCGGACGTTTTTGGACGAAAGCGGTCGCAGTGGACGAGACGGCTGAGAATGCTCCCATCAGAGCATTCCAACCAACATAATGTGCAAAATAAAATTGCAAACGGAAGTATGAAGAAGCAATAACGTCTCCTTTGTTGGCAAAACGTAAAATACAATGATTTTAAATTCTTCTATAGAGATTAATACTGATAATTATGATGAATGATACCGTGAAGGCTTCAAGACATGAATAATGTCAGTAACTCCTACAACCTGTTAACAGCTATAATTTGTATTTCGAATAATTATCTATCATCACAGTACGAATTTAATTAAATTTTCGAGCGTTCCATCAAATATTTTGGAAGGCACATCAATTGAGAATTCAATAAATGAGCTTTTACAAAGTTCAATGCAACAGAAATGACTATCAGCAGCTGTCTAAAGCCCTTATTAGTGTCTCATTATTGAAATGAGGAAGTTTGGAGATGAAATTAATGTTGTAGTTAACTGGAACTCTTTATTGCCAATAAATATTTGTCTTGATTTCCATTCGTGAAGGAAATATACTGATATTTGGATGATGTCTTCATTCGTTTCACTGATTTATTGAGTCGGTGTTTTAAAAGCAAAATAACAAATTGAGAATGGAAAAATGCCATTACTTAATGATTGGACTCTTTGGTCACATCTATCGGAGAAATCTTCAAAGTTCTATTTCTAATTCTGATTGCTCATTTAGGTCTTCCAATTTACTCGGCAAATATTGACTCCCGAACCTAATAGGCTCGGAATATCTTTGACTGTAGATGGAAGAGAAAGTGAATCGATGAATCATTTGGAGCCATGAAGTCTTCTTCCAGCTTCATAAGAGATTAACAAATTTCGTGTTTTATCTTTGGACACAGGAACTCCATCAACTGATGAGTGAATCAAGTGTATTCAGAGAGCGTATAAGAGCCTTCTGTTTTGGTCTTAGCTCTACATCAATGTCATTCACTTGTAGTGGGCATAATATATCTTGAATAATCAGCTTGTTTCCTATGAGAACTCAATTCATGTATCTTGAATAATTTACTTGCTTCCTATCAGCCATGTTTATGTAGCAGCAATAGAATCAATTTTGAAAATTTTAACGAGCAGCAAGTTGACTTTCTGGAATTGCATTATCAAACTTACTTGAATTATATTATATTTATTTTTATGAAATATAATTTAATAAATATTAAATGTATTTGAGGTGGACCGCGAGAGATTTAGGAAACTATTCAAGATTGATAACATTTTATCAATAAATAGAATACTGATTTCGAATATTAATGAAATATTCCAGATTCTATTAATGTAGAATGTTTTTATGATCGAACATCAATGATCCCAGAAGCTTCCAACTACTTTTCAACTCACAGGGTATACATCATTCATACACTGAACCAATTACTGGATAATGTAATTATAGATTACAATTATAGATTAATTATACTGATTACCAATTATAGGACACTGACAGGAGGACACATCAATTACACTCATCACACCTGAATTTAAGGGGTGTAATCTTTTCAGCTTGATTTTCTGAATATTGTTGATTGAAAATAAGTGGAAGTTTATAAGCTGCTGAAGAAAAAAGAGGTGATAGAAAATGGGAAGAAAGAAGGAAAAAAGGATTGAAAGTCGAGAAAAGAGGAGAAGCTTGAGAGAAATAATGTTCGAAAGGAAGAGGATAAGGAGGAGCAATGAAGAAGGGTAGGAGAAGATAAGATAAGATAAGATTACTTTATTCATGTAGATAACAAAAATTATAACTGCTTAGATACTAGATTACAAAAGTTGTAAGTACGGTATAAGTAATATAATTCTAATAATTTTATGAATTGTAACTAATAATTTTCAACGATGTAAAATGCAATCTAATAATGTGAACATAAGTGAGATTTATCTACATGAAACGGCGAAGTTTGGACATATAAATGTCCATTCTTGGAAAAGGATGTCCAAGGACATCCTTTCCATTAACACTTGGCCGTGAAGAGAAGAGAGAGGAGGAGATGGAGAAGCATGAGAATAAGATGGAAAGGAGCAGAAGGAGAAGGAAGAGAAGGAGGAGGAGGAGGGAGGAGGAGGAGGAGGAGGAGGAGGAGGAGGAGGAGGAGGAGGAGCAGGAGGAGGGAGGAGGAGGAGGAGAAGGAGGAGAAGGAGGAGAAGGAGGAGGAGGAGGAGGAGGAGGAGGAGGTGGAATAGAGAGGAGAAGGAAGAAGAGGAGGAGAAAGAGGAGGATGAGAAGGTGAACGAGAAAGGAGAGGGCGAAAAATTTACTTTCAACTCCGACTTCAACCTTCAAGAAAGAATCTGATGAACTAAGAAAGTAGGCTACAGTACAGTGGAACAAATAGAAACATATGTGCGCGCTTTCCTTCAATCTATCGCAATAACATCAAGAAGTCCAGAAAAGAGCTATAAAATTCTTATCCAAAACGAACAAGTTAATCAATGATGAGTCTACACAATTTTTCAACTCACCTAACCAATAACCATGAAATTGGAACGCACATAAAATAATTGACAGTCGACGCATTTTAATACTGTGTCCAGTTTTATGGCGAGCGGCCTTAGCTAGCATAGCATTTCAATCGTCTTACGTACATATGTGAATATTACATATGTAGCACCTTAGGCGGTCCATGTAATATTCATATATTCACGCCAAATGAAATCTAGTGTATGTCGCTATTTATACGACATGGTCCTACAGCTCTGTATTTCGTTCAGAGCTGCAGCTCAATAGCTAAGTTCTAATTTTATTCTCTTACGGGACTGGTTAGTTCCGCTCCCGTTTATCGGCAGGTATCGCTTTTATTGATCTACTGGATCTTATAAACATGTTAATAAACCCATTCAGTATTTATTGCTTCCGATAAATCTATTTTATGTGTTTGACCAATGTCGTACCTAATAAGAGATCATGTCTTTTTCAGAGAACACTCCTTTCGCGCCCAAGCTGCCACCCACAGAGGTTGTTGTTTCTAAGTGAACTTGGAATTGCAATGAAATTGCTTCCACCAATGATTGGCGTCTAGTTTCCAATCAACTGATTTTATCAAACTGCAAATTGTTCAATGAGCATAAACATTAAATACGGTACTGTGATTCGTTGGATGGAATCAATAGCTGTTTGATGTTGAAATGTATCAATAATTTAATAATCTGAATTTCATGTCTGTTACTACAAGAACCAGAGAGAAATGCGCAGAAAATTTCAAAATCTTTCAAAACAGACCTACACTGATTGGTTCCTAAGCAGACCTACTTTCTTGTCAAACTTACTGAACTATTCCAAAAACAAAAATTGGTACAAAAAACACCAACTCAAAATTTTTATTGAATTTTGATGATAATAATCCATACAGCAAAATATTTCAGAACGAATATTGATTCATTTTTATATATAACATTATAATATTGATATATTCTCTTTCATCAAATGGCTCAATTCATCTTGAGTTATGTAGAGTTCTTAAACTGTAGTCTACGTTGAGATCCAATATGATACTCAATTGGCATTCCCATATCTGCCATTCTCTCCATTTCTTTTAATATCATCATCACCTGTTCAGATACATCCTATTACTTTTTTCTATTGTATAGACTTTTTTACTTAGGCCTATTACTGTTTTTAGTTCTTAGGCCTATTACTTTTTTAGTTGCATCGGCCTTACATTTTATAAAAATTTTATTTAACCAATTAATCATGGAGAGGAGAATATCACCAATTTTTGAGGAACAGTCTTAAATTGCTCTCACAAACAGTAAATTCTTGGCATCAACACCTTCAACAACTCTAGCAATAGATAATTAACTCTTGTTAAGTTGTTCGTTCATGTTAAGAAAGGCGGAATCCCTTGAGGAATTAATACATCACATCCGAATATCTTACTGAGTGCGCCAATAATAATTGAGCCAGCTGTAACAAGGGTAGGGATCAGAGCCTAGAGTCTGGTAGATGAGAATAATCCAAATAGTGAGTTGTGTAGCGCCGGGGCAGGCAATTTCAATGCAACCTGTAGACCATTAGTATTCAGGCAGCACAAGCCACAATCGCGGATAAGCCCATTGACAGGGCTCCTGAATGAGGCTCGAGAAACCGTACTCTCACTACTCTCTAGCTGATGCCTCTCTACCTCACTAGTGGGCTTCCACCTCACCATTCTATTAACAGCAGCGAATTGAATCCTTTGAGTAAGACTGTGGCGCAATCTGGACGGAAATCGTGAACATGAAAAAGATAGAAGTTCGGCCCCATCCTTCTAATGCACTTTCTATGTTCCAGTTCACCATCCACTCTTATTAGATCTGTTCTATATCAGTTTTATCCTGCAGCACCCTGCACACTATATGATCGTCCTTAAAATGTGTACTGAGCCTGTTGACAGTGGGAAATACGTGGCAGAGGTGATTTTATCCACCATTCTCCTGAAGCTTGCAAGGCGAAGAGTGCATTCAGTTTTCTAGCTGTATTTTGAAGCAAGATATCAGTTTCCTAGCTGACTTTTGAAAAGCTTATTGAAAATATGGATAATCAATCTTTAATATTGATCTTTAACTTATCATGAATGATTTTGCCATCATCTTGTCACTAGAAGAAGGGTAGTGGAATCTTCAATAATATAGACGTTCTAAACCGTGGCGAAGCGTGGTATACTTATTTGGTCATCGCCGGGTATAGTTCTAGTTCTAAACTGAAAATTGCTAGTATCTTCAAATTTAAACTGCAGGTTGTGAATAAGAAGTGTTTATCGTTTTAGTGTTCAGTTTAGTGTCTGTTTTAAAGTTATTGTACAGTTAGTGACATCATTTAACTGCTTATAACATCTGTGTTTTTTTATTTCTTGAAATTTCTGTGCATTCCTGTTTGCTTCTAGTATCTGTTGATTTTTATTCCTGAATCAACAATCAAATTCCAATTGACTCATTCCATAACGAACTTTCATATATTATTATTTTCAATATTAATCAACCATTGAGGATGTTTGCTACACATTGCACAAGTATTTTCAGCAAGTAGGAAGTCGACTTTTTGTTAGTTCTGGTGAGATACTTGTAAGTAAATTGATCGTTGCTTAATTTATTTTAGTTTATTGTATAATGCAAGAACTCTTCAAAAGCTTACTGTGCAGTTGTATCATCAGTTAATTATTTCAGCTCCAATTGTACAGCTCCGTTCGTAGTGGGAAAATGCATGACACATTATGCTGGTCAGTTGTACCAAAGACAATATTAACTATAAATTGAGACTAGTTTTAAAAATTAAAACTACAATATTAAGAAGTTAGACTGTCTTTGGCTGTAC
Source organism: Laodelphax striatellus (assembly GCA_017141395.1). Lineage (NCBI taxonomy): Eukaryota > Metazoa > Arthropoda > Insecta > Hemiptera > Delphacidae > Laodelphax > Laodelphax striatellus. The sequence continues at coordinate 27,886,397 of CM029536.1, forward strand.
CCCCAGAGAAATATTTCGGCAATCTTCACATTTATACACTTCCATAGTAGGCCTATAGCTAGTCCTCTCTTGTGTCGGCAAACACAAGTTAATACCCCGAAACTCGATTTAGGAAATCGCTGACTCCACCATCTGGCGAGCGACGACAAACAAGAACAAAGAGTGCAAAACTAGCTGGAAGCTGGCTGGCCTAATCAAAGAGAATTTCGGTGAATAATGTCGGACGCGTCTAGAACACGAGAACCCATTGCTAGCCTATAAACGATATGAATCTCAGATGCTATCTAAGCGCCCAGCAACCTTGTTCAACTTTAATGGCGGTGTTAATGAGAAGTGATACGGACGCTAATGGAACGTTGAAACAAGTTTACGACGTTGTGATTGGCGGTTGAATTTCACATTGGTTCGCCTCGACGTTGTTTATGGGCTTCCGAATTTATTATGTGTTGCCTTCTCGGGCGCGCCCTAATTGTTATTTGCGAATCGCCAAGCCAACACTATTAGAATTATAATAGATGAGCATGATTTATTGAATTGTAATCAAACTGGATAGCCGAAAAAGAGAGGATGAGTTTGTGAAGTGAGAATTGATTGGGGAACGACCATGTGGGCGAAATTGGGAAGGAAAGTTTCGGGGTGAACAGAATACTTTGAATACGCTGTGTAGTGTTGTCTATGTACTCTGGATATCGATTTCCACAAGGACTGTAAATAGTGAATGAGAACATCTACATAGACTACGATAATTCTCGTTTAGTTAGCAAACAAAAGAGGAGAGATCCTGATTCACATCTAGCTAACAATTCCGATTTTTTTTAGTTTCAGAGAATTTTATTGGATAATTAAATAAACATATTTCTTAACATAAAGATATAAAAAGAGAGATAAATAAATAGGAATTCATATTAATTTCTTAGAGTTATAGATTAGGACCAAAATGAAACAAATAAATTGACACTGAAGAACTTAGAAGAATTCATTATCAAAGTGAAGTCTTATCTGAGAAGAGTCCAAGAGTATTTAATAATTTCAAAAAACCTTTTTGAGTATGATAAAGCTTTTTCTACTATTTTCGATTATTTGATGTAGTCAAAACCACGTATTTAATAAAACAACGAGATACTGCAGTTTCGGTTGTTACACCGTTATCAATCTCTGATAAACTACAGATAAAAAACGTACAGTGTAGCAGAATGTATACTCGTGACCGAGCGCTGTGATTGGCAGTTGAATGGCCTATCAAGGTGAACGACTGCCATTGGCCTAGATAAGCTCCTCCCACAATGGGCGGTTCTTCAAACATCATAGCAATGGCTACCGCCCATCACAGAACCGCCCATTGTGGGAGGAGCTTATCTAGGCCAATGGCAGTCGTTCACCTTGATAGGCCATTCAACTGCCAATCACAGCGCTTGGTCATGAGTATAAATTCTGCTACGTTGAACTTAAGCTTCAGCTTACCAGAGATTGAGAATGGTGTAATAACCGAAACTGCACTATCTCGTTGTTTTATTAAGTATGTTGCTTTGACATCATCAAGTCTTCTTATTCAGTATGGATAACTACCACAACATCACCTTCACTACTACACAGAAAGTTTCGATTATTTAATAATTTCAAAAAAGCTTTTTGACTATGATGATTTTAGATATTCAAAATTACAAAAATCCAAAAATATCAAGAGCTCCAAAACTAGTTCAATATTCTATACAAAACTTCAAAGTGTTATCAATCCTTGGTCAACGTTTGAAAAAATCATAATGTCATAAATCATCCAATGAAATTCTGTTCCCTAATTATTCATTGAATAATATTTTACATCACTTACAGTAACTGTAAGTTACTGTTACTGTTAGTGATGTAAGTAACTGTTAAGTAATGAAATTATGACAATGAAAACTACAATATTATGCAATATTACTATTAATAGTTTGTGTGGATTTTTCAAATAAGTACGAAATCTACTCAGATTTTTATAATTGAAAATGCTTTCAAAGACTAATTGAACAAGATTTTGAGATGTTTTATGTTATCAAATTCTTTTTTTTATTTGATGATTTTCACTACCTTATAGAATTCTTTTTCGTGAAATTTACACCCGCCACCTTCATCCCTACCCACAAAACTTTTTTATGCAACAAAAAAAGACGCCCAATACATATTGAACATCTCACCCAACATTTCGCCTCTTTGCTGTTGTGCTCTCTTGCTTATCATTTCTTCTATGCTTCAATAAAACTACAGAAATTTCTAAGGAATGCTAAGAGCCGAGCGTTGACTACGAGGTGAGTTTGCAGGTTCGATGGCTTCGTAACGACCGCTGCAGGCTAATTTGTTTAAATGAAAATATTATCCGCGACAAAATCTCCCTGTGGAGGCAATGAGGGATGAAGTCATTAAATAGAAGAGATACTTTGTGGCAGTGAAACCGCATCTCCCAAGGCTGCAGAATCACGCCCTTCTCGCACTAATATACAGCTAGCGGCTAAGCCAAGTATACATTAGCTCCAATCCATAGGTATACTTATATAATTCAGCTGATACAAACAGTTGAGACAAGACCGTCGCCGATAATTTGTGGAATGGTCATGAAGTACCTCGTGGTTCACACTTGGCCACTCACGCACGCGCAAAAGTGAGAATCCGCGCTCTTCACTTCTCGCGGAGAAATTCTTTCTGATTCATGGCACGATTTTCTCCCACACCAGACTCCTCCATTTCTTGTCTTTTTTCTGCATCTTTCCTCCACTATTGTCGAAGCCTAGCGAGGTGAGAATTTAGTCTTAACAAAAAGCTAACCGATAAAGAGTGGTAGAGATGAATAGAAAATGTGTGCAAATCTGAGTGCTTTTGTTGTGCATTTACCTGTGAAAGTTTGTGAAAGAGAAACAACATTTTATTGAAGTTTCTGGAATGGACGTGATCGATGGGTCGCAATATAATTTGAATAACATAGAACTCACCATGGTAGATACTTGATAAAAAATAGTAGGCTACTCTAACAGAAAGTAGGTTAGGAATAATATATTATTGAATTCAGTTTGAAAGTTTTGGAACCTTCAAGTTTATCCTTTCTCTAGAAACCAAAGAAATATAATAATGCAGAATCGTTTTTCTTGTACAAGTTTAGAAGTTTCAATTATGAATTTTTAGATTTAAAATTTTAAATTAACTTTATTTTCATCAGAATATGAATGAATCAAATAAAACAGGTGCATTTCTGTAAACAATATTTGAATTTAGAAAATAATTTATCACTTAATGTGACCTGTTTGGCCAAGAAACCATGGTCCTTTTACCACAAATGGATAGTAGAATTGACAAAATCATTGTGTTATCATTCTAATTATTATTACTTGAACACTTTTTAAAGGAGTTTTGAATAATTTTTTGGATGATAAACATGTTTAATAATGTTTTGTACTTCGTCTTATGGAATAATTATTCCATCTACTTCTTAATCTTTGTTCAATGAAATCTAACTCTGATTATATTTCAGAATCGGCTTTACAATATCTCATCAGGCATATTACAGAATCAATCAGCACCTCAGTAACTGCATTAAATTTAACAAACAATCTTATCGATAGCAAAATTTTCGATTTGATGACTCTAATGAAGTCTATGGAAAGTGAAAATATTTATGTTGCGACTCAAGTGAGCTGGAATTGTTTTCTCAACCTTTCCGCCTATATTTACATTCTGTCAGTCGGCAAAGTTGATTAAAGTCAAAGAAGATTTAGTTATAAAATATAGTTTACATCATAAAATCAGAAGGCGAGGAGTTTCCGACTTGGCTCACTTCGCTCGTTGAGTTCAAGTAAACAGACTTTGAAGTTGGGACCCAGTTGCTACTATGATGACGTTTCTCTTATCAGAAACTTCCTAGCAACATCTGCGAATCAGCAACGCTGCCAACAAGACATAAAATCAGGCAGGAAATGTTTGCTAATATACGGCTCCGTAACTTACAACTTGGGCCTACCTGAGCAACAAAGAAACAAAGAAATTGATGAGTAATCTCCAAATAACAAGCACTTCTAGCAATTTTTTGTAAGTCTATTCCAACTATCATTGATATGATTATTAGCGATTAGAATCATCATACACTAAAGTGATCTGATTACTGACTTCATTAGAACATATTCCCATTGCAACTTATCCACAATCATTAAAAAATACACTAATATTATAGTTCGAATAAAACTAGTTGTCCCTTGGCCTGGTGCTCAAGAACCACTCACTAGCTGACCATTTGATTCATTTGATTGATGCTAACATTGAATCAAATGGTCAGCTGTTCGGACATAGGACTTTCTGACAAAAACTTTCAGGTGAGTGGTTTTCGAGCACCAGGCCAAGGGACAACTAGTTTTATTCGAACTATAAAGACTTGTCACACTATAGCTGAACAGATCTAAGTTGAGAAAAATAAATTTTATATATCCGTACATTTAAATCAACACTATAATCATGAACAATGAACTATCTTAACTTTATCTCCAATTTTGCTCCCGATGAATTAATAAATGAATAATTATTGCATTTTCCATCTACATTATTATTATTCTATGCGTATGAATCTTACATAGTCAGTTTGTTTTTTATCTTGTGACTTCAAAAGTTTTTGAGAAGAAACTTTTGATGGCTGTTAAGTTATCACAGGTGTGTGCAGGAAGCATGATAAATAATTTTTTAAATAATTTTTTTCCTCTTAGTCGCAAGAGGAATTTTTTTAATAAAATTCTTATTTCGTTCATCTTCAGCTTCGTGCATTGATTCTATTCAAGTATGAATCCGATGTTGACTCTCATATGGATCACAGTAATATTCAGAAAGGCACTTCTCAAAGAGTATAATTATTATAGCCTACATTTTTGTTTGTTTTTCTCATACATCGCTTATGATATTCTAAACCTATAATCACGTTTATAAAAGCGTTTCAAAACCTTTAATTTGAATCATTTTGAAGACAGTCTAATTCTATACAAATTATTGGATGGTTAAAGATATTCGAATCTAGTTCAATTTAAGTTCAGCTTCATCAATCGCTAGATCCTAGAAGAGCTTTAGAGGTGTTATCTTGATGATCGATATAGTAAAGTATCGTTGTAAATCTGTGTAGCTAACCTTAGTTAGTTACATATAGTTCGGACAAATATTTCAAACTGACGTTTGGCTCGTTAGCTACCTCACTGGAGAACGTCCAATAAACGGGATTGATTGTTAGCCACGTCAAATTTATGTGGAATTATCACTATTATTTTTGTGTTTCCCGCTCCTGAAAACGTCGGATTGCAATTTAGACTGACGTGTTCTGTGAGCGATGCAACTGTAATTTGATTATAAGTATCTTCTCGTGTCCAGGATTATCAATTTGAAACTTTCTTCCTTCACAGGTTATTATTAAGAATCTATTAAATTGCATCTGAAACTTGAACTGGATGATTGTTATTATCGCTTCAGCTTAACTGATTTTCCAAACGCCTATTTCACAGGAATGCAGTTGGTGGGTCTCTAGTGTGAAAGAAGCACAGTTCTAGGAAAGAAGTCATGCTGTTTTACTGTAAACATTATCAACAGTTCGCAACAGTAAGTAAAATATTGCTCTTTTATGTTTCTGGCCTGAATGTTTGGCGAAATTTTCAACAACGGACTTTTTCAAGACATGCCAGACTGGTCAATGATTTTTTACAAGGTACTTTACTGCAAGCAACAAAAAAGATGTTTGCTGAATTTGTGAGCTTCACTCATACATCTTGCTCCGTCTCCTTGAATAGAGGGAAACAGTCTGGGATAAATAGTCTAACTATATTACTCTCACTGCAATACTTTAAAGAGCTAACTCAAATGAAACTCTTCAAACGCACTCTCACTGACATCTTTATTGTCATTTTACTTGGAACTGTTGATAATGAAGAAAACAATCAAAATGCAACATTTAAATTAATTTTATGCTACAATTACTTTGAATGTACTTTATTCATAACCCAACTTCTCTACTCCCCTACAATTAAATTCTCATCACAAATTCAAAAGCTACCATCCAAATTTTATAAATTTTGAGTACCAAAATTGGAATTCAGTAGTTTTTTTTTTTTTATATATTTACGATTTATAATTGTATGTTGTGAATTATATTCCATTCTCCTAACATGCAGTCTAATTGATTTTATATCAAATGAGAACTATAAAAGTAATAAAAAGACATATTAATTTGAATCGTTACACTAATGAATGCAATCATACATTAATAATTAATGTATGATTGTAATGTAGTTATACATTATAACTATTATAACAAATTAGCAATAATAAATTAAAATTATAACAAATTTATAATTTGTGATTTATTGTAATAATAACCAATTGTAATAATAATAATAAATTATTATTATGAAATGAATGTATAATAATAGACTGAGGATACAGTAAAAATTGGAAAATGTATATGGAATATAAATTTCTATAAATAATGTAATGATGTGAAATTTGAAAAATCATTCTAGATTCACAAAAATTTCAATTCATCTTCTTCTGTTCTCAATAACTAACAGAGCAATAGAGTACAGTTCAACAGAACAATAGAGCACAGTTCAGTTTCAACCTTGAAAAACAGGGACATAATGCAATAATGTGAGAAGGAGATGATTCGGAATTGAAAATTGCATGCCGGGTGGGAATTGATTGAGATGCTAATTAGGCGAGAAGTTATTCTAGTAAGCTAGCTATCAGCAATGATTCCAGCAGCTGTGAGCGGATAGCTGCTGAGCGGAAAAGATTACTGGCGAAATCCAATTTAGTGCCATAACACGGCGTCGAGGCGAACATCCGGACTAGAGCCAGGTAAGAAGAGGAAAAACAGATGAGAAGAAGAAGGAGTAGAAGGAGGAGGAGGAAGAGGAAGAAGAAAGAAGAAGAAGAAGAAGAAGAAGAAGAAGAAGAGGAGGAGGGGTGGACGAGGAGGAGGGGTGGACGACGAGGAGGGGAGCAGAAGAAGAAGATGATGATGAAGAAGAAGATGATGATGATGAAGAAGAAGAAGAAGAAGAAGAAGAAGAAGAAGAAGAAGAAGAAGAAGAAGAAGAAGAAGAAGAAGAAGAAGAAGATGATGATGATGATGATGATGATGATGATGATGATGATGATGATGATGATGATGATGATGATGATGATGATGATGATGATGATGATGAGAAGAAGAAGACGAAGAAGAACAAGGAGAAGAAGAAGAAGAAGGAAGAAGAAGAAGAAGAAGAAGAAGAAGAAGAAGAAGAAGAAGAAGATGATGATGATGATGATGAAGAAGAAGGAGAAGAAGGAGAAGATAAAGAAGGAGGAGAAGATGAAGAAGGAGAAGACGAAGAAGAAGAAGATGATAAAGAAGAAGAAGAAGAAGAAGAAGAAGAAGAAGAAGAGGAGGAGGAAGAGGAGGAGGAGGAGGAGGAGGAGGAGGAGGAGGAGGAGGAGGAGGAGGAGGAGGAGGAGGAGGAGGAGGAGGAGGAGGAGGAGGAGGAGGAGGAGGAGGAGGAGGAGGAGGAGGGAGGAGGAGGAGGAGGAGGAGGAGGAGGAGGAGGAGGAGGAGGGAGGAGGAGTGGAGAAGAACAAAAATTAGAGAAAAGCGACGGGAAATTGAAAGTAGGTACTTGTTTCCGTTGCCTTGGAAACAATGAAGCGAGGAGTCAAGAAGGCCATGGCGGCATTGCATCGCAGTCAGATGAAATGCTATTCGTTGGTCACTCACTCACTTGCCGTTTTTTGTCATTCGTCTCTCTAACCAAAATGTTTGCCCAAACTCAAGTGTTCACCTGTGATAACAGACGCTCGGATAATTTGAAACTGAAACGAAATAAAAACGTGGCGGAATTGAAAAGAATGCCTTAGCATTGTCAACGTGATGACTTACTTCTTTCTCTGTATCTTATAGGAGAGTAATCTCCGTTCAAAAATAATATTATGGATTCTCAATTAAAGCTTTTAATTTTTTAAAAACATTGAAGTGTCAACACAGCCTTCTTCATAGGTCTTCTTGATAGGATAGTGGATTATGCTACAAATCAATACACAAAAGCGGGAAGCGGGTTGGTCCCAGTGGCAGAGGCGAGGCTAATCGGTGAGATTAGATAAGAATGCTCCTCTGAGTACAAAAATTTATGAGCTTCAAAATCGCTTCCCGGTGGTTCGGAACCTACCTAGAGCTAGGTCCATTCATATCTCATCATCATCCTTCCATTACCCACGCACAAGCTTAGAGCTTATGTGGGCATCATCCCTAGCAAAAAAAAGGTTGTAATGAGCCTTGTCAAAACAGGACACTCATTGGTTTAAACCTTTGTTTATTTATTTATATTCTATAAAACAATATACATTTTTAAAACATGAAGTTACATTTCATAGAACGTGCACAATCTAGTACAGTACAATATGTTTTTTTTTATATTCCACTTATCACTTCTTACAACATAATCTTTTGAAATAATCAAAAGAAGAATTCAATGATACTAAGAAGGAAATTTTCTAGTTGAATTACTGTGGAATGTATATAGAGAGAGAATTTTCTTTATCAAATTTAGAGGACTCTTTTGGGCGAAGGCTCTGATAACAGGATACAAAGCATGAAAGGGGAGATTTGTGAGCTTATAATCAGCATGAATATTATGATGGATGGATTGACAAAAAGGATTAGAGTATCACAGAATGGCTAAAAGGAAAGCCATCTGATGAGTTCGGGAAGTAAAAGACTAGAATAGGGATTACAGAGGAAGTAATAAACGAGATGATACACATTGTATCAAAGATAATTAAGAGTTTTTGAAAAATATAATTAACAAATTTTCCAGAATCATCAGTTTTATGAAAAATACAGTAAATTCAATTTTTTTTTTTTTCAAATGTTTTTTTTACCGTCTCCAGCACTGTAAAAATGCTTTCAAGCTATCACCATATTCTGCTCATGGAAATGAAGCAATGACATTGAGTTCCGTAGGCTAATGAGAGTATGGGAAATTTCATTAAATACATGACATTTCATCCAAGTCTGAAATTCTAACTTTTCTTCTCAATTTCACTTTCAACTCAATTCAATTGAATCATTTAAAATGACGTCATTGCATTGATGTAAGGTTATTTATTAGTTTCTCGTTGTAATGGTTTCCTTTCGTTAGATGACTCAATTTTACGGAGGTTGAATTAATTAATTGAATTGGATTTTTGAAAAAAAAATTCTATAAAACTTAATTTGTGAGATTGAAATTTGAAAGAAATCTAAACTTACTTCTGCTAGGCCTATAAGTATGCTTGGAGTATTACTATTTTACTCCTAAAGAGAATTGCAAGCTTCATCAAATAGTTAATTAATATATTTGAGAATTTGGATGATGACACTTAAAATTTACTTTACTTCCCATAATTCCAACACTTACCCACTACTCATACCTGGAAACTTCACATCAAAAAGCAACTCATCGCTCGGCTACTCAGCGATGCAGCAGTTGCTTGTCATACTCACAGCCGCTACTCCAGTTGCCAGAGTTGCTGTTCGACTACTATAACAATATTCTCAAAATGTAAATATTTTGAGAATTTTGTAACTTATCTTCGATATTTTATAAGTTGAAGTGACCAAAAAATGATGGAATTCTACTTTTTAAAGCAAATAATCCTACTTTTCCAGTTTAATGTGGTTAGAATATCACCTAACCTCACTTTTCTGTACTTAGAATCTGTCCACACATCGCTCGGCGACCAGCATGTCAGATCGAAGAGCAACTCAGTTGCGCGGCGATGTCGCCTAGGCGACATCGCCTAGTCTGAGCGTCGTCATTTGAAAACACATGCTGCGTCGCTGAGTCGCCGAGCGATGAGTTGCTTTTCGATGTGGAAGTTTACAGGTGTGAGTAGTCTGTTCATCTGAATTATTTTTTGAACCAACATAAACCTGATACTAGTCGAGGTAAAGGATTTATTTAGTCCAAGCCCAAGAAGGTATCAAGGTTTAACCTAGAATCACATAAAACATCGGCACCAACTAGTTCTTCATGTGAAAAATGTGGATGTTTATTGAGTAGATTATCGAGCTTGTGCATTCAATACAAACGAACTGCACAAATAGCTATTACACAAGTTTTCAACTTATTCAAGTGCCCCCACACTCTCGTTATTCACAGCATTCTTTCAATGAATAAAACGGTAGCATATCAAAACTAGTGTGGAAGTGAAAATGATGTGGGCGAAGAATAAATAATTTTTGAAACTTAGATATCATAACTTGCTTTGGATAACTGCAGAGCAATAGAGTGGTGCAAAGCCATAATGGTGAAATGCCATTGGACAGAAGGAATTGGATTTGATGCTCAATGAGGGTTAGGTTGGAGCGCTGTAATCCGTTTCAACGTTTCCATCCACGCGTATAAATGCTAATAAATGTTAGCGGCTACTGGGCTTATTATGTGGGCGCTCCTTGCACTTGCAAAATAGGTTGTTACAAACCGGGATTATTATTTGTTCGACTGTCGAAGAGCTGGCAGTTTGCAATAACGTCTGGACGAGCTCCAAAGCATATCAATATTTCTAGAGTATGGACGTAATTTTACGGGCAAGTGCACCACAACTGATAAAACAAATTAAAGAGTAATATCAGAGAGTAAATTAGTAAACGATGTAAAAGAATAGAAGAATAATACATTGGCTGAATCTCTGTTATTGTTTATTATCATGAATCTCTGTTATAATTGTGATTGTAAAAACAATCTATGTTATTGTTTTCGGGGAATCGTTAATGTTTTGAAGAGTAGAACAGTAAAAGATGTAAAGGAACTGAAGAATAAAACTTTGGCTGATTCTCTATGTTATTTTTTTCGGGGAATCGTTAGAATTTTGAAGAGTGAATCAGTGAAAGATGTAAAAGAATCGAAGAATAACATTTTGGCATCTATATTATTTTTTTAGGAATCGTTAGTATTTTGTAGAGTAAATCAGTAAAAGATGTAAAGGAATTGGAGAATAACACTGGCTGATTCTCTATATTATTGTTTTCGGGAATCATTAAAGTGTTGTGTAATCACAAGTGATTTTTGATAATGTCTCTTCGACATTTTCAACCTGTAAATTTTAAGAGAACAATTCAACTATTTAGCTTCATCGTTTTATGGGGTTAAATTGAATAGGCGTTCGTGCGTTCGGCCGTTAAGATGAAACAAGAGAAAGCAATATTTAAAAAATCTATTAAAGTAATGTCTAGTATAATAATTTTTATTATTTATTCAGCGTATGGCTTTTAATAGTACCCGGGTAGTTGTTCCACTTCACCAACATAACCAATTATCCCTTGATAGGGAACATGGTGAAAGTTTGTTTTCTCTTAGAAAACAGACATCAGCATTTAAAAAAGTATATAATAATAATAATAATAAATAATTTAAATTCCTCTTTCTATAATTGAATCAAATCAATTTAAATTAAATTGAATAAATTATTTAAATTTCACTTTGCATGAAGTATTTATTACATTTTTGGTCATTAATAAGAACAACGATCAATGAAGAAGATTGACTATAGATAGATCTTTCCTTCATGATTTTCGTCTGTAGATGGTAGGAATCTATTTCCTCAACATACTCGACTTTATTGAATTTTTCATTTAATTTTAATTTGTATTTTTATTTAATTGTAATTTTTATTAAATTGAAACAAGTTGCTTTCTCTCAAGTTAACTCATTCTATTATATTATTTATATTGATTTAGATTTGATTCTATGTTCTATGTTCCTGTTATCACAAGTTCACTCTGTAAGTCTGTACAATGTGATTATAGAATTCATTTCTTCCATTGCAATTTGGTCAAGCAGATTGAAAAATACTCTACATTCTATAATATGTGTTTTCCACAAACTCTATTTACTGTTCACATAATATTAGTATCCCTCTGTTCTACTAGATCATTAGGAACATTGAAGATGTGATTACTGAATGTCAATATTAATCTAATTGACCTGGAAACTAGTACACATTCTAGAATAGACGACATTACTCTCCCACACAATACTACTCTCATTATTTGATCATGACCTGATCTCAATATTATTCCCAGGTACTGTAATGATGATCCATAATAATAATAATTTCACTGCATTCGAGTGCAGTGAGCTGCAAGAGACGTGAACCGCCGTTCAATAGTGAATGGATTTATAGGACTGAAATATACAGTTATTCAATTTTTAAATGTAGTTCTCTTATTCTGAAACATGGAACTCAAACTGCGGAGATATTTACAGTATTATCTCTCTCATAAATGAAATTAAGAACAGAAGTGCTTTCTTTTCATTATTCTTTTTTCTCATATAATTTTACAACACAATATTGATTATTAAGGAGATATACAGGAAAAATGCAATAAATAATAAAATGTATATAAATTAATTCATCTAAGAGCCACACAATAGCAATTATGATAATAAAAAAATTATTGTTACTATGTTAACATTATTTCAGTAAAACCAAATTGTGTACTATATAATATGATAAACTACATATTATGATGCCCGCAAAAACAATATAATTCATTTTCAAGACACTGCAAAGATCAAAGCAAGTACAAACCATGAAGAAACACTAGACTAAGCAAATAAAATCGAAGTTGTAACTTGAATGACCCAGTAACTGCTGCCATCTTACCATCTTATGACAGAATTCAGAACTAGCGGCGTTGTGCATTGCCGACCAATCAGGGGAGAGAGGCGGAGCTTGGAGGCGTGTCTGTAAAGATTGAAGCTGTAAATCACCCAGTAACTGCAGCCATCTACCGGTCGAATTCAGAACTAGCTGAGTCATTCATTGCTGGCCTATCACGTTTTCCAGTACTGTGTGTATCTGATGACTTTCAAATGAACCGTCCACTGTAATAGGAGTAGCTTACCTTAATAGGTGATGCAACTGCAAGTCGTTTAAAATATTCTGGATGTATTAATAAATATTTAGGTGAGACAACTTTCAGCTTTTTCTTCGATTTTGTCAGTTCCCTTGTCAAAAGATAGTAATTTGAAATTTCTTTTGCCACTTTCAACTACGAATATCATGCTTGGGAAACTACTTCTTAATAACGAATTGATCCTAATTAATCAACAATTTTACAGCGAGAATTGTTTCTGATCAAACAAGATTTTGATCTTTCTTAATTATTTCGTTCAAAACCATTTCTGTTACAATTTATTTTATACAGAAAACTATGTAGAGTTCCGAGTGCTCTTTCTTCCGCACGTGAGAAATTCTTAAGCGACACTATTTTCCAGTAGAGAACGCTCAGGTGTTATTGTCAAAGAGCAAATGACATAAATAACAATTTGGAATCAGGAAATAACTTTCCGAAACGTAGAACTCGCTGTATTGATAATGATGCAAGAACACATGGTCGGGATCAAAGAGACCCCTTAAAGTGAAACGTTTTTCACAGTCATAGCAGGCGTTTCACGGAAGTGTTCTCCCTTATTATAAGAGACTCGATACAGAGCAATACAAAGGTATTCAATGTTTTGTATAGGAACAGAAGGCGTCAAAAACAACTGATGTATTGAACATAAAATTTTGATACGTGCTTGTTTGTATTCCAGATGCCATATTTCTTTGGCTGTTTGCTCCTTTCAAAAATGGTGTGAACATTCCCTTCTGTAAAAAGTCACATTTAATACATGGTGTGACATCATTGAAGAAGTGCCTCTTCAAATTATTTGATGAGCAAATTATCTCCTTTTACAAGTTGGAATTTTCATAATCTAAGGAATTTTCTTTGGCTATTTGCTTTCTTCAAAAACTGTGCGAATATTTCCTCGAGTAAAAAAATCTTTCATTTAATACATGATTTGATATTATTATCTCCATTCAAGTCGAAATTTTCATAATCTGAGAAATTTTTCCTTGAACTCTATGAAGGATTAAGACGTGATTGAACAATATCCTAAATCCTTATCGTTAGAAAAGGCCACAGGAATTCGAAAACGCTTATTACAGACAGCTTCAAAATTCATTAAGGAGGAACAGTTTACAGAAGAGAGGTTTTATTAGTTTCCTTCAGGAATACAATAAAGGTTTAAAACGGGCATGGTAAAGACGTTTTGCTACACAAACGTTTTGCTTCAAAATGAGAGTGAAAGTGAGTATACAAAAAACAGAACAAATAATTTATAACTGGAGAAATAGCCCTACTGAGCTACTGGATCAGTTGAGATTGAGATTGATTGTGAAATTTTATAGACACATAATAGTCAAAAATATGTTGTCCATACAATTACCGCAACTACAATACATCAAAGCAATGCCTAGAAGGTAACAATAGTAAAAAGCAATTATTAGATTACTAATGCAGAATTGACACATGGCCGAAATATTTGATCACACACCGCACGTGCTGAGAATACATTCACATGGAACCAAAGGCATAATTTATTTCACAGATTTATTACATAACTGAGAAACCAAGAAACAGTTTTAAAAGGGAAGGGAAAAAAAAGTTTTGCAAAAGAAGAGAGAAGAAGAAAGATAAGGATGAGATGAAGCAAAGAGAAGAAAATGATGAATGATAAAGAAAAAGAATAAATGATGGACATAAGATGGATGAAGAAATGGAAAGATGGATAAAGACAAGTGCATGATGATAGAATGATGCAGCAAGAAGGGAAGAAGAAGCAGGATAAGAAGAAGAAGAAGAAGAAGAAGAAGAAGAAGAAGAAGAAGAAGAGAAAGAAGAAGGAAGAAGAAGAAGAAGAAGAAGAAGAAGAAGAAGAAGAAGAAGAGAGAAGAAGAAGAAGAAGAAGAAGAAGAAGAAGAAGAAGAAGAAGAAGAAGAAGAAGAAGAAGAAGATGTAGAAGAAAAAGGAAAGTGACTTAGTTCTAAGGAATCAATGCATAATACCCTCTTGAACAGGAAGACGAAATAATTTTACTGTAGAATATGAAGGAGAGTGTATCTATATGGTATTGAGAGGAGATCATTGCAAAAGCTTGTTAGTGTCAAATTCTCGAGGTTGGTGAGATGACGCATCAGAAGAGCTGATTGGCAGCAGACAAGAAGACGACCGAATGATGCAGGCGACTAGAACAGAATAACTCACAATATTCTGCACGCTGCACGCCACTGATTCTGTGAGACAGATTCTGATAGCTAGTAGTGTTGAGTTCCAAATACTAAAATGTTTCAACATAGATAATGACTGTAACTATCAGCTGTTCCAACATAGTGCACGTAGTACCTCTTCTTCTTCTTCTTCTTCTCTTCTCTTCTATTTCTTCTTCTTCTTCTTCTATCTTCGTCCTCTATTACACGTCTCCTCTGTTTCTCCCTCTTTAACTCTTCTTCCTCGTCCTCCTGCATATCTCCTCTTTCCAATTCACAATTATGAGTATATATATTCGTTTCATTCTATGCGAAACAGACAATTACTCATGCTTGCTGTAAACAATTATCATTGCTGGTATTGACATCTTGTTGTAGCTTGCTATTGGATCGAACTACGATCATTACATCTTCACGCACAAAATAGTTTCAGGCCCAACCATGATTGTACTCATCACACGAAACATACACTCTAGTCCATGAAACCCACTTGTTCGGAAATATTCATATTCTATAACGAACAATTCGTGACAATATTTACGAGCTCCCAAGGTCTGAGAGAAGATCCAACTTTGATTAGCTGTCTCATTTTAAACCTTTGATACCGAACAACAACTCCTCTAAAATGTTTTGTTGGTCTTGCATATTTTATTGTTCTATTGTTCTATCTTTTTTTTTTTGTTATCATGCCATTTTGTAATGAGTTCACAATGTCTGTTATCGTATGTGTAGCAGAATCCAGTTTGAACTTCTTCTTCTTCTTCTTCTTCTTCTTAAACACTGAAATAGAACTTTATTGTTTCTTCTTCTTCATCTTCTTCTTAGTGCTTCTTCTCTTCTTAATGCTTCTTAAGCGATACAGAAGTTATACAGATTTAGTTATATCATGTATTCACAATTGTATTTGTGCTAGTATAGAAATAATTTATTTGAAATGTAGTTGTATGAGGGTGAAGGAAACCCAACAAGCTGTCCCCTGAACTATGTAACAAAATAGATAGCCTAGTAGCGGTGAATTATGCTGAATTAATCAGTGGATTCTCTGAAGTCTCGGTTCCCACGAACATTGGTTCCAATGAACGTCAACAGCCTCCCGTCTGGTACATTCAATAAACGTGCTTTATATAGAGAAATGGGATTTTGCAGACAGCTAGTAACGTTGGTGTGCGTCAGTGCAATTGAAGCGTTTGCCTCAATTCATGTCGGTACCTCACTATTCTTTCATGAAGAATAGAAGTCCACGTTGCACCCCTGTGTTCTTGTATTGCAATGACATAGTAATCCAATAATTTTTGAAAGTTATTACATAAACAAATGTGGTTCACCGAACAAACACTGATAATCAGAACTTTATCAATACAACAAAAAGGTAATTGTTATTGATTAGATTCCATTCATGAAGCTCACCCTATGTTTGTTTGCATAAGCTTTTTTTACTTTACTTGCATCTTGAACAGCCTTGAAGAGAAAGATGAAAATAATTAGGCTTTAAACATATTGTTGACGGACTGTCGACACCTTTAACTCATTAAATAGATATTTTGTCATTTGCAAATCAAATCAGTTGATAGCCCAGTAGCGGTGGAGTCTCAATTGTTGAATTAATCGATCGACTTGTGGTCTCTGAAGAGTTCCCAGAACATATGATTCGAGCTGCGAACGTCAACAGCCCCGTATTGTATTTTGTGATGTAATTCTTTCTTTGTTTCATCTCGTGCTTTTTATATAGAGAAATGATTTTGCAAAAATATAACGTTGGTGTGCGTCAGTCATTCAATCAATCGTATTGCTACTGCATTATTAAAGGTATTCCATCTGAATTTCTCAATTCAATTTAAAAGATGAGAATAAAGATTTATGAAGGTTCAAATTCAAAGGTAGATCCATTATAAAATGAGTGACGTCAAACCGACTAATTAATTTTTCGTAAGTAATAATTATGATTGTTACACTCTTTTTTTTTATTAAACAATAACTTCAGAGTAAGAAGTGTACCTGAATATCACTTGCGGTAGCAAGCGATAATTAGTTGGAGTTCGATGACGTATCTAGGTGAACGTTATTGGAGATTGATTAATTCCCATGATGGGCATGCTCACATTCAGCTAGCTTTGAAGTTGAAGTATGCTCCACTTGATGAGAATAAAGGGTTTTCAAAATGTGGAGAGCAAATTAGATAGCTGAATTCCAACAATTATAGACATTCAGGGTTGAAACACTGTAAGAGGGTCATTTTCCCAAAGTAACCAGAACACTGGCATCCAAAAGCTATATTTAGATGACTTGCTGAATAGTGATGCTCACTGACAATGTTCATTCAACGACCAATTGTATCGCTCGCTCTGTAGTATGTATTCTGCTTCCCAGTAGGTACCTTTGTTTTAGTTCAATAGTTTAAAGTTATCAAAAATGAGAATAAAGATTTATAAAGGTTCAAATGTGAGATTGATAATGGTGAAACAACCGAAACCGAAATTCGATTCTATTAATAAAATTATGATTGTGAAAATCTTCAGTTTTTTTCATCAATATTTCTTTACTTTCAGAGTTCTAGGTTTCAATTTTTATTCTCTGTATCAGTACTAACAGCTAGTAGCAAACAGTTTTGGATTGCAGTTATTTTTAATCATTAAAGATGAGTGGATCGTTCCCGGAGATTGATTAATTCCAGATGAGGGCATGTTGTCACATACAGCTAGCTTTGAAGTTGAAGTATGCTCCACTTGATTGCACATTTTAATCACAGGGTTCCTGTGAGGGCAATCGGATAGGGATAGGGTCTTAAATAACCGTCACCCCTTTTCGACATTCAGGCCACACACTGTGTAATGGGCCTGTTACGACAAAACATTGCATCCAAAAGCTATATTTATACGACGATGTTGAACAAGCGATGTAGAAATGTTCAGTCAAAAAGGTTTGAACTAAATTGTTATTGAGTATCAGTGAAGTCCTTCATTCGTAGATGTAAGTTCTTTCGTCAACAGAGAAATTGTTTGACAAATATAAATTATTGTAGTTTCTATAAGCGATGGTGTCTCGTGAAGAGGATAACTGTTTGACTAATATAGAGTGTGTTTTTAACAAAACTGAATCCTAAAGACAAAATTAGTAATTATTATATCATATGAATGATATTTTCTGAAACATTTGTATCCCAAAAGTCCTGACAATACTGAAACATTATTAATCCAGAAGTCATATTGATTATAATGACATTAATAACAATAATTTCATAGTTTTTATAGGTGGAGATATCTTTGAGGGTGAAAAACTCGTTGTAGGCGTGATTGTATTTCATGTAAATACAGAGACTCACATTATTTTAGGGTGAGTTAAGTTTAATTCATGATGTGAGGGATGGAAAGGCAGATCAAACAATTGAATAGAGTGTGAAAGTTAAGATCTAATTGAGGACTGGACTCCAATATTACATTATTGAAATCAGTTTCATATACATTCAATTGATAAATCTCATTGAAATCCGGCTGAGATCTGGAATGATACGATAGGAGAAGCATCCTCGAAAATTTTAGAACGATGGATTTGGAATATGGAATCTCGACAGGTTGTATTTTGTCAACAGGAATCTGACTGTGATAAGAGAGACGGCTTCAACAAGTAATTGGAGATTATTGAATGGCACACGGTTCCAGCTTCGTTTGAAAAGTAATTTAATCTGGAAATCGGATCTCACTATGATGAAACCGAAACTGTGAGACAGGTGATGAGAAAAAACTTGAATCGGACTCTTTTATAATGAGGATTTGGAAGATTCAAGGGCGTCTACTTCCACACGAGAAGAAAGCATGTCTTCTTTGAAAACTTTTGTAAAAATCAAATTTTCGTCGATGGAATAATCACGATGATAATACCTTACTAAAAGAGTTTTGTAGAAAGGTCCTAGTAAATTGATCATGAATATGATTTAAGAACATTTCATCAACATGAATAGGAAGCTGTGTAATGACGGTAAAGTTACATCGCGGAAAGATTGTCATGTCTTGATGAAGTGAAAGCTTTGACAGAACCTTCTTCACTACTTAGACAAAAGTCTAGTGAGCTTTTAGAACACACAATTTGTGGACAAGTTTTACACTTCTGGACAATGATACAAGTTAATATCTTATAAGTTCATAAATAATTGTTTCAAAAGGTATCTTCTATCAATAATAAAAACTTATCATTTTATTAATCTTTAATATTTATGCAATAATCACCGACACAGAGTAACTTGTACAATTTTCCTTTTTCTAAATTAGATTGCTTTGTCTTATTTGATGCTTCTTTTCATGGGGTTATGATTTGTCTCTATCAAGGTATCAGTTTATTATATAGTCCCTTTGATGGATGCCAGCATTGGGTAACTTCTTTAAATAGAAGGACTACACACATAAAGTTTTTATTTCATAAAACGGAATCCCTATCTATAATTTTTCAAACTAATCTTTCAACTTAATAACTAGAATTGAATTTTATTTTATGTACAATTTAATTTTACTATGTAAAGAAAATTCCATGAGATACTCAATGAAAATTACACTAAATCAGATTAGTGTTGATGTATGAACAAAAGATTTTGGACATAGCTTCTCTTTCGACATTTATAATGAATATTTTGGAACAGAAGAAGTTTTGGGATAACGCCTGTTTATTCTTTCCTCAATAATGTATCATTGATCAAATAAATGAATATGACTAATGTACATATTTTTATAATTACTGTATTAAGTGCAGGACTATCTAAAGGTTTACGATCTAAAGAGGAAACCTTAAGAATAAAAGAAAAATGACAAGTTGAGAGTAGAAGAAAGACCAACGTATGAAAAAAATCAACAGATACATCTGATCTAAAAAATCCCTAGCTTTGGCCGATGATTCACTGGAATAATTAATGGAAAACATGACATATGGCTTTAAGTCTAGTGAGTCAGGAATTTACTGGAGAATCAGACGTGATCTTTTCCAAATTCCATCTGCAGCTCGTTCAGCGTAAAAAGTGATTTAGAGAATCAAATAAGAGCAACAAATGGTGCATATTCCAACAGATTGTTTGAAATGGCTTGCTGTGAGTGGACGGAGGATGGTGATTAAAAGCATTAACACATCCGGCTTATCGAACTTTCTTGTAGCTCGAATGATCACCATCAAACTTCTAATTCACTTACAATTTATGTTTCTGATTTCTTTCATCTGAAATTTAGAACTCCAAAAAACTTATCATCAACTTATCGCAAGGTACTCATCTCGTTATTATTCTCATGAGATATCTAACTCTAATTCATTCATGCGGATTATAATATATAAATAAGTTCGTCAGAAATTAACAATAATTTGAGTGTTCTATAGGAAGTGCTTTCCACGGCGATGACCAAATAGAGTATACCACGGAATAGGAATAGGTAGATCAAGGATTTATACTGAATTCAATGAAAAATTGGAACACTGTGGTGTGGTTATGGAAGAAGGGGTTATTTTCTGCAATATATCTGATTCACAGTAAAAGTAAAAGATAGGATATTGAGAAATATTATTTAATTAATGTAATGTATTTTTGTAAATAAAATGATTGATTGATTGATAATTCCGGTATCAGAAAGCTGCATTACTACTTTTGTATTATCATAATTTTTTCCAAAATGAACAATAAGTAATGCAATAGTACAACTGTTCTTTCCTCAGCAGTGAAGATGACGAATTTATAGAATGATTAGTAGATCAAATTGAAAGCTAATGCTTTACGTATAGTCTGTACTATTACTCTTTGGAGTAGTTGTGAAAGGAGTGATATTGTAGTAGTTATCCTAATAATAAAAATGAAAAAGACAAGATGTTGATATTCACTTGATTCATTAGAAAATCAAGGATACCAGTTTCCCGGTTGTTACACCGTATTATCAATCTTCTGGTAAAATAAGACTTATACGTACAGAGCAACGGTATTTATACGGTAACAGTATCAAGCACCGCTATTGGTAGACATCTGGTCAATTTTCTTGACCGTGAAACGGCTGCCATTGGCCTGAAGATAAGCTAATGGACCATTGGGAGGGAGCTTGTTCACTGGGCCAATGGCAGAACCGTTCAAAAAACGGTCATTGGCCAGGAGCAACAACCAACAGCTGTGCCACCGTTGCATAAACTACTACTGCTATCGTTAAAACAAATTAAGTCTTATATGCCAGAAATTGATAATGTTTTCACAACCGAGCAACTCATTTCGTTCTAATCAATCAGTGGTTTGTAACCTCTTAATCTTTTTCGAATTTATTCTATACTATTAGTTTAAAAAAATCCAATATACGCTTCAACTTACAATCCATTTAAATTGCGGAATTACTGTAAAATCATTGAGACTTCAGTGTTATTCATCTCATTAACTTAAATTATTATTATTCTCAGAGAACCTTTTTTTTATCGATGTATGCGATTAATAACTTTTATCAAAAGTAAAACTGTCTTCGTTTACACAACAACGATGAGTTTTTCAGTTCCCGAGTTTGGCATTGCTCCGAAAGGCTTCCTGCTGAGGAATTCGAGGATTCATCGTCATCTGGAAAATCATAATTATTTCTTGTAAAAAAAAAAAAAAAACAAATTTGAAATTTGAAATCTTTATGAGTGTTGTATAATTTTTACATGTCAAACTCGATTGAATAAATAGATTTCAAGCTCCAGTAAAACTTCTTATAAGGAGTAAAAGTTAATTGAAACCCAATTTTTATGATCCTCATTTTTATTGACAACATCCAAAGATCGTGGTGGACCATTAGTTGGCACTCCACGACGAAACATTCAGAAAGGAATTCTCAAAACTAAAAGAAAATAGCATACTAAAACAAATTAGTGTTTGTGGGGTGGCTTTGGACCTCCCACAAAAATCGAGTACAAGAAACAAGAACACAAGATGTTGAATGCCTGTTGTCGAAGTGGTGATGAATTTATTATGTCCAGGACGAGATCTGTTGTGATTGCGTGGAATAAATCACGACAGCTGAACGTGCTCTGATTTTAGGATGCAAGTGGGCCAGAAAAAGAACAGGATGTTTGAAGAACTTCCTTGTGCTATTTCTATCCAATTTGTAGCCCACATCACATATGTTTCTCCCCTGCGTGATATTTTAATGAGTTCCGATTTCAGCAAGTTCCAGAAGGACAAGATAAAAATACAAAACAATTTAATAGAATATTACTGTTTTTATGAAATAAAGAGCTTCTACAACCAATAAAATGATTTTCGATTCTTACGATTATCTAGAGCCTGTCAATTATTTATTATTTTTACTGAACTTGGTAACCAGATAAAAAACAGAGAATTACTATAGCACTCTATCCAGATCGGTGAAAGAATAAGACTACTTTGATCCAGATCGAGCAGAAAAGAGAATTAATATTTCAAGATATCTAAAAGCAATGTTTATAGTGGTAGAGACTAATATAATATTGCAATTCCCCGATTGCTAATATTTTTTAATGTAGATAATGTGTACACCCTTTTTGGAATACCCTTGATTATCATCACTGGAATTTATTGTTCTTATTACTCAATCCATCTCCTGTATGAGAGGAATAATCTCATGAGTTCGCAAAATCGTATTCAAATTAGAGATAGAAACAATAATTAGTAATAGGAATGGAGGTCATGAAAATACAGTAAACTATAGATTGCTTCTCCGACATACTTTTATAAAACACAAGTTTATTGGAAGTTGAAGTTTACGGTAAAATCTACATGATGCATATTAACTGGGTATTTTTCTCTAGAAATGTATGACAAAAGCCTAAATGGTTTCCTCTGGAATAGAATAATAATGTGAATGTATTAATTAATCTAAAGCTGAATAATATCTTTGTGAATTATTCTATTATGGTGCCCCCAAATGTAGGATTCAATTTGGTGGCGAAGCGTGGTATGCTGTTTGATCATGACCAAATTTACCGGCGTAAACTCGTGTCCCACGCTTCGCCACGGATTCTATTCTCTCAAGGCAAGTAAGGTAAAAATCTAAAAAGAGGTGAGTTGAATTGAACTTTGGAATTCATCTTTCCTGGAATATCAATTTCGAAACACTTCTTCAAAACAGGGCAGCAAGCAAACAGGACACGAGTTCATTTTTCCACTTAGCAAGGTAAACACAAGAGTTTTCGATTTGTGAATCAAACAGAACTCGCTCCTACCTCGTTGAAGGCCGATCGATTCTACAAAGGTTTTAGCTGACCTAAAATTCTAATTTTCCAAAAATTCATGAGATTAAAATCAATTTATTACTGTACACTGTACAGTAATTTATTAATGAGGATCATTCTTTGAGGTTCGAAACTTTTCTATAAAATAGAAAATTTAGCAATTAGCTTACTGGATTCGCTATTTGCGAATGATTTGAAATACAAACGGGCGTTTGTTTGTTTGTTTGAAGTCCTGTAATACAGGAAAAAGATGGACATATGTCATTATAAATTAATAGCTATCAGTAGGCTATCAGTAAAGTTGGTCTTTTACCTGTTGTACAAGACTTGTGAATTTCTATGAAACAAGCCCCAGTATAAATATAAAAATATGCAACAAACATAAAATTATTCTCTACAATAATCTAGATAGAATTATTGATCTAGGCTACTAACAATAATAATGTTATTGTTTTAATGACAATGTTAGCCTAAATGTTATCTCATGTTCTCTTGTTGTATAGGTAATAAATAATTTCACGAAATTTATAGTTGTAAACAAGAGTTATGTTTTCTATTTCTTTCGCACTATTTCTTGAAAAACAAGTGTTCTACTTTTGACTTTTGTTTTGTCACGTGCCGAAAAAGTGTGTAAGATAACAAACAAAAAGAGCAACAAACTACTTGGCGTGTCTACTGGATATTTGTATGACAAATTTCTTCTAGCGTCGTGACAAAAATAGAACAGCCAAATTCTTTGCTCACACCTTTTAGCCGCCCATTATATGATTAAGTAAAAGGAGAAATACAAAAGAAGTCACGGTAGATGACAGCTGCAGGGAGTCACTTCTCAAATAATAGGCTTTGACAGAAATAAACAATATTTTTGTTTTTTGATCTTTGAATGCATGGCGTTGAGATGACAGCTAGATTATGAGCAATAAAAATCTTGGTTGACATACAAATTATTTAGAACCTAGCTTCTTGTGAAAAATATTCCTGACTTCATTTCATAATTACGAACTTATCCATTTTATCCATATTTATAAATAATTATATTGAAGTATGTGCGAAATATTTCTACCATATTTTGAAAGATATCTTTCGCCAATTAATTTCAAAAATATTCATTTACAATTTTCTTTGAATTATTTTAAAATCTAAAATTTAAAATTAGAGTCTTTTCCAAATCATGTCGAACTTTAAGATTAAGGCCTATGCGCAAACGGAGGATATCAACCGAACTCGATCATGTTAATTCATTTTGCTTATCGTTTTGGAACTTCTTAAAACCAAAAAAGGATTTTTCCAGACCAGAATTCTTATTCGAAATAAGAAAACTGCTAGTATGATTCTGACGACATATCAGATTAACTAGACTAAAAACTCTCCCAGACTTATAACTCATTAAAAAATACAGTAAGTCGAAATTCTCCCAGACTAATCTAACCCATTGCAGTAACTCAAAACCCCATTTCTAGCGATAACAGAATCAATGTTTTTTTCAGGGTGATTTGTACTTGGAGAAATGCAGTTTCCTGTGACACTTACGACCCTGGGCCACGGACTAATGATCAGGCCTGGTGACTCGATGACGCAATCATTTCCCCAGTGACGGTGTCATACGCCATCAGAGGGATTTTGTTTGGCATTCAGCGTGTCGTTAGTGCTGGAATAGCAGAACATGAGTAACTTAGTTGGTATCCGTTTGTTTTTATTACCGCAAAACAGTCAATCACCGCAACTTTTACGGCCGGTGTACACTGTCCTGGCTCTCCGGCAGTAAATAAGTGTGTGTGTGACGTTTATAGTGCGGTTATATTTAGGGTGTTGCCAACGAAAAGTTAACATGTTCACAACGACACATGTCAATCCACAGAAGAGTCGACTGATGACCACAATGTTGCTAATGCTAGCCTAATTTACCGCATGCATGAGAAAAAACTACAGTTCTTGAAGTATTTTAGCCCTTCCTTGTAGAGCAGCAAGTTAATGGTTGTGCTCATGTTTCTAAAAAAGAGTAAAAATAATTTTTATTTGTGAACAACATTTTATTTCATTTCACTTATGCCCGGTTTTTCAGTCGTTAATAAACTCATTGAATCAATAACTTTTTTTGCATTTGAAAACACATGGTTATTGATTCAATAGTGCTATTGGATCCATAAACTACTGTCTATTGAGCAACTGAAAACCCGGGCATTATTGACACACACAGTTTACGAAAAATACGAATTTACAGAATATAGATACAATAATACAATGGGAAACAGTGGTACCGTAAAATACCAATAATACAAAAAATATAGATACAATAAGTAAATCATTGGGAAACAATGTGAAACCTCATTAAAACGTGTTGAGGCACCATCACTGTAACACAATCAATTGTGATTGTAACATCAATCATCATCTTGAAATTTCTATAGACTG
The DNA here is from genome assembly GCA_017141395.1 of Laodelphax striatellus. Taxonomy (NCBI): domain Eukaryota; kingdom Metazoa; phylum Arthropoda; class Insecta; order Hemiptera; family Delphacidae; genus Laodelphax; species Laodelphax striatellus. The sequence goes on from CM029536.1 coordinate 27,912,098, forward strand.
TCAGTGGAAGTAACAGCTAGTATAGCACGATTCTTTTAACTTGTCAGAAAACAGCTGATTTAACGTTAGTAAACGAGCGTACATCAATCAGCTGTTTTATGACAATTTAAAAGAATCCTGCTATAGTAACTTATATAGTACTCACAAGACATTGTGAAAATCTTATCTGATTCTTTGAGTTTTTGCATTCGTAAATAGATTTTCCACAGAAAGTAGTCTATGAATGGAAGAAATTAATTGAATCATGATAGTATGTTTTGAAATACACTTTCATCATAAGCTCAAATAATTCTTTCTACTAAAGTGTTCGGTTAATTATTTCAAGACTGATTACCCAGATTATGTAGTCGTCAGTATCGCACTTACAATTTACAATTTTACAATATAACTTGCAATTGTAAATGCAATTACCTTATAACTTACAATTTCCGTTTAGAAGACGTTTACAAAAAAGGTGTTGGATAACATTGGGAAATGGAGTACTCCAAGATAGGCTATGTGACATATTCAGTATACCATATCAAGTTCCTCTTATTCATTCATTTATCAATACTTTTAAATACTTTAAAAAAGAGAAGATACAGAGTAGGCTAATATTGATTGTGTTGATAGTTGCTGTTGCATTGCTTCTATATTAAGCCATTATTGTCTTCATGGTCCTTGCAAATGTGCCCGAGTGATTCTCTGAATCTTTGATCCTTGATTCTCTGATTCTTTGATTCTTTGAATCTCTTGATCTTGTGATTCTTTGAATCTTTGTGATTCTCTAGATCTTTGATTCTCTGTGCAACCTGTTGCTCATCTTGATGGAGTGGTATGGATGTCTCTCCATTGTCTTGGTGAGTTAATGTTGTTGATTTCAAGACGATTCCCTGGTGGCTGACTATGGAGAAGATGGAACAAGTAAGTAAGGGAAATTTCAATTTCCATGTTTATGAGAACTAAGAAGTAAGTTCTTGGTTTGCTCTCCCGACAAGGATACAAGAATTCAAGATACAACAATGCTCTACTACTCTAGTGCAGAAATATAGCTTCATACTTGCTGCGCTATCTGTTGAGTAAAACTGAAACTTCATTATACCTGTTTCCATAGTGACAAACTGATAAACACAGTACCAGTAACCGTACCTTACCAGAATCTGATGCATTGTCGGTGAAGAACGGTTTATGTGCAAGTGAAATATTTTATTTTTATTAACTTGACCACATATCTGCACTATAAATTATTGTTTTTCTCCTTTTAATCAATTCTCACGAAATGGATCTTGATATACCTTCTGTTTACAAAATCATGCAGCAGGAATTAAATGCAAAAGATGAGGTGTAATAATATAAACAGTACATACTAATAATTAAATTATCTTTCAATCCCGAATTTTTACAAAAATTATTTTCATAAATAATACTTGTAATTCAGAATAGTTTTGTATCCAGATTATTCAAGTTTTGATTTCTGGCTTTTTTAGACTGATTTATTTTTAAATTACAAATAATAAAATCTTTATATTACAGCTTTGAATTCATTTTTGAAAGAGAATGATTATTATTCATGCCTACTTCAATACTATCACAGACTACACATTTTCATTCACATTCACTATCCCATTCTATATAATAAGTCTATACAAAATACAATACTATAACAGTAGTAGAATATTGTCTTTGATACTCTATCAAAATGAGTAGCCTATTCCAATATTAATATGATATTATTGTGACTTTCCTTCCCTAGCTCAATGTGATAAAAAATCATGAGAAGTGGGAAAAAACAATGCAATATGTAGCCTGGTTTTCAGTTGGATGGAAATAATATTATGTGCATGAGAGTAATGAAGTACAATTTTTTTATTGGTCTCAAATATAAAAATTTTTGTTATGTGTACTTTGGTTCCAAATTAAGTAATAAATAATAAAAGCGTATGAAAATCTATAACCCAACTTGATTCATCCATTATTGCAAAATAAGTTTTGTATTGAAGTGGTTACTTAGTTGGAATCTTGAAAGATTTACATGAACTCTCAGTGTCTAAACAATAGTAAGTGTAGTAAGTTTAAAAAACAACATGTGAACTGATTAAATTTTTAATGCACTATTTCCTGACTACATAATTTTTTCCATCAACAATAATGTTTTCTTTCTATCTGTGTATATTGGAAAGCTTCGTATTATAGCTTATATTATAAGCTGTATATTTTCACTTCCTGAATCATAAATATAGCTTTTCAGGGTCTGATTTCATGTCTTGATTAAACACATTCAATACTTTTGATGAACTTAGATAACACGGATGATCAGAAATTTCTATATAAAATAACATGAACATTATTTTAGTCTCGGAAAAGGTTTGTTCAATATTATCTTTTTCTGTCAAGGATAAGTCTGTAATTTTTGTTTACATGATCAGTCAATCATGCTCATCTTCGTTTCGAATTAATTATTGTCGCCTGCTGATCATCTTTCAAATCAAGTAATGTTAAAAATGTTTGTTAAAATATGTTTAAGCTAGTAAGTAAAAAATTGTTGTATTTATTGAGATGACAAGCTTGGTTGCAATGTATTGCAGGTATTTATTTTGTTGTGCAATATAAATTAATTCTTGAATTTTGAATTGAACGTGATGGCATGGTATTATTCTGCATAAAATAATAGTTTCGAATGAAAAATTATAACATGAATAATTGAAAATTTGCCGTAGAATAAAATAATAGACTTACATGATGGTGCTGAACTACCTACATGGATTTCTTTTATACCATACCACTGAACTGACTGGTCTCAGGTACAATTGACTGAAGCTTGTTTCTCTGAACATTCATAGCTTGCAATAATTAACATATTTGTAAATACCAAGCTCCAAGCAAATATCAATAATATATATAAGATAAATACGAAGATAATTTTTTTCTTTTCCAGAAATATTTCGTCCACAAACTAACATACATTTTGCAGTTTAGTCAAAGAAAAGGTTCGTTAGAGAGTGTTATGCATGAATTCCAAAGCATTATAAGAAGTCAGAAAAACTTCAATCCTGAAGAATTGATAACAGGGGTACTGATGTTAAAATCATATTATGGAGTCCATATTTTTGAGGTATGATTTCTAAATCTTCATACTCTTCTTCTGTATTAAATATAATAGAATTGCCCCTGAAATAGCTATCAGATAGAGGGGTATATTAGCTCTGTATAAAATATATCTGTATTGTATCTTTCTTTTTTCGTCAAATAAATAGATAAAGGCATTTTAGGTCTATTTCCAACTCAAATGAGGGCTCCTTTTGCTATTCGAGCAATTCTCTAATAATAACATAGCCCCCTTTAAACTACAGTAGTTTCAAGGGGGCTATGATAATAATCCATGAAATATTCATTCAAACTTTTAGGAAATCTCATTGAGGAAAGTGATAATGTGTATCAGTATCAAGCAATAGTGCTTTATTTCTCTTTTCTTTATGAATGGCATGAAGATTCATGGCTATAGTAAATGAAATTCTCTGAATTGAAAAAAATATAAGGAACATTTTGATAACAGAGAGTCAGAATGGATTATTATCAAGAATAATCAATAATTAACTGTCAAAGGACAGTTACTCGCTATACAGGACTCGCTACACATTATCAAAAGGAACCTAGACCTACCAACTTATGAACTGAATATTACAGGAGAAATTTGACTCAGCTTAAACTTATTTGTCTATAATGAGAAAATTAGAGGTGAATTTTGGCTCGAAATGCTTTGTTATCTAGACATCTTGAAGATACTGATACCTGATACCAATACTATTAATTTTCAATTTTTCATGAATTAGGAATTAATTTTCTCTTCCATCTTTTTACCAAGTTTAATGCGTTCTTACAGGGATCTGATTGTGCTATAGTCAAGCATTTAAAAAAATTATCCAAGCTTGCATCAAACAAAGCTACAAATCTCGCCCTTAAAATAAAAATTTTCAATATGGAAACGCACATTGAAAAGGTAAGTCTTCTAGGAATTCAACGGTACACTGGTGCATCTTGAGACCACTTTTCATAATTTATTGAATTATATTTTCATATCTTACCATAGAATTTTCATCACAGATTTACTAAAATTCAATTCTAACATCATATTAATTGGCCTATTCATTCATTCATTTCGGGAACTACAAAGGCATTTATTTTTTATAATGACAGCAGAATTTTAATGTATTGTGATGCTCCTGATATACTATACCCCTTAAGTACTACTTTTGTTGTGATGGTCCACATTATTCTATTAGCCTACCTATACAAAGAAATGTTTTGTTTTTCTTTTATATAAAAAGTCATCTTATTGTTATATAGCAATGAATGTATTACTGAGTAATATAATAATTAAATATGATGTGTAATAATATAATACATAAATCATAATGTGTAAATTCTACTGTCAAGAACTCTGTGTCACGCACAGGCACAGATTTTCAAAACTCATGCGAGATCAAATTTCATTGTAACACTGTTATGTATTAAAATTTTCGTACTCCGAAATTTTGTCAATACCATTTTTTATTTCTGATCTCTGCATTTTACATGTAGTGCACTTGAATAGTATGTTTAAACCCATAAAAAGTATCATAACATATATTATGCCATAATTTGTAATGGTGACATGGTGATAATATTTTATTTCTCATTTTACCAGGTATAAACTTTCACATGAATGTACCTTAATGGAAACTTCATCACTTTACCTGTTCAGGATTTCATTCAGCTCAAGAAGTTCACCTCCAGATTCATTTGTAAATCTGATTTCTTTATTTTTCAGCTAAAAATCTTTCAAATGCTCTCAACAAAATGAACTTGAAATTCTCATTCATTTATTTAATTTTAATTTTGCCGTAAAAATCTAATGTAATATGGAATAGAAAATAAAATAAAATCAATTTTAAAATTGATGATATTGTACACAACTTACATAGCAGTTCTTCATTAATATTTGAAATAGGACTATGATAGGAACATGAATAATGATACAAAAACCTAATGGACTGTAAATTGTTAATTGGAATTTTAATTAATTTTTATCGATAGAAACACGATTCTTTAATATATTTGTCCACAGAGATTGAATCACAAGTGGAAATGCATAGCTCTAACGCCAAAGTCAAGTGACAAAGAAAGTTCTTCAACAAGTAAAAATTGCAATGAACCTAAATCGGCTACATCCATAGCTGATGTTGAAAGCGAAGAGTCAAAGTTCAATAGAATTTATGAGAAAGCGTTTGAAGGTTTCAAACATGTACAGAAAATATTGGTTGAGAAAGCTTCAACATTGATCAAACTCAGACAACGTGAGTTCGTTAATATGGTGGGACCTGAGTTTTTCATGAATACTATAATATAGTATTACAAAATAGTGAATAGATAACACGGATGATCAGAAATAATATAATATCACTAAATACATTATTATGTATCTAGTCTTCAGACTAAAGAGAAAATTCACCCTAGCTTAGCTCACTAATCCCAAAATAACTAAGTGAGACCCTCATAGGATCATTCTTGCTAATGATAACCATGCACAACTTTTGACTGCCCTCAAAGACAATTTAACAAGAATTCAAGTACTGTATTTTTTTAAATAGCGGGATTGTCTTTGCTGCACTAGAAGCTGCACATTGTTTTACTCAATCACTGGTCTGCTATTTCATTGCTACCACTTGAGCAAGCGCTACACGAATTCAAATATAGTAATAATATGATGCCGTACGCTTAGACAGAAAATGTACGTTTCATTGACAATATTAAATTACAGACCTCAAGTATAAATACGAGTGGTTTATACTACTTTCAACTGAATTATTATAATTAAGCTATATAAATGCTGAGTACTGGTATTTCCATTTTAACTCACTTCTAAACTATTCCCAGACAGCACACAAGCTTAAACCAATCCCAGCTTTAATACAATTGTAAAACTTCCAAATTTCATAATTCCCTGTATTGCTCTCTAATATGAACTACTGTATTAATAAGTTCCAGAATTCAGCTTTCCATTTCACATTCTGATGTTTCTGGTTGCATGCTATCTACTCATTCTGAAACAACATTATCTAGCGTCTTTGAAAAGGTGATTAAAGGTAATTAAAGATTCTTGTATGTAATTACTTTGAGATCTTGAATAGTCACCACAAAATGACATAATAATCAAATTAATTTACGATAATAACAAGTCTATTCTGCATTATTGTTATTTGTTTTAGATTCTGAACAGTATGAGGATGTTGCTCTAATATTAGAATCTATATCACAGATATTCCCAGATACCAGTAATTTAAACTATCTGATAAATTCAGACCAACTTGAAGAATTGGGAAAATTTCTTTCAAAATTACTGAAAACTCCTGCCGCTAGTATCTATCATGGTGAGTATTACCTATATCATATATTGAGATTCCATTCATATATTCTAGTATACCTATGGTATCTATATCTATATTTTTATATTTTCACTGGAAAAATGTCATACTAACATTTCTCCACAATTACTATATTTTAACTTGTTGTCTCTGCTCTTTTGGTTGCTCCTCCGGTTTCTTCACTGGTTCTTATACTTATTGCTATTCTGGTTGCTACTCACCTGAACCTATGTACCAAAATTAAATTTAAGCGTTTTTACTATTCGCTTTCGAAAAAGCTGTGGGAATTCTAAAAAAAAATTTGGGTGGAAATTTTTCAAATCCATTTCCGTTTACAGTGCTCGTCTAGGTCCATCTCAATGTGCCTGCTAGCCATGCCTAGCTCAGTGGATTTTTACTTCTGCTTGTGAATGAGAAAATTTAATGAATGGATGATTGCCATTCCGCTTCTATGTACATTATAGATGGATTTACTTTCTGTCACAGTTATTTTGTTCATCATTTATTAATCTTATTATATTATTGTTTATCAACTTGATTTTGTAATGCTTGCTCGTACCAGTGAGTGAAGTATAGAAGTGTGGTAAATGAAACAGTGGATCACTTTAAATTGTCACTAACCATTATTTGATATTCAAGTCCAGTAACAATATTATGCTGAAGTATTGTTATTACAGACTAATTTTTGTTTCAGAAAATGTGTGGCCTGTACCATCAATGTTCGTCCCTCTCTACTTTGACGTTTCCGTATTTGAGTCCATGAGAGATTAGTCATAGAGTTTTATTCATTAGAGTTAAAGTGAAACATTTCAGGTACAGGTTTTCATAAGGACAACGGTACTAGGTAATAGGTACAGGTAATAGGCTATTTAATTCAATCAAGTTCTTTCTTTTTACTAGACAGTTCATGAGCATAAGCTGATTTATAACTTTATGGTGATCATGCTGTGAATTTAATTGATTCAGAATAATTCTATCTGTAATATTATAATAAATTTTCTTGTGACAAGTTTTTAAATATATTTAATACAATAAACTAGTATTTCTAGTATCCCTCGCCCTATTTCTGGCTAGATTTACTTACATTCACCATGAATATTCTATTTCATAACAATTCATTTTATAACCAGAATATAACTTAATTGGTGTCTTTCAATACCCGTATATTGTTCATTTCAAGTTTATTTTGTGTCATTTCAAGTTAAAATGAATGAGTTGATACATGATGAAAGAAATGCTTGATAACACGAAATAAATACTGTAAACTGATCAGGAATCAGAAATATTCTATAAATTTAATACAATTAGAATTCATAATTAGGCTATTCATGTGTAGTATATTCATAATAATTCAAGTTCCGTTGTAGCTTTATCTTAATCTGTATCAAGTAGCCTTTAATATTGCGGTAGAGATCAAGTGTAGGCCTAGATTTATATAATGTAGTCTAGCCTTCTAGGTACTGCACTTATCTTTTTGTCTTCAAGTATCAAAATGAGTACGGTATTCTGATTTTTAAGTGACCCGATTATTCATTAAAAATTACAAGTAAGTTTAATAGTAAAACTTTTTACATTTTTAACTAACTATTCTATTAACTAACTAACTATTCATTTCGCTTATATTTCTATGATTTGTGCAAAAGTGATCAAATACATGCAGTACAAAAAATAAACTGTTCTCACTTTTTTATTGTTCTTAGTTCTTGTCGCCCAAGTAATTAACTTGGGTAGTTTCTATCTTATCTCTTATCTTCCAAAAAATAAAAAAATAAACTAATTTTCAACTCAAAGAAAGATTTATGACGTGATTTCCCAAATTCCTCTGTAATTTTTAATTATAATTAATACATGTTTGCAAGCTCTTGCAAGCTTGCAAGGCTCAAGAGTATTGTAGGTTTTCAACATTGAAAACGCGCGCTTTTTAGAATGGCAATAATGGTAGCCATTCATAGGATGACGCATGTTTTGTTGCCGTGCTTTGGAGAGTGCTGCTCCTAGCGGCGGCTTTTCTAACCACCAACTCAGGACCGTCGTAGAACCGATTTGACAACATGGCCACATGACGTAAGTTTGTGTACATTCTTTACGGTATCATTTGAACGAATAATTTCATATTTCATTTCGTTAAATACTTGTGACAGTTCGTTGTCAGTATGCAATAATATTTGGTGATTCGTTTTCCAATTGATATGGACAATTTTTGACTTTCATTCCATGTGAATGCCGGTGTAAAATAAGATACCGTACCGTACCATATTGCTTTGTCCAGAAGGTAAGCATTGTTCCTTTGTATTATGTTGATATTTTGATACATTTAATTTTTTTGGGTGCCACTCATTTCTATACTTTATGGGTAGCGTTTGATTGCGTGCTCAAATAGAATGGTGAATTTTTGTTGAGAAAATTCTCTTTCAGTCATGGAGCAAAACATAACCTCATTCGTTGAATGTTAGAAGTGTCATTTTTTGTTGTCCAATGTTGGGAGCTTGATTGGTTCATGATTCATGAGATAACTTATCTTCTGAATTCTCTCAGGATTCATATTCAAGTATCTTATTACGATAAATATCCTGTAGCCTACATAATTTTATAGGTCTAACAATTTTACGACCGGCAAATCACCAGTTGTCAAAGTGACAGTTCACACCTTTATCAATATAAATGAATACACGGGCTTCGCAAGGGGTTGGCACGCCCCTGGACCCCCGCCAGGTCCACCTCCTGTATCAGATAAGATTATGTTGTAGAAAATTTAAATGGGCTGGTTGAGAAACTTTTCCAATAAATTTCAAAAAATGTCATTGCCACTGGAAATATTAACATTTTTGGCATCTACTTACCCTCTGTCTTATCAATGATATAGCCTAAGTAATACATTAATCTTGACTTCAGTGGATAGGCCTATCCTCCAAATAATGATTTTCTCCTAATTTTGATAGTGGAGAAAAAGGAACATTGAAAAAATGAAGGGTTCTCTCAAAACCCTTCATTTGTTCCAAATCGGTCTCCCATCCAATTAGGTACTGATAATACCGGTAAGGACATTTGTGCAAAGAGAAAGATAGCGAGTGAGAACAAGGAGGAGAACGAGAAGGAGAAGATTTAGAACGAGAAGAAGAAGAAGAAGAAGTATTATGGAAAAGAGGGAGAAGAAGAAAAAGAATAAAAGAAGGAGGAGAAGAGGAAAAAGGAGAGGAAGAAGACTAAGACAAAGATTGAAAAGAAGGAGGAGGTGGTGAAGAAGGAGGAATAGAGGAGTAGGAGGAGGAGGAATATTGAAAACTATTTCATGTAATTCAATAGTCGCAGATTTATGCGACCTGGGATGTCCTAGTAATGTTTATTATTTAATTCATATCATATACGGCCAGTTGTACGAAAAATCAATTGTAAATGACGTCATTGACCGTAAAATGACGTTTTCGCATTGATATCAGATTTGTTGATTGGTTTTGGTTCCGTAAGATGACATCATCTTTCGGCGCTTACATTCAATTGCTTTTTAGTGAAACTTGTTACTATTTTCTCTTCTATATAGAAAGCAATTTTCAAAATCGAACCTCGAGGCCATTTCCATATAAGATAAATATTAAGCGTTTCTTATCTAAGATCGTGTGCCCATCCCATCAAAATCACACTGCATGAAAATATTAATTCGTCTTGGGTGGCCAAAACTGGACTCTGAAAACCAGTTACTGTAGATTTGACGGATTGTAATGTCGAGAAGACTGATAACTTAGTGATGTTTTTTTAATTGAACTATTAAATATTTCATTTATTGATTACTTTGGCTAGTTGGAATTACTTTGGAAAATTATTGCTTACTAAAAATATTACCAAAGTCTTCAAGAAGTACATCAGTCTGAAGGGGACTTTTAGTAGCAAGATGATATTTACTGTCTTGGAACTGTTAACCCAAGAAATTGTCGAAATTTAATTTCAATAGTAAATGATTGTTTCTCCTAATAGAATAATGTTCGGATTTCAGCTATCGCAAGACCTTAAAAGTAGTCTAAAACAGTGTTATGTACCTGTCAAATATTAAAATTTCCCGGGGGAGGACCCCTGGACCCCCTTCTGTCTGGGGGTATTCCAGACCCCCCGGTGTTGACCCCCCCACCCGAAGTCAATTTTTGGCTACGCCACTGGGTCAAGATGAAGTCTTATCGACTTATCACACTTTCCACGTTCAATAATCCGCAGACGTTTGAAGGCCTTCTAGGACGGTTTCGATGAAATTTGGGTGAACGTTCTTGAAACAGCATTCCAGCTCAGCATGTTTATAAAAGAATATCCATATTGTGCTCACGGGTGGAGTTGGGCACAGTTAGGATGGAAGGACGTCTATGATCAAAAGGTCAAAGTTCGGAATACTTATTAAGCCAGATCGTGTCGAATGATCAGATTAAGCCTAAACTGATCGCACAGTTTATTACGATGGTGGGTCATACCTTACTTATGTATATTTATGTATTCGGATTTCATACATAGATACATATAGTGAGTGGACAAACCGACTGATCTATCCTTGACCAATCAGCACAGTTGCAATAACTTGAACTCTCTTCTTTCACCTGTTCCTTGCATTTTAAACGCTCAATTACGATACTAATTACGACAAACTAAGGTGAGCCAATGGTGTAGTGAAGAGGTAAAAGTATGTGTGGCCTCAGTCTCTCCAGGCTGTTCAACGGTTCCATTCATATTGCAACATGAAACATGAAATTAACTTAAATGCCTTGAGATATCAACACTCAACAGGCTACTCTTGTCGCTGAGTCTCTCCATCTTCCTCCTTCTCCATCTTTCTTTGTTCATCAATTCCCTCTCAACCCTACATAGGAAAGTGCTATTTGTTATCGTTATAAACTAACCAAATATATTCAAGATCGAAAGTATTATCTGTGATATTGCTATCTCTCAGGACCTTGCAAAAATGTACTATACTGTCCTGGTTCTCTACTTTTCAAAACAGATTTGATTGTACCGAATACTTGCTTTTCTCTCCAACAGAAACCGTGGACAACGTTGACCCAATAGTGAATCTTGATTTGAGTGTATTACCTTGATTCTCACATCTAATTTGTAATTTGCACTTTGTAAATATGTTTGTGGGATGTCATTTACTGCTATCTAATCTAGGTATCGGCCATGAAAGTTCATCTATCTTATTTGAATTTGAATAAGCTATTTATCCTTTAAATATGTTGCTGCTCTTCATTCTGTTCCATGAATAGGCTATTTATCCTGTATTTGTTATTGTTTGCTCTTTATTCTGTTCCATTACTCAAGCAATTAATTGCAAATAGAGAATCTCACATACCTCTGCCTCAAGTATATGTGAAATGTATTTACAAAATAATTCAATGAACAAGTATCCAATCCTCCTCTACAGTACATCTTGGCCATTTTCTTCACATTCACCTCTTTGTAAGGTAATATGACCATAATTTTTAGTTCATCAGATAATTAATCTGACCATTTTTCTAATAAAATTAAAAATCATACTTTAAAACTGTACTTTGAAATTAAGGACGATCAACATTTTTTGCTGTAACAAGTTAATTATTGTTTTCTGATTTGATTTGGATTTGTGTTAAACATTTGTTGTGGTTCTGTGAATACTTTTCGAATTTATTTTATTATAAATTTGATGACATGATTTTTTGCGATACAATAATTACATTTTGTGAGCGTCGAACGCTTTTTGTTGTTCACAACTCTAGGTTTGTTTGCATTTATTCAGCAATCAATTCCCGCCAGGGTTGTTTCTCCATTGAAATGAGTTGTTTTCTGCATTGCTCAACTTCGGAACTAGTAGCCAAGTCTTTGTTCTTGATAACAACTGGTAAAAGTGGATAAATCTTTTGTCTGGTGATAATGTATCCAGCATTACAGTTATAACGTGCTGCAGTTGATAGTATTCGAGTCACTTCTAGTATCAGCTGACCGGTCCATGAACTCGTCGCTATAGATTGGTAACTCTTTCTCTCCTCTCTCTCACTCTCTCTCACTCATTCTTTCTTTCTCTCTACTTTTATTCTTCTACTTTCTTCTTATTTATTCTTTGCTCCCCTATTTCGATCTAATCCCTTTCTTCTGGGCTGTTCTCTCTCATCTTATATTATTACTTATTTCTATTATAAGAAATATTTTATATTTCCTTTTCACTAACCAACTAGATTTCCAACTTCCATAACCAAAATCATCGTCATGCATGGTGCACCTCTTCGAACCTCGATAAGTCGAATTTCAAGGTTCAGGAAAACATTTGTCTTACCGAGGTATTGGTACGACATTGTCGTACCGCTAAGCCGTCGGTCCCGGCTGCCTAAAAAACAGTCGTTAAGTCATGTCAGAGACCCTGAAATGACCTGAAAACTCTGACACCAGACCTGAGCCAGCCAGGTTACACGGAATTATTATTATTATACCGAGGTATTGGTAATGAAGAGCTTGATAATAAAGGTTCAAGGAGATTGTCTTATCCAGGAATTCGTTTTATTGAGGTTCGTACTAACAAGGTTCGACTTATTCCATTGAATATATACCCCATATAATTATATTCGATGATTATATGATTCTATAATTCTAAAGGATATATATTCAATGCTTACTCTGAGATCGCTTGTAATGTACGGTCTCTATTCATTGTTTTTGTAGCTTGTAGTTGTAGGTGTATTGATTGATAAAAACTTTTGTCGAGTAGAAATAAAAATTAAGAACCTATTCAAGTATGATGAAAGAATAACTTAGCTGCAGCGGGTCACAGGCGTTTCATTGCACTCTTGAGGGAAGAGGCCTGAAGAAGTGAGCATCGTCAGAGGCAAAACTTGTTTCAGATACAAGTTCTGGAAGTTTTTTCATCCCGCAGGGGTTTGCAACTTGGGCTCGAAATTTAGCAGACGATTTATGTCGTCTGGAAGATTGTTCTTAGGCCAATGAACTCCGTCCTTCGAATTGCTGCTACTAGCAGTTTCTTCATCTCCAGTTGCATACCGTTCATCCTTGTCGCTGGTCCGGTTGGCTTTTCTCTGAAACAAAAATTGAGTTTTTGTCTGTAATGGAATGATAATTCTCAAAAAAATGTCAAGAAATTCAACTCGAATTTCTAAGAATTTCGATCTGGGAAAGTGTTCTTAAGTCTACATTAATTCAAGTCCTCTTTTTTCGATTATTGTGCTCTTAGGAGCGACACACTTATGACTCATTTCCAATACTTCGGAAAGAACTGGAATTTCAGTTTATTCATGTAGAGAACTTCAATCAAGTTCAAGAACTTCAAGTTCTTCCAACTTCAATCACAATACCTGTTGAATCTGTATAGTGATGATCTGTGTGCTAAACTGTTGTGTGATAAACTGCTAATTGCATTTGACTTTACTACCAAAAACTCATTATTTTTCCAAGGAAGGAAAATGATGACAACTCAAATTCTACTCGAAAATAGAAATTTCCAAACAGTATTGGAATCTTCTGTTGCTTATACCTTACAGGTTTAGAGTGATGTAAGATGGCAAACAGTTTTATTTGTTGCTATCTGCTGATAAAATTCGTTTTCCATCATTAGTTGGTTGAAAACTGTATAAATTTGTGTAATCAAGATTGTGGTCATCAGAGGTGCAAATTACCTGTATCCCCCTACATCATTGTACTTAGCATCGTTATCAAGGAAAAGGTGTGAGGCCGATTACAAGGGTCATTGACCTTCAGGCCAAGGCCGGTCATGAGATCTGACAGTCGATGGTTGTCTTCTTCTTCTTCTTCCTCCACGTTGCCTGCCTCATCTTGTTCCTGGATAACGGTAAGCCCCCACTTTTCCAATCCTCCTCCTTATCGGATTCTCTTCATCAAGCACATCTCTTTCTCGGTTTCTGTCTGGCGTTTTTTCCTCTCACGTTCATTTCCTTCCTTCTTGTTCGGAATCGACAAAGCGATCGCGTCCTTAGCACTCTTTTACTTTGTAGTCTGAAAGCTGATTTCTTTCCAGATGCCATGCATGCATCTTATCCATAATGCAGCTGCTCAACCAGAATTTATTCTCCAGCAGATGAGGCTTGCAATCAATAATAATTAAATAAATAAATAAGTTTCTTTGTGTTGAACAAATCAATTATTTTCATACACCATAGTTGTTGGGAGATATAGATATCCTATAGTAATTGGCATAACGGTACCATACCAGGAAAATAAATTAAATCACAAATCAAGTTTATTTCATTCAACAGTAGTTACAAAATATGGTAGAATATTTTCATAATTGGAACGGTACAGCTATTTAATGCGGTACCCGATTTTTCCAGTATGAAGCGTGGTATACTTTTTTGGTCATATCGTCCCATAACAACAACTCGCCTCCCAGGTTAAAATAAAGGCAAGTCATTCTATTCCTTTTCTCATTTCATTCTAGTTCCCATAGGATTAATATACCAGGCGATTAATTCAAATAAGCATACTACTGCTTCGCCCGTACTAATCTGTTCTCCTAATTTTTGAAAACAATCTAAATCTAGGTTGTGTCATGGCGCGTAAAGAATATTTCGTGAACTTTGGCTTATGGCAAGATCCGAGACATACCCTCTCATTACCTCTCTCATACCATCACCGATTCACATAAATATAGAAACAAAAGTATTCTAGTTTTCCATCATCCTCAGCACTAAAGTTATCAAAAATTGAATAAGATCGAAAATTAATAATGGTGTTAACCAAGATAAGGTGTTGATGTGTATGTAAACGATAAATTTGTTGTCCGAATAACAACAAAATAGAGAAACTTCAAATCTTGTTCAAGACTTCATAGTCGTCAAATTTCTTTGACTAGATTCAGTATTATGAAGGGACTGAAAGCAATTCAGAATCGAATTGCAAGCAATTGTACATCAATAGCAATATTCTAAAATACAAAAATTTATGCGCATCAAAATCGCGTCCCGGTGGTTCGGTGCCCGCCTAAAGCTGTAGGTCCATTCATATCTCATCATCATCCTTCCATTACCCACACACAAGCTTAGAGCTTATGTAAGCATCATCCCTAGCAGAAAAAAAATATTTGCAATTACAATAGGTAAGCTACCCTTATAATAGTAACTTTATTGCTTCCATAAAGCAAATTGAAAGTCTTACAAAGATTGGTACAAGATATGGTAAGACTTCAAATTCTTGCCTAAATATTTGAAAAATTTGATCTTCTACATTCAACCATAATGGCTCAAGGATAATCTCATCCTAGTCATAGGACCTTGAACTCTGTTTCTTTGCAGCTGTGAGTTGTCGTCGGTTTCCAGCATGGTTTTAGAAAGAGTATTAAAACCTCTGACTTCTTGACTGATTTTGATTTACGCCATTCGCAATGGTATCCTGGCCTTTGTTCTCCGGCTCATAGCGGAGGGGTGGTAATCGCAGAAGGTGAAGAGAAAAGCACAGAAACAGTTTTATGGTATAAATCACCCTGCTGAGTCGGTTCGGCTCGTCCGTCCGGACGATGGTAAATTAGAGCGGCCGCTTTTATGGGCAAAACCGACGCATTTCTTTGATCGCGTGCATTCCTCAGTTATCAAACTAGAGATGGTTTGAATATCATAACATTGAAATATTAAATTTTGGTATGGTCATTAATGCAAATTATTTGAATGGGGAAACAACAGGCAGGAAAGGCTCAAGGGCGTGAAGGAAAGGGAGGTGTGAGAGTTGTGGTCATAGGTGGTTTGCTAGATACGGTGAGAACCCATGTGTTCCCTTCTTCTAAATCCTCCACGTTGCCTGAATTGCACTGAGAATAGACAGGATCTATTTTCCAAATCCTCCTCCTTATCGGATTCTCTTCATCAGCAATGCTTTCTGAGCGGTCCTACATTTAAACGACAAAGCGATCGCGTCCTTCCAGCGACTCTTTTACTTTGTTGTCTGAAAGCTGACTTTGCTTTCCAGATGCCATGCATGACACCCCTTATACATGATGCAGCTGCTCAACCAGAATTTATTCTCCAGCAGATGAGGCTTGCAATCAATAATAATTAAATAAATAAATAAGTTTCTTTGTGTTGAACAAATCTTAAAAAAATCAAATTTTATGAACATTTTTTTCATAAAACATAGTTGTTGGAGATATGAATATCCCATGGTAATTGGCGTAACGGTACCAGCACAATAAATGAAATTATTTATTTATTCAACAGTCTACAAAATTAATATTTTCGGGAGGTACAGCCGGCTTACGTGCAAATCTGTTCTCCAGTGGCGAAGCGTGGTATACTTATTTGGTCATCGCCGGGTATATTTCCTATGACCAAATAAGTATACCACGCTTCGCCACTACTGTTCTCCTAATTTTTGAAAACAATCTAAATCTAGGTTGTGTATAGCGCGTAAGAATATTTATGAACTTTGGCTTATGGCAAGATCCGACAGCTCTCATTACCTCTCATACCATCACCGATTCACTTGAATATAAAAACGAAGTATTCTGCTTTACCATCATCCCTAGCATTAAATTTATTAAACAATGGAATAAGATCGAAAATTAATACGGCAGATAACTGAAGAAAAGGTGTTGAGGTGTATGTGAACGATAAATTTGTTATCCGAATAAATGAAATACAGAAACTTCAAATATTGTTCAAGACTTTCGTCAAAATTTTGACATGATATTATGAAGGGATTGAAAGCAATTTAGAATCGAATTGCAAGCAATTGTAATATCAATAGCAATATTCTAAATACAAAAATTTATGAGCTTCAAAATCGCTTCCCGGTGGTTCGGAACCCACCTAAAGCTGTAGGTCCATTCATATCTCATCATCATCCTTCCATTACCCACGCACAAGCTTAGAGCTTATGTGGGCATCATCCCTAGCAAAAAAAAAAAATATATTTGCAATTACAATAGGTAATTTCTTATACAGTAACTTTATTGCTTCATGAAGCAATTAAAAAGTCTTGTCAAATATTGAACAAGATATGGTAAGCCTTAAAATCTTGCCAAATATTTGAAAAAATTGATATTCTACATTCAATACGCCTCAAGGATAATCTCGTCCTAGTCATAGGACCTTGAACTCTGTTTCTTTGCAGCTGTGAGTTGTCGTCGGTTTGGCATGGTTTTAGAAAGAGTATTAAAACCTCTGACTTCTTGACTGATTTTGATTTACGCCCTTCGCAATGGTATGCTGGCCTTTGTTCTTCGGCTCATAGCGGAGGAGTTTAGGGGGTCGCAGAAGGTGAAGAGAAAAGTAATAAGAAACAGTTTTATGGTATAATCACCTCGCTGAGTCGGTTCGGCTCGTCCGTCTGGACGATGGCAAATTAGTGCGGCCGCTTTTATGGGCAAAAACCGACGCATTTCTTGATCGCGTGCATTCCTAGACGTTGTGGGGGGCGAACTAGTGCTGGAATCAGACTGAATTTTATTAATATTTCTCTGTATGGAAATAATCTCATATATAATCACGATATGTGATCAAACATTGTAGTTGAAATGTAGGTGAATATAGTAATAATATAAAATAATTCTATATTAATAATATTATATAGAATTAGTAGTTAATATAGGTATTTAAGGATTGTAATGAAATAATATAGGTAATTTCTTTAATGAAAAGCGGCTTTAGGACTCAGGTCCTCTCTGCCAAATCAGCTAAATTAATTCGATCAGCTATCAAAATTTTGGTTACACAAATCATGTTATATCATTAGTTCAATTGGTATGGCCAGTTTTTAGTCTGGAGGGTTGAATGAAGTACTCAAAGTCTTATACAGGAAATTACGTTTTTAAATAAATAGGCAAATATTCCTAGAATAAAATTACGTTGGAAACCATGAATTTATATTTTTATTTTGTAAACCTTTGTACACAAAGCGATTTGTTTTATTACTGTCAAATTCTGTTAATTGTATTGCAAACGCAATAGCAAATGGCAATAACAAAAGCAAATTTTATTGCAAAGACAGTGAGTGTCTTTGGTTATAAATATTGAAGCTCTTTCATGAATTTGTAATATTGTTGGAGCTTATTTCAAGCATTACTAGTTTTCCTATGCCAGCAGTGTTATCGTTATGGGAATGTATTAACTAAAAACTGTTATATTGTTTTATATCAAATAAATTTATTCTTCTTCACAACAATCACAGATAATGTACTCGTAGTAGGCCCCTTCATTTTCAGTGCTAGAATATTCAATTAATACTCCAATGCTTACTTTGCTTAATATTCCATGCTTCTACTAGCCCAGATGCCATACTTCTTGACCCATTTACTGGTGTCAACTACAGATTCTTTTACTGTAGATGTAATGAATTACAGTCAGCCGGTGAGGAAATAGTGAATGAGTTTGCACATCGTTATCACCAGTGAATGTTAATGTTTTTTATTGTCGACACTATTTTCCACCACTAGTAGTGTGGGTGTGGGGAGCGCCTTTGTTGACTATGGCAGATTATGGTGATTATTGTCATAATCAGTATGTACAAAAGCTTTTACACCCACTCCAAATTCTTGCTTCACAGCTTCTCGAAGTCGCTCGCCCACTGTGAGAACTTGTGTGCTACACGTTATTGGTAATTTATATGATGCTATCCGCATGTAAATGAGATTTGCTTATTGGTACAAGGCTAGGTTAGTAAATTACTTTATGCACCATTGTAATAACATGTATGCCCTACCGAACGGGTGATAGTTTTTGATCTATCTCTTGAAGTGTAGTGCAGTGTAGTGATATCACTTTAGTTTACTTACTACATTATAGTCATCAATCTCTCTACGTGAACTACATGAACTTGGTGGGTTAAGTAGAAGAGGTGGCTTTTATTACACAACTTCTCCCACAGAATGTTTGTATTGTACTAAGTAAAAAGTAAAGTAATTTATCTATCTTTAGGACTCCAGTGGAGTTTTTTCCAAGAGTATTATCTGTTTTTCAATTTCACAATAATAATTTTTTTTTAAATTAGTTGGAATCCAAGTACTTTATTCCTCAATTTCTAATTCACATCTCCGTTAGAATATGAACCTACTTGTTTATGTTTTTGATCCTCTTTTTCTCCTCTTATCATTTTCGATTATCGTTGCACCGCGATGCATAGGTTTTCTATTGCAGAAAGAATTGTTTCTGTTACTTAAGAGTTACACTTTCCGAGAGCAGCTCTCATCTTCAGTAAGATTCTTCACGATCCAAATGATTATGTTGAAGCTCTCACAGATATGTGAGAAAATGTTGATGAATTTGTGAAATAGACATGCATACGTGTATCTCAAACAATTACCTCAGGTTCAAGTATCCAAACGTACCTTAAGATTCAAATTGTTATATAGTGCATTCAAATTGTTATACAGTGCATTCAAAAAGGTTTCGGCAGATGAAATGAAAAAATCAATAATATAGTATCCCACACAATGTTGAGCGTATTGCATACTCCGCTGTTTGCAGGTGCAGTATTGGCAATCCGCTTGGAACGAACATATTGACAGAATATGATATTATATGACTTTAAAGAATATATTATTTATATTCAATTATGAATATTATATTGTATGATTTTAAAGAATATATGATTTATATTCAATTATGAATATAAGGCGTAATTTTCTCCTATCAGCCAATGTAAAGCTAATTCTCTCGCAGCCCACAAGCCTTTCCATGTCATTTTCTCAAGTGCTTTTCAACTTGAAATCTGCTAAGCAGGCGTTGACGATTCTTTTTATTCAATAAGCAACCAACCTACTGTCAGCGATAACAATATAGTCGTTGCCTGGTTTGGGCCCGCATTCCTCTGCGATCTAAAAATCTGGCTGGCACAGTGCAAGGCCTGCTTGTTTCACTCCATACCATGTACTAGTAGTTTGCCTTGTACAGTATTCATAATATGCACATTTCTACTCTCTTACTTCAACCTATAGGATTTCGTTTTTGTGCAAGATTCTACTACTTTTCTTCACCACCTTCTTCTATTTTTCTTCTTCTTCCACTTCGTCTTCTGTCTCTTTCTTCTCCATTTCACCACACTTCCTCCCCCTTCCCCCTTCTGATCCTCCCCCTTTTCACCTATACTTTATTTTTTATCGTATAGCTTTTTATCGGTAGGTCTACTCTCATTAAAACTGCTTTAGGATTGAGACCCTCTCGGCAAACATAAAGGCCTAGTGGGTCTCAATCCTAAAGCAGTTTTTTTCACTGAAGATTGGAATATTTATTTAGTTTTAATCAGATTACAATCATCCTCCCCTTTTTGCCTTCTTGTTCTCATTATTCGGTTTATTCATCTTCTCCATATTCTTATCACTCTTCATTTTCATGTTTTCCTGCACTTTCTTCTCTTTTTCTACTTTCTCTCCTCCTTCTTTTCTTTCTCCTCGTTCTCTCGTTTTCTCTCTTACTTCTTTCCCCTTTTCATCAACATTTCCATCTTTTGATTCTCTTTTCATTTTTCTCCTCCACATCTTTCTTCCTTTCCTCCTCCATCTTCTCGTCTGGTTTTTCCTTCACCTCATTACTTACTCCTCCTTTTCTATTCTTTTCTCGTAACAATTTTCTTCATCTCCTCATCCTCCTTCTTCCGCCTTCTTTTCTTTTCCTCTTTCTTATTCTCCCCTCTATAGCTCTTTCTTCGTTGTCATCCTTTTTCTTCTTCTTCCTCTCTTTCGGATCCTTCTCCTCCTCTTCTTCTTTTTCTTGTTCTCTGTCTTCTTCCTCTTCCTCCTTCTCTTCACCTTCCTTCTTCTCTTCTTCTTCTTCTTCTTCTTCTCCTCCTTCTTCTTCTTCTTCTTCTTCTTCTTCTTCTTCTTCTTCTTCTTCTTCTTCTTCTATTTTCTCTCCTAAATTCTGGTAGTTGTAGAGAACCAGGAGCACTGTATGCACAGCACACCCTTCTACAGTGTTGTGTCTAGGCCTAGATTTATAACAGAGGTGTATTAGTTTCTCACTCGATCATAATTCAATCGGCTCTGTCGCCGTGTTGTGCTTGAATTCGAATTGATCAAGTTGTTGCGTAATCGGGTCTCGCTGTTGAGAGCCATTCAGCTCTTTTTCTTTTGAAATTAGCCATATCGCTGTGGTGTAGGCCTATATATGAAATATGTCATGTCCCTTATTAAATTGAGGACCATAATCATAAACGTTATTTAACTGTTACTTTAACTAAGTAACTCATGAAAAGATTACCTTTTACACTTTTTAATGATCCGTCAATTCTCAAATGAATGGCCCACATCCTAGAAAAGTTTGTAAAGTACATGATTATTATTTTATGAGTATTTGAAATAATAGTGAGAGAAGTCAATAATATCTTATAGATCGATAGAGCAACTTTCGACAGTCAGATTCATGATCTCGACTGATTTTTAGGATTTTGTTATTAAAAAGATCTCTTCCTCCTTTTCTGCAATCAAAAATTGAATAATGGTAATTACAAGCGAAATAATTTGTTAATTTATTTCAATCTGCTGTATTGGAAGAACCTCTGAATATTAAATTAATATAATATCACATACCATGAAGAGATTATTATTCACAGAATGTTTGAGTTCATTAAAATAATTTGAAAGATAAATAAGTGTTTTTTTTCGATTTTCAAATCAGTAATTTGTGCTGCTAGATTTTGGCTAAGGTACTTGAACATCATCAACAAAGGTAACTTGATAAATCATATAATATAAGTTTTCAATTAATATAGTCAATAGAAAGTTTATTAGATTTAGATTCATTTCAATCTATAGAAAAGACTTTCTGACTTGTCTCAAAATGAATAAGCCAAAAAGTTTTGCAAAGCTATTATGCGAAATACAATGTCTTGTGAAATATTGTCCAAGCTATTTTCCAGCAGATTGCTCTTGGAAGAAGTTTCTGAGGATTCCATTAGATTAAAAATATTTCATTTTGTTCCCAAAATACTATTTTGAAATTCGCCATAGCTGTGTTGTGTATATTGAACATGTGAAGGAAATCTAGAATATTATCCATTCAAAAATACTTGGGAAATTCATTCTATACTTGGGAATCCAACTCACCGTTTTATTCTCATATCATTTTGTTTTGAATTGAACAGAGGAATGAATTCAGGAATTAGCTTCAACACAAAAACATTCAGAAAATGTTCTGAAAGATAAGTAACATGAGCTGAATATTTGAGAAGAGCTCAACTCGAGCTGACCGAGCGGCGAAATGTCTGACGGGTCATTTGTGGCTGCGGGCAGCACAGCTCCACTAAACTGATCAGACCGGATCTGTTGCTTAACTGTTTTGCATTTTTAGATAATTACTGAGCCCTGGAAAGGTGCATCTGGAAACTGGGAGATAACACAAACTAGCTGGCATTTAAAACATTCCGCTTGCGGTCGTCAACTGCTGCTAGTTTTGACAAAGTATCATTCCGCAATTTGGAACTATAATTCAATACGATTCCTGGAAGAAACGAATGATTTCTGATTTTAAGGTTTTTTCGTAATAATTAGAGAATCAAATATCCAAAAGAAGCTATATAAATAGTTCTAAAGACTTCTGCTAAAGCAAATATTGACAACAGAACAAGATAGCAAGAGAATTTTAAATGCCACTGTACAAAAGGTTTTTCTTTTAAGGTTTCTCCGTAATAATTAGAGAATCAGATATTAGTCTATAATATATATAAATTCTTTCCAAAGCAAGACTTTTGTATAGGCTGACAACAAAATAGCAAGGTTTAGATGAATCTTGAATGCCACTGTACATGGTTTTTTCATGTGAAAATAGTCTCTGTGGCTTCTATTATTGATCATACATTTTTGTATGTGGGACACTATGACACTATCCTTTTATATAGTCCTGGTTAAAAAAGCACGTTGAAATTTTTTATATCGAATTGAAGTTCACAAGCGTGAAAACATTTTTATCTCTCAACTTTTTCATCTACTTCTAGAAACTTTTATTTGTTCGAAACGTCCATGAAGCTATGTCTACCAGAGAATTGTTTTATTCGTTCTGAGCTATACGAGTATTCATTTGAATACTGTACTGTGCAATGATCAAATACGTTACAAACTAGTGATGAATGTGTAAAATTCTGGAACATCCATTGTTACGTATCGTCAGCTACAGCTGTAGTCCCCATATTTGTCAGCGCTGCGAACGGAAAAGCTTTCATTGTCGGGGAAGTCCATTAGAGGTGAGATCCATTCCCGTGAAGTCAGGTTCTACAGAGCGTAAAAATATTCTAGGTTGCAGAGCTACATGAAAATACTTTTTAGATTTTACACCTTTAATAATATTCACTTGTGTTCCATAAAACCTTTCTAAAACCAAAAAGGTCTTTCGGGATTCATTTGTGAGACCGAACGTAGAATATACTCGTAGGCTCCGTGGCGATTCCTACCTCAAAAATTTCAAGCATGTGTTGAGAATCTCCTCGAATAAATCGCCTAAATTGTAACACAATTATCGACTCAGATACCTAACTCTCTTGCTATGTTTTTTTCTCGGATGCCTCTCCCTCGAGTGAACTCTCCAATCCAACCTATCAGCCAATGTCATCTGGCAACGCTGGGTTGCTGACTGAAATCAGATAGTAGTTGCCCCGTGGGCGAGTTCTCTGCCATCCCTTGTTCTTAACAAACTATGTACAGCAGGATCCGTTTAACTTGTCATAAAACATATGATCGACGAGCATATGGTCACAATACTTAACCTACAAATGCTGAGTCTCACAGATTATTGAAAAGGTCTTTTAAAAAGTTATTCTTTGAAGGTCTTCTTTAAAAAGGTCTTTTAAAAACTTTAAAGGTCTTTAAGACTTTTAATCCTTTTGATTATTGTGTCGAAGTCACTGTTTAATTATTACCAAAACAGCTGATTTCTGACAAGTTAAATGGATCGTGCTATAGTTGATTTATTGAAATAGGCCTACTGCCACTATCAAAGATGCCAAATTGCCTACTGCCAAAGCTATCTGACCAGCCTCACTGCTATCATTTCTCGATGCGATTGCATTGGGAAATATTTGCACATCGTTAGAGGCCGCAGCGCAAGCAAGAACAGGCACGTTACGCAACGCAACGTCTGGTGGTCGCTCCACGACAACGGACGACACGACACACATTCTGCCGCTCTGCACTGGACCAACCAACTACTACTCACTTTCACCAAAGCCTTCAAGGCACGCCACACTAAAGCCCTATCACAGCTTACATTACTCTAATACGCTGATTAAATTGGATCAAACAAAGACTAGCGAACAACTACTTGTAATTGTTGCTAAAAGTGCCTAAAAACAAGTTACCTGATTAAGGGAAAATCTGGGAAACTTTATTTTTTTGAATGAATTACAGTATATATCGCGCCTCCCTGTAAACAACGTAGAACATTAACTATAATGTAATAAAATAATGTATAAAATGTAAACTATAAATATTTTATAATGAATATAAAGGGTTTATATTCAAAAGGTTGTAAAAGACATATTATGAAGGTATATTATACTATATGATAGGTTAGCGGTTGCTAAGTAATCATGTGGTTAAGTAACAAACATTCAAGACCGCTCTCGGATGGGTGACCGACACTAAAGACACAAAAAATTGTGCAATGAGGCGAGATGGAACCTACCCGTAAGGGTCTCTCCACCAATAGAAAGCCATACGATAAAATAAAATAAATACTATATGAAAAAATGAAGATTATATAGCTTCAAGAAATAATGCCAAGGCTCTAGAGAAGAATTAATTAGCTTTAGAGGAATGCGATAGTGAGGCAGAATTGTGATGAAAATTGTTATATTAAAAAAACACAAAATCACAATATGAACAGTTCATATTTTAACTGTTGCACACTGATTCAATTTCTATCAAAAACAATTTCTTGGGATTTCTTGTTCGTGAATGCAGTTGATATGCGTAGGCCTATTTACTATGAATTTCAATTTGAAAGTTATGTCAAGTAATTATTGGGTGCAGTGGACTAGAATGATTTCAGGTCAAACAATCAATTATCTATGATCAACTGAACCTATCATCAAATGTTGCCTTATTGGAGTAATAAGGTGTTTACGTGGAAAGGTAGAATTGGGTGCACAACTTGACCTATCGAAGAAGGTGAAGCAACTCGAGTAGTTCCCATAGATGAATTCCTATTTGAGTTTGCAAAAAGGCAAATATGGCAAGACAGGGGAGTTTTAATACGAAAGTAATGATAAGTCTGAGAACAGTGGTAGCCAATGATAGGTGTAATGTACCACATGAAACGACGGAGTTTGAACTTATAAATGTCCATTCTTATAACGTAATAGTGCATTCTGTAATGTAATTCTATGGGTGTAATGTATACATTTCATGTGCAAGCATGATTTCGAACAAGGAGAAAGTGACCCGGCTACCAGCAACGATGCAATCAGATTCTTTTTTCTCAATAGACAGAAAAAAAACTGGTGTATGTTACGTTGCAATGGTTTACGCACGCGCACGCACACCTGCGAATCCGGTTAATTGGGAGGTAGCAACTTGATTGATAGACAGACAGATCATGTTGGTTGCCAATTGTGGAAGCTGGTATTATATCGACTGATAGAGATCTAGTCTGTAGCTGCATCCATCACACAAGTGGTTGGCGGCTGATCAATCTGGGTTGTGTGTTGTTATGTAAAGACAGCAAATTGTTTTAGGTATTGAACGATTGTCTGGTTCATTTTACGGGAAAGGGCACGGAGAACACCGAAATGATTATAGAGGTGAAGACTTTGTAATAAAGATTCCCTCATTTAAATGGAAAGTAGAAGCCAAAAGTATTAACAAAGACAATTTACAAAGATGTATAGCACGATCCTTTTAACTTGTCAGAAATCAGCTGTTTCGGTAATACAGTAATTAAACAGTGATTTCGACACAATAATCAAAAGGCTTGAAAGTCTTAAAGACCTTTAAAGTCTTTAAAAGACCTTTTTAAAGAAGACCTTTCAAAGAATTACTTTTTAAAAGACCTTTTCAATAATCTGCGAGATTCAGCATTTGTAGGTTAAGTATTGTGATATTGCTCGTCGAAACATATGTTTTCTGACAAGTTAAAAGGATCCTGCTATATTTACTTCTGAATTCAAAGATTTTATCGATTTATTCAGCTGAGAGCTACGAGTATGAGCTGTAGAGAGAACTGTGAGCTATGAGTAGAATTCCAAGATTTTATTTATTCAGTTAAAAACACCTGAAGTTATTCAAATAAAGTAGTTTATACTCTATAGAATGTGCTAAAGAGACTGTACACTCACAGTGTACAGACTCTACACTCACACACTTGAATAACACACTTTTGATTGATTATCTCGGTTTCTATGTTGAATGATAATGAAAATTTGAATTACAAAATTACAAAAAATATACAGATAGAAATACAAGCACATGAAACTGAATCGAATTCCCGTAATGTCATTGTGTGTAATATTCTAATTCTGGGTCGAAAACCTCCATGGAATAACCTTCCTTTATCATTTGCAATAATTATTTCAAGCAGCACTTTTGTCCTGATTGTAGAAAAACGGATGTCCCCTGTTCGAAAATAGTTTGGATAACCAGCAATTGTTCAGTTGATAAGAGAGAAGGATTCATTATACAAAAACAAGTTGAATGAAATATTCTGACATAACAATGCAAGTGAACTGTCCCAGGAACAACCTCCAAATTGCGTGAGTAACTCCAATAGTAAACAGCATTGAATGCCAGTGGATTACCAGTGCGTAAATGGTAGTTGTCAATGTCTGACACATCCTGAATCATGTTTCTAACAAGAATTGATGAGTTGATGAAAGTGATCTAAAAGAAATGAACAAATCAATAACAAATTTATTAATTACAGTAATTGAAAAATAAATATAATAAACAATTATTAGTAAAAATAAATAAAATTCAATTTCAATTTATTTGAATCTTCAATATTTGAAATATGATACAAATTAACACAATAGATTTGTGCATGACTGAATAAATGAATAAATCCGTGGCGAAGCGTGGTATACTTATTATATTTGCTATAGGAAATATACCCGGCGATGACCAAATAAGTATACCACGCTTCGCCACTAGAATAAATAAATTATACAATATATTTCTTACTGACTTACAACATGAGTTTTCATACTTCTTGAGAGCACCAAGCATTGACCAAGCTGTAGGCCCTACAGTAGGCTACTGTCTTATTATAGAGCAGGAAGTCAGGTAGTGTATCAAACTATAAAGTTGAACTATACCAAAAATCGTAAGCTTTAAAATTAAATTCAGAAAGATTCTTGTTTTCAAATGTTCAGAGATTGAAGTTAACTGAATTATATTTTGAAACTGATCCTTAGGCGAAAGAATCCTATCATTATGTAAGAATGATCTAATTTTAGATTCATTTTTAACAACAGTATGGTGTTGCTGATAATGTAATGGAAGATCAAGCTGAAGGATACAGCATGCTGAAATCAGATTCGTTTGACGACATAGGGTGTATTGTATTTCTTATGGAATGAATATCGTGACTCTTTTCGGCCCGTAGACCATGACGGTTAGAAGGTCACTAAATTCAAAAGATTAGAAACATAGGTGAGATCACAACCGTGTGCTGCACTGCATTCGTATTTGGAAAACTGCATGCATGGCTTTGCCAAGAATATTCAATCAAATTAGTTGCAATTATATAGTTACAAGTTTTTCCACACAGGTAAATTTATTACTATCCTAATTCCGTTTTCATTCTCTTACATAAATTATGAAAAGAAATCAAATCAGGCTGTACATCAGCATAAAAAACTTTTTTAAAACGTTTTTTGATTTGAATACTATCAAGCTATCAAAATGAAATACATTTCAGAATTTACACCGATGCAAGTATTGTAGTTCCAAGTAATGCAAGTATTATGTTTTTTGTTTTTCACTTTTCAGTTGTTTCTCCTTATCAATATCAAACAACACTAGTTTATTGTTTGAAATGATAATGATCACATTGAACAATTCTCGGTCATGGAATTAAAGTGCATTACTGTGAACCAAATGACAAATCAAGTTTTCAAGTGATATTAATTTTTTTAGGATTATATAGCTCTGTTATTGAATGAAGGTATTAGAATAATTATATTAGGCTACCTCATTATATTATACCTCACCATAACTTATAGGCTAATATTTAATTGATTGATTACTCTATATCAAACTTCTGACACAGTGTCATTACTCTATATCATGCTATCATTAATCATTCATGGAAATCTAAAAGTTTCTTTCTTAAATTCTATAAGTCTTCACCATGATAATTTATAGACTAATTAAATTGATGTATTATTCTCTTATCATTCATAGAATTCTCAAAATCTCCGGCAAAATATCTTGATAATTTAAATGTGTTAATTCGGATTAATAATCCTTCCAATTATTCCAGTAGCCTAATTGGATGAATTCAATTCCATACAGTACAGACCATAATAATTTTCAATTTAGCATCCTAATTGAATTTTGATTATATTCCCCTATTTCAATTTCCATTATTATCTCATCTTCAGGTTTGCAACAAACTTGATGAGGATTTGCTATTGGCCAGATGACGCAAGAAAACAGCCTCAGACTTTGTCCCCGTTTAGAATGTGATCTGCCTCGCTCTGGAGAATGTGCTCTTGTGTGTGTGTGTGTGTGTGTGTGTGTGTGTGTGTGTATATTGTGTGTGTGTGTGTGTGTGTGTGTGTGAGTGTGTGTTGTGTAGTTGTGTGCGTTTGTTCCACTGAGGGCATTTCATTATGTACCTTCCTAATTCATATACAGCTCTGTGAGTGAGTAAAAGAGAGGGATCAAGAGAGCCTGAGTAAGAGAGGGAGAGAGAATAAGATCTAGACTCTAGACAGAGAGAGTGAGTGTGAGAGTTTAAAGGGGTTGAGTGAGTGATTAGGATGGAGATTGTCTGGAATCGAGAGAGAGGTTCTCAACGAGTGAGTATTGCCTTCATGTGTGTGAGTTGCCTGCAGTAAAAGTAGATGTCCTTCGTTCTTCGCTGTACATTTTGTACTGAGTCTCCTGCGCCAGAAACAAGGCCCTTCTGTAGTTGAGTTCCTTTGTTTCACACACATGCACCAGCATTCTTATTGTAAACGTGGACGCTGTCGAACCTAACGTCCTACGTAGCATGTAAAATGTATCTGTTGATATGTTATATATTTCTGACTTCTTGTCTTGCCCTACCTCGTGAGAAGTGATTTCATTCCAAGGCAAGGGGGATTTCGGATTGAATGAGACGACAAGCATGTGGAATTTGATAAGTTACCCTTATCTGATTAGTTGTTTGTTGGTTAATTTTCAGTTCATTTTTTAGTTATTTTATTTCAATTAAATTATGATTATAGTTAGCACTTTTGAAAAGTTCCAAGCAAAATCTGGACTCTACAAAATGACTTTCTTTGGGGGAATTCGTTGGAATATTTATATCACAAACTTTGTATATTCATGAATATACAGGGCATTTGAAATTTTCAAATTGATGCTTTAGCATAATATGCAGTATGCTGTGCTACACATAAAAATTTACTGTGGACATAAGGGTAGAGTTTCCACATACAGTATACTGTACACTCAAGCTGCAACATTATTGATTTTTGCATGTTCATCATGAGATGCATTACTCAATATATTTAATATTTCTTATAAACATATAAAAATATCTCTGAAAGTTTTATAACACTGTATATATCAGTGTATTATTTCCCGAAAAGTATGAGTTTTTACTGCATATTGTAATTGTTTAGGCTACTCAAGGCTAGGAAATGGGCGTTGTATTCTAACAAACCAGAACTATCAGCTGCCTGTTTTTACAATCAGAGGTCGTAATCTCTCAGAAATAAAATTAGCAAAGTAGACTTGAATGGCTCGACAGTAAATTGTCAACTAATAAATTTGCAACGCAGATGTCAGAATACTGTTATCTGATAAATTTATTACTGTATCAGAATATCTGTTCTGTATGCTTAGTGCTATTAATATCGATGAATTAATAGTTTAAAATTTATAGTCTGCTCGTTACCTAGTATGTCCGTTTCGAATAAACTCTACCTTGATAGGCTACTTGAATAATATTTCATGGGTTTATCGACTTTTATTATTTTCATGCTCTGAAAATGTTTCACTCTTTGAAATGAGTCCTGATTCTTATGAAAAATTGACTTTCATTATACCCAATCTAAATTAAACATATCACGTATATCTCGTTATGAATTATTTATTATTTGAATACAATGTATTGAGTACATTCAGCGCCGTAATGTGATACAAGGATTACAATCTTAATCCCTTATTATACTGTTAGAAGTTGTATGTCCAGTAGCCTTTACTAGGTTTCAGGTTGACCTATCACTGCTAGATTAATAAATTAGCTGTAAGTGGCAATTTTCTAACCAAAAAGATGGATTAACTTTAAATTTTCTTGGTAAATCTACTCCGAAAAACTGGGGAAAAACAAGGAAAGCTGGGAAATCATCGAACTTCCGTTTACTTCTGGGAGAATCAGAACGTCTTTTGATATTTAAACTAAACGTCCCCGCCAATTAATTTTGTTGTAATCTCGATTTTTATTTCTCTCATAGATCAAGATATCTTAGTAATACTGAATAAGAAGACTTATTAAAATATATGTTGGTAAAATTGTTTTAATTTTGCTTCACTAATGATGATTCGTATTAAATCCAATGTTATGATCAATTGATAATTGATTCTATTTATTGACAAAACATACAGTGATATTCATTTGAATTGCCGCTTGACATTAGATAGATACAGATATATTATTTCTTTGCCATCGTACTCTACGGTCATCAACAACTTCGAAGAATGATATCTCTCTATCTATCTAATGCCAAGCGTCAGATCAAATGAATGTCACTGTACATTAATATTCAATACATCATTTGATAAAATATAATCATATGGGATATCACATCTAATGATCCTCAATCTCAATTATCCTACAAGATTAATAATTTTTTGAAAGAGATGTCCTGTGTTTTCTGAAAGCAGTTTTCTCCATTCATTGCTCATAATAAACTTCCTTGCAGACTTTACAGTGTCTTTCATTTTCTACGCGTATCAGATACAATTAGAATACTTAGAATAGAATAGTTTCCTTATATTAGAATAGTTTCCTATCGTCTTTGCTATTATAGAAGTTCAAGGGCCTGTTTCTTAAAAATCCAGAAGTTCTGTATTACAATAACAAGGCGGACACACGCTAATCATGGATTGCACAGCGTATCATGCAATAAACTTATTAATCTAGAGTGCGTTGGCCTTTTTCTGTTTTACAGGGCTTGTAAAACATTTCTATACTATAAGAGGCCCCAGCTCTGAGAACGTTGATGAACGGTTTATCTATTGGCTATGGTTTTGCCTCGTGTGAGCTGTTTCAGTGCGGTCGCGCGATTAACATGTCAATAGCGGTACTCTAGCTCTAGCCGACGTGGTAGAGCTAGCTTGCTGTCCGCTTCTCAAGCTCAGTATCTCGGGATTGTGGCAGTTCGCTAGATGGAGGACTGCTACCCGTTTGACATTTAGAGAATTGTATGCTTTGAACTTTCCGGTTCAACCTGTACATTCTCACATGGACAGTGGGGGATACATGATGACATCGAGGTCAACTAAATGGAATTTTCCTATATTATGCATCCATTTTGGATTGAATGATGTTGGTAATTTTTGTACAGTTGCATTCATCTCCTATTTGGTTCTTTTGTCAATATTTCCAGTTACAGAGGTCTTCAGAACTATTTATATTGCTTTCTTTGGATTTTCGTATCACTAATTATTTCACTTTAATTATTATCTTGGTAATTGACAATACTCTTGAGTTTATACTCTTTAAGTTGAATACTCATCTTGAGTTTTCGAATGATAACCATTGAGTAATCATCATAATATTGGCTCGGAACTGTAATATGATATGGCATTAATTAGGAATTAACCTCGTTCAATTAATTATTATGATTTATACCTTCCATCTTTATCTTCATTTTTCCATTTTGTCATCAAGCTCGTAGAATTTTCATTTTCATACATCTTCATTAGAAAGACAATATTGAAGGTATATTGTCTTTGGTAATTATGAGGTTTCAAGGAGATACCTGAAGATACTGGTTACTCCATTTCGTTTCAAAATACTGTATACGATCATCGATAAACTATAATAATAGTCATTTCATTGAATCATCACATTATATCAATCTTCAGTTCTTCACATAATTCAGTATAATCTTCACATTGACCTGCTTTTTCACATTGGTCTTCAGATTGGTGATGCTTTTCAAAAAAAAACTCATTTTAAATAACTAATTCTTAATTCAAGACGTTTGCTCTCTAATAGAAAATGAACGAACGATCATCAGTGTTGGATCTCCGATAACGTTGATTCTCATCAGTAACCGGTGATCAATCTGCGATCAATTATCACTACCAGCAGCTATCTCACAACAATCCATGTAATGGTGTATCATTTGTATATATCCATGAAGTTATAGTAAAATATAATACCATGCTAAGTTTAACGGGCGCTTAACTTCAAATGACTCCAAGACCGTAATTGAACATAAATGAGTGTGGGAAAATTCAATAAAATAGATAATAAATTCAATAATATTATTTTGTTCTTTTGTTGAACTTGAAATACAGTAGGCTACATTAGATATCTGAGCTTGGAAAAATGTCTCTATGAAATAAATTACAATAAGATTTTCCTAGAATTTGGTTTTATATCTTTGCGCCTCTTTCTATATTGATCCCATATCCAAAATTCATGTTATTGTTTCATTATCCGTTTATGTCCGTCGACACTTGTCCGTTTGAACTTCTCTTATTGCTCCATATTTCTGTCGCGATTCGCTTTATGGTTCTCAAGCTGCTCCACATTTTTGTCACCATTCGTTGTAGGGTTATCAAGTTGTTCCATTTTAGTCTCCATTCGTTTTATGCTGCTCCATATTTTTGTCGCCATCGTGGTGCAAAATACAGCCAGCCTGCAGTGAATGTTGTACAGGGACTCCATGTTGTAACATGAATGTTGAACTTGTCTGAGGGAGTGCCTGTTTAATAGATGAAGTGGACATGGCTGGCCTGAGAGCTGAGAGACCGACTCTCGACTGCAAAAGACTCTCTCCACTGGGAGAGCATTGCGCCTTGTTTTCTATTGTGTAACAGCAGTTGGGGTGACCGTTGCTCTCTACCTCTCTCTCTCTCTTGCAGACTGGCATAAAATATTCCATAAATTTGAAAAAAAAATTGTACCCGAGACTGAAGTTATTGCCTCCTGGCCTTGGAAAGGGATAGAACTGCCGTCGTTTTTCCGTAGCGAAAGCTGTTAACTCTGTAGGCGAATATATAGTTCTCCAGATTTCATGTTCAGACTGAGACTACTGAGCTAACTATATTACAGAAAAAACTGAGGTTCACTAGTGTGCAATGTATGGGAAACTCAGGGAAAATATAGTTCGATTACTATTTGCATTATTCCCATTCATTTAAAGGATAAATTATACAGACATGAAGGAATAAAGATATAGGAATTCGGGACATCGATGTCCAGTGCATGAATATCTCATTGTGATGTAATGTAAGAAAATTCATGTAAGAAAACTATTAATTATATTTGTATGTCCTGTGATTTATTTGTGGAATAAACGAGATTCTGATTTATGAAAATATAAGCTATAGCTAGAAAGATTAGTAGTCTGTAAGGTATAAGTGTAAATTACTATTGGATAATTTTTATTGCCTGCACATTGTTCAAGAAAGAGAATTTATTTTTGACTATTCTTGTTGTGAAGACTCAATTAATATATGAATGAATAATTAATTTTTGTGGAATTAGATATGAAATCTAAAAAAAAAATATAATAAGTTTTGCAAAAATGTGTCAACATCAAGTACTAGTCATATTTTGGAATCTGTTATTTATTATGGTGATAGTCGTTATCAATAGAACATTAACAGTTATTCATTTATGAAATTATTCGAACAAATATAATATTTAGAAAAGAGAAACAGGCAGTCGGCCAAAACGTCATGGATTTAATATAAATTTCCAAGTAACTATACACTCTTGTTTTTGTAAAACGCAATAAATTGATTCATTCATTTATATTCATTCCAAATAATTATACACTCTTTTTTTGTAATGTTTCTTTATAAAGGGAAATAGATTCATTTATATTCATCAAATAGTCTTATTATCCATTGATCAAGCACAAAAAATGGGTTGTATGAAAACAGTTTTTTTTTTCAAAATTTTTCATCGTTTGATTTGTAACTGCACTTATTGAAGTGGGGAGAAATTAGAAGGAACCCTTGGGCGGGCAAGCCTAAGCTCGCATAAGCAGGTGCTGTCGAGGGTCAAGGCCCCCAAGTAGCCGCAGTCACGTGGTGCCAAGGTCATCCCCACCACTGCCACCTTTCCCCCCTCCCAACACCTCTCCTTCTCTTCCGAGCAGCGCACTTGTCAACCAGCCATCTCTGCTCAACTATTGAAACGAGGTAGAGGTATCTCATCTGAAAGCAGGCGCTGCTCTCTCAAAGAAGTACTCTTGCAGCTTGCTTCACACTAGTTTTAAAATTATTATACTATCAATATTACTAGATTACTAAAATTAATTGAGCACTATCAATTACACTATTAATAGCAGTTCATACTATTAAATCATTGCTAATTGTTTTTTCAATTGCATCAATTTCTATCTAATTGAACTGACTTTTGGAGCTGTTTCAGAGTTACTCCTAATATTTGACATCTTTTCTAAGGTTATTTAGAATGATTAGAGAGTTGTTTACATTCAAAGAGAAGTCGAAGAATACAGATGGAATGGCGATCGCACACTAAACTTATAGTTCAAATAGAATTTTATTTCAAAATGAAAGTACAGTACATTCAATCGCATACAAGCTCAATAAAACAAATAAACATGAATGGGAAGAACACATATCCAATGTATAATATTTTCCAAGAAAAACCCAACAGATTCTAATATATCTAATTATAGGTTTTGTACCCTATAACCAGCTGCAGTAACTTATAGTCTAGAAATAGAAGTTATATTCAATATTAGTGTACATTTTTAATGGTTCGTTGTTAATTTGGCTTGACTATTTACCTTTTAAGATTTAAATGGATGATCTAGTTCTTAGCAGCTTTTTCGAGAGTAAATTATAAATGTGTTGCAAATATGTATACTGTGGATGTTTAGTGTGAGTTCGCCATTTCACCTGTTTTTCTGAACTAACAAGTTTTATGGAACAGGCTCCAGGATATGGGAAATAATTATGATGAATTGAAAATGAAATGGTAAAAATTGATAGAGAATATCAGCTATAACCCACAAGCAGAAGGTTTCGAGTTATAAATGAAAATAAAATAAACTGAACCAGAAACCATCTAGTAACTTCAACCTTCAGTTAATGGAGAACCACCTCCGTATGTCTTACGTCATTTAAGAGCATTAACTCGATTATTATTTTTTATTATATCTATTACCAAATATGAAGTTTGAACAAAGAATGCAATTAAGAGAATGTTGATATTCGCGCACTTATTCTGTACCTTGAGATCATGGCAGTTCAGGTTTTAGAATAGGCCTATTAGTGTGCGCGGAATTGCTCAGAATGTAGTAACCCCGTAACATTTGGGCTTATTTTCAATATGTGGAACGCTTGAGAATCTATTTACTCGTACGTGTTTCGATTACCGAACACGAAATTCAATTGAACTCCTATATTTGTGTCAGTTTTTGCCTTTCAAGGACATATCCACTCTAAATTCTCTCTCGCTAAAACATGTATTTGAATCAGACGTTTGATTAATGGTATTACAGTACATGTAGAGGTAAAATGTCATGTTTTCATGATTCAATTTACTGTGTGATTTATATTGTTTCAGTATACATGCGTTACCACTTAATATGATATATTATATTTTACCTATATCCATATTTTTAAACCATATTTTTACCTCAATCTGCAAATTGTACTAGGCGCAGTACGATACAATTTAATAACAAGTTATCGTACTAAATTTTATGAATTTCTTAATAATTAATAATTAGAGATACGAAAATCCAATGAAAGCTATATAAATAGTTCTGAAGACTTCTGCTGCAGCAAATATTTCTTCTATCAATTAATTTCCTCACTTAGTTACTATTTTTAATTTTTGTTCAAACATTGTTTTCACCAGTTGTTTCAATTTCAATTATTGATTCATCTAAAACATTTTTGTCTAGTATAAAAATATCATTTAAATATTTTTCTATTTTTTTCAAGAGATAAATATGGATTAGGAGAACAGATTTTGCCTTATTTCCCACTCTATGAATTAAAATTTTTCAAGTTGAATTATTGAGGATAGTCAATTTTATACCTGAAAGAATGCTAGTTTTAAACTAATTTATTTTCGTCTATTGAAACTTGGTTGATCCTTGTAAGCATTGGGTTGGATAAAGAGGCTAAAAACATTCTGCGTTTTTCTCTTACTGCGATAGCTATTTTAGATCATTCTAAACCACCTTTTTTTCTACAAAAAAAAAACCGTCGGATTTATTTCGGAGCAAGAAGGACGACCTCGTAAATAGGCCGAATAGAATCTTCATCACGGAGGGCAGACAGCTCTAGAACGAAGTTAAAGTCGAAGTTAGACGTTTTTATCTTCTGTCATCCTCGTAAGTTTTCATTCCCCCAAGTTCAGGCATTTCTATTTTTCATCCTGTGTCAAATCTATTCAAAATTCTCATACTCCAACCATTCTATTTCCTTATCTTCAGGTCTTGTTAAACTTCTTGGGACTATATTTTTTCGGATTATGAGACTGTTTGTATTTTAGTAATATTATTGTTATTTTTAGTATTCTGAATTTTTCCAAAACCTTTATGATGATTTCTACAATTCATATTTTTTAAAGTTACTTCAAGTTTCCGTAAAACTGGCGTAGATAAAATCCTTAGTATGCATTTACAGTATCTTGAAAAAGCGATAAATCGATTCCTTGTTTGTCCGTCACGTTTGTCCACTGTATCTAGTTTTGTTAGATTTGATTGCGATTATTTTCTGATACTGACCTCCTATGTTCACCTCTTCATGTGGGCGTAGTCTCAATACAGTCTTAGTTCTCAGGCTATAACAATTACAACAATACACTGTAGCTGTAGCATTGATAGTTTAGCGTGTCAGTTTAGTCGTTCTCGAAAAATCTGTAGTGGAATTTCCCATGATTGAATTAATAATCAACGGGTGTCATAAATATTGATGGTTGTCAAACTGATCGCTTTTATCAAAATTGAATTGAAAATTTAAGTATACTATTGAAATAAATATTTCACAATATAATACACTATTTTATTTATTATGAATATCGAATGTCCATGTTCAATAGAAAGAATCTGTTCTTTCCCATTGGATAAGAATGAGTGTAGAACACCTCTGACATCTAGACGGCGGAATAATGAAGTTGTAACTTGAATGACCCAGTAACTGCTGCCATCTTACGACAGAATTCAGAACTAGCTGCGTTGTGCATTGCCGACCAATCAGGGGAGAGAGGCGGAAGGCGGAGCTTGGAGGCGTGTCTGTAAAGATTGAGCTGTAAATCACCCAGTAACTGCAGCCATCTACCGGTCGAATTCAGAACTAGCTGAGTCATTCATTGCTGGCCTATCACGAGATATAATAGGCGGAGTTTGGAGGCTACATGATTTACAAATTAGGCTACGATTCGTGGAAGAATTTTAGACACAGTTCAAGCATTGTTCAAGTATTTTCATTGCTGAATATTCTACTGTATTAATAAAATATTCGTCTTGGAAAACACAATAAATGATTGAATGTAGAGGACTAGAGGAAACGTTGAAAGAAAGATGACTGAAAAGTTTTGAAGCACAAAAAGAATGCGTCAATTCAATGAATTGCTTCAATTTAGCTTTGTCCGACTGGTCCGGACAATACTATGAAATCTCGTTTTTGTAAAATTACTCTATTTTCAATCTTAAACCTCTACAGTAAACTTTTCAATTACTATGCACATTTCCTCCCCCCGATAAAAAAGTACCCCAATAATACAGTAGCCTAATAATAAATATTTCAATTTTTCTATCAGTTTTCTCCTTTTCATTACGTTGTCATGAGCACTGTCCTCTTTTCAATCATAAAATTTGAGCAAATAGGTGTTGTGCATACTGTGTGTACGCAATATGTGTGTGAGTGTGGGGGGGGGAGGAGGTTGGGCGAGGGGTTATAAAAGCAGGAATGTAGACGGTGACGAGCGGCCAGTCATAGGCTGAGAGAGCCGACCTGACCTTGGTCACCAGACGGGCAATTTTCCAACAGAGCTGGCTGGGTTGCATTCTTGCGCCTGCCTGCACTGCATTCTCTGCTCTGCTCACCGCTCCTGCTGCAAATGCACCACGGCTGCTTATTTCACTTGACCCTGCTTTCATTCAGTAAATTGTTCGAAATACCCTCTGAAGAGTGCCAACATTGGTTTTTGTCCCATTAGCCATGCGCAAGCTAAAAGCTTATGTGGGTATCAAACCAAGCAAAAAAAAAAAAAAAAATGGCAAAGTTGGTTGTCAAATAATGCATAGTGCCGTATCTAATTTGCATAAAAATGGTCACTGTAGTCAAATAATATGTAACTTACAATTTGTGTAGAAATTGTTACTACAATTAGTTAATTAATTCTGCTAAGGCACCTGGATAACCGTGAATAACACGGAGCACAAGGCACATCACTTCTCTATGCCCCATACTATTGTTCCCATACTAAAACTATATGGGGATGAAAATATTTAATGCAATCCCGAACGAAATAAAAGAAGTTGATAGTTTGATGATTTTTAAAAGGAGATTTCGAGAATTTCTAATTGAGTTGTGTCCTTACAAACTATCTGACTTCCTTGGGAGATGATTTTTGCGTGTTATATGTCTTTATAAATGTTAGCTACTACAAAACTTTGACCTACCATATGCTGCTAGAGCGTTGCTCAATATATATGTGACAAACAAAATAAATGAACAACATCATTACAACTTTAAGCCAGCTTACTCATTGGTGCTTCAGACATCGTGTCTTAAAAGACATGATGACTTGAGTCTTAAGTCATCATGTTTTAAGACACGATGTCTGAAGCACCAATGTATAAGCTGGCTTAGGCTAGGCGTACACCGGTTAGTCAAGACAAGACTAGATCAGTCACGTTTAGTCACAGTACTTCACATAGTTGCTTATGAAGCAACACACACCGATTAGTCATTGCATCAGTGTGTGCTGCTTCATAAGCAACTATATGAATTACTGTGACTAAACGTGACTGATCTTGTCTTGACTAACCGGTGTACGCCTAGCTTAAATGTTCTACGTTAATGAATTCATTCACTAAGACGCAACCATGGTGATGTAGTATACTATACCTCTATACCGGATGAATTTTTATGCACTTTGAACATTGTGTAAAGTTGAAATGAGGTAATAGTTCGTAATAGGATGATATTCACATGAATAGATTTAAATTTACCTCTCCAAATTCAATTCCGTCGATGTGATATTTGAATGAAGTAAATTTCAACATGCAAAATGCATGGTATGTCGGTTGTATGTTTTAGTTGACAGTTGAACACTGCCAGGCAAAGTAAATATTACATGCTATGGCCTGTCAGACCTGCTCCAGAAGAACTCTTTTCAACATGGCTTGCCAGTTATGCTTGGGAGTCTGTCATTATTCAGGTATGCAGAACCTGTTCCATGTCCTAAAATCCTTCTGGTTATCGTTTTTCTCTGCAGTTTGCTCCAGAAGACAGGTCGATGACTGTTACAAGCTTATTACAATTATTGGTCTCTGCTTTTTAAGAACCTTGTAAAAATTTTCTACACCATCTGTTGAATTTTCTCTTGTAAAATGATTACATTTTGTGTTGAATTGAAAAAGGTTAATGAGAAATAATAATGCAATCAATATTCTTTGTCACTCTTATTCAATCACAATTCAGATAGTAAATTTAATATCTTTAATCCAGTCTTTAATGTGTATTTTTTGTTTTGAATTTGATTCTTCTGTTGTTTTATTAAATTCGAATAAATTCTTACTGTCGTGAAAATATATTTATTTTAGTTGAAGCATTATATTAATTGTCTTGTATTTGACTGCCTTGGGCGATTTTAAAGAGGAAATCACAATATTCGTAACTTCTTTCGATTCTTAAAAAGATCAATATTAGTTCGCAAAGAACATCAATGGATTATCATACGATCATACCAGATTTCATCAACAAAAAATATATATATATATAATTACCTGTAATATTGTCAAAACTTTTCAAAATAACCGAATATTCTGACAATTATATTCAATGCATTCTAATATTCATTAGTTTATTCATTGGAACATATATTTTCATCCATTATATATATTTTTATGCATTATATATTATTGCATTATTTTATTTTATTCAGTAGGTGATACTGAATTATTTTTCCTCTCCGTATCAGACGTCAGGAATCATCTTTTCAGATCCAGTACAGCTTGGTGATTGCACACTTCCCCTAGACG
This sequence comes from Laodelphax striatellus, assembly GCA_017141395.1. Taxonomy (NCBI): domain Eukaryota; kingdom Metazoa; phylum Arthropoda; class Insecta; order Hemiptera; family Delphacidae; genus Laodelphax; species Laodelphax striatellus. The sequence continues at coordinate 27,953,011 of CM029536.1, forward strand.
AATAGACGGTGAAATCTACAATCTTAAAATTCTTCTAGAATGAATTTTATTTTAATATCGGGGGGATTGAGCTCTTCCCGGGAGTTTAAATGCATATACACAGAATATTTGAAAGGAATAACCTAAACTGCGATTATAAAACTTCTTTATTGCTCATCAAAAACCTACAGACAAGGCAATCATATCAATTTAACAAAAAATATCCCATATATGAAAAACAAAACATAAATAAAAAATAATAATCCCAATAACTTGAAATTTGAAAACTTAGTACCTACTTACTTCCGTGATAAACCTATTCTAGATAAATCTACTATTCTTCCAGTAGATCTTGGAAATACTATTCTTCCAGAAGAGCTGACGCTTACAACTGACGCTGTCTTGTACACTGGCCGATTGTAAAACTATTTTTGTACAAGTTGAAGTGCATTTGAGATGTTTCTGTGTGCGTTGTACTCCGATATTCCGTTTTAAAAAACGCCTAGGACAGTTGCAATGGTCATAAATTGTGGACAAACATTGGCCTAGTGGCATTCCCATTGGTGAGTGTGCGTTGCGGTGCGTCAAGAACGTCGTTAAAACGCAACGTTCCAAAGCGCATATGCAGTGTCTCGATTAGCTTATTTTCAGCCGTCTCATGTTCGTGTTATGTCCATACGATGGAATTATTTCTGGCGAGAGGACTGCTGAAATAGCTGCTCCAATAATCCTAAAACATTAATATTTTGATATACTGTACTGTTGCGACTGTCACCATGGAAACTGCACTGGAACTGGATGGAAACTGAATTGGTACTGAACGGAAACTGAATGAAAACTGAGCTGGAACTGAATGGAAACTCAACAGAAACTGAACTAAAACCGAACAGAAACTGAACTGGAACTGAAAGAAAGCTGAGCTGGTACTGAACAGAAAGTTAACTGGATGGAAACCGAACAGAAACTACTGAATGGAAACTGAACTGGAACGGTTACTAAATGAAAACTTGACTGAATAGGTATTGAAAGGAAACTGGATAAATGGAAATTTAACTGGAACCGAACTGAAACTGTCCAAACATTATAACTGTTATATATATATATATAATATATAAGCTTGGCCTTAGGCCTTACAACTAACCTGAAGCACCGGGGGGTCTGGGGGGTATAGAATACCCCAGGAAGGTGTGGGAATCTGGGGAACTCTCCTGAAATTTTGAAAATTTAAGTGTGAAATTACGCATTTTAAGACCGTTTAAACTCTTGATTAACCAGAGTTTATAGGCAAAAATGTATGGTTTGACTTGAAAATTTCTACATTCCATACCCCGAAGGCTGGGGGTCCGGGAAGCTCTCCCAGTGAAATTTTGAAAATTTAAGTGTGAAATTACGCATTTTAAGACCGTTTTAAGCTCTTGATTAACCAGAGTTCATAGGCAAAAATCTATGGTTTGACTTGAAAAAGTTTATATTCCATACCCCCCAGGAACGCAGGAAGGAAGCCAGGAAGGGGGTCCGGGGGCTCTCCCCAGGGAAATTTTGAAAATTTAAGCGTGAAATTACGCATTTTACGACCCTTTTAAGCTCTTGATTAACCAGAGTTCATGGGCAAATAATCTATGGTTTGAATTTTTACATTGAATAGTCCATTTTAAGCCATTCGAAGATGTTTTGCATTAACATATCGTATGATACCCTTTGATCCTTTTTAATGTTAAAGGTTAATACCATTTAATTTCAAATATGAAATACTTTCCCTCGTGAATTGGTTAGCTCTGAAAATGAATAGATAAATACAAAATACAAATAGACTTGGTAATTTTAATACAATCATCACATAAAATTTAAAAAAACTTCAAAATCTATAATACTAAATCTGCTCTGCTATTCTTCTATCCCAATGCCTAATGCTGGTAGGTTCGGGGCGGGATAGTAGTGGTGAGAGTCAGAGAGAGAGATAGAGTGTGGGGAGTAAGAGTGTGAGAAAGAGACACGTTAGCATTACTACCCTTAATTTACGTGTATAATTTTAATTTTACGAAAATTTGTGTTTAATTTTCAAAATAGGCTATTACCAAATTTTGGGGGTTTACTCTTGTGCTTTCTCGCCTTATCTAGTTACTCGACAGTGCAATTGACTAGCTAGAGTTTAAGAAACACCATTTCCTACATTTTATATGACGACAAAATCTTCCAGGATCAAATAAGTTTGAAGGAAATAAGATCCGTTCATTATATTGGTTCTCTAATTGCAAGGAAAACTCCCTATCCCATCAGAGTTTCCTTCCCCTGGGATCAACGCTTTTCCGCTCTGCTCAAAGCTTATTTCCTTGTATGCAAATAACGCGATACGCTCCTCTGTTTGTGTATCTTATCAATGCAACGCATTGTCGTGGTTGCGTGTCGTGGAAGTTATTTCGGTGGTGGAAGACGCTGCTCTCCCAAGGTCGATGCCGTGCCGTCGGTATCCTTTGGAGGAGTCCTGATAGTACGGGGTTGAGGGGGAGGGGAAACAGAGGATGCGACGTTGCCACATTGTGCAGCGCTGCGTGTCATTGATTTCCACCAGGGCAACCTTCACAAGGTGACTCCTGTCCTTTCCTTCCTTTCGGCTGGTCCCTCCATTGTTTTCTACTGGCGCATCCCACCTGACAAGTTTTATTACAGATTGATTACACTCTATTAATTGTGTTTAAAATACTACACTGCAATACGGAATACGCGTATTTTTGTTAGTGTTTAGACCTTTCTTTTATTTGAACAACTATTCTAATCATTCCAAATAATAAGTGGTCTGATTATTTACATTAATTTATCGATTGGTTTGATTGATTACGCACTATTGTGTTTGAAACACCTCACTGCAATGTGCATATGTATTTTAATGTTTAAACCTTTGTTTAATTTGAACTTGTAAGCATTCCCAATAACTAGTGGAATCAATTTGAAGGAATTTTCAATTTTAATCTCCATGAAATATCTCCATTGAAAACATTCGAACCCCGATGTATTGTAACCCAAGGAACCAAAAGAATAATTCGGTGTATCAGGTTGTTCTTGAAAACGGGGTTCCTAATCAGAGAGAATAAAAGTAGAATCTTCTTCCATTCTCTCTGTTTCCAATATAATAATATAGGCTTATATTACACAAGGAGAATTGAGATGAATATGTTATATCGTTATATATTATCATTAGCCGTTATAGTATATCGCGTATATTTCCTATCTGATATTAAAGTTTACCAAGGATATTGTTTGAAAAATTCCCTAAGCATTAAATACTATTTACCGTGGCGAAGCGTGGTATACTTATTTGGTTATCGCCGGGTATATTTCCTAAGGTATATTTCCCTATTTCGCCGGGTATATTTCCTATAGGCGATGACCAAATAAGTATACCACGCAAATAACTATTTACCACTTTCAAATGTTGAGTTTGAAGACTAAATTACTAGTGTAGTTGGAGAACAATATTAATGAGTTTTGGAGGAAAACCTTATTCACGTCTATTTGCAAGAAAATTGTCGAGAATGGTATCAAATTGAATTGAAGACTTTGTTGATTCCTGACTCCAAGTAAGCAGTTTATCAAACAATCAAACTGCTAGAATTAATCAAGTCTTGGCTAGTGAATTGTTCTATCTACACTTGTTGTAGTTGTATTCAGTAGACATGAAAACAACGAGTCATTGTAAAGAACGTAGATGCTTGGCTTGATGTCATTCGTGTTTACATTGAGATTAATGAACTTCACGGCTCTTCAAGGTGAAGTCCATCTCCGTAACTGCGTTACATAGAGAAACTGTTGAATAACTTGTCATTCCTCCAGATGAAAATTGATGTGAATTATTCAAAACAATATCATTTGTCTACAGATAACCTTCCCGATCACAGGATCAATGAACCTGCGGTATAAAATGCCTACAGATTATGCTGGTGTAAGAAGGTGGAAAATCTTATGAAATGTGATGTGAAAAACTGTTTCGAATAAATTCTCCGAGTTTATTTTGACACAAGTTTAAATCAAAATTCAGCTCAAGTTCAATTAAAGTTCAAGTTAAGACAAAATTTGTCTTATTGAAATATTGTCAGATCAGTAATCACATTGGATATTTTTAAAACATTTTCTGTAATGTTTTCACAGTACCTTTTTTGCTTATATACAACACATTTGTATCGTTATTATCATAATATAGCTGTAGTATACACCAAAATTGTACTCATTTTGATGAAAAAGTAGCGCTCTCCCACTAAATCCTCATTAAACTCTATATGTCTTTCTAAATCTTGCCTCATTCCTTTGAACTTTTCAAATTCTTGATCAATTTTCACAGGTTTTCTATACGTTCCCGGCTGTGGCAACATTTCCAAAATTTGGAGAATACAATTCTATGGGTAAGTCATCTTTGTACTAAAATATCAAGTAATGAACCATATTTCTCAAATAATTGGGGAACATTGTATAAGGCGAACATTGTATAATTAGGCAAAACACCCGAGAGGGTCTCTTCGCAAAAAAAATGCCTTACGCATAATAATAACTAATGTATTATGTTTTGTAAATATGTTTCTGTCTAGACAAGAATATGTCATTTTCGTAATTTGCATCAATAATGAATTTGATTGAATTTAATTTTCGTAAATAATAATTATACTTAGAGACACAACATAGGATTCCAACGTGCAAAACAGCTCTAGGTCTTTTTTCATGCACGTGCATTTAAGGAACTTTTCCAAACTAATATGAAGCTTTCCAGTTGTAATCTGACTGGAATGTTGGTAGCACTGTTTAATGGGTTGAGCCAGGTAGAGTGTCGATTGGCAGGCGCTGTGGTAGAATTGCGGGATAACTAGATCAAGGATTACTGCCGCATAAATGTACAGAAGGCAGGCAGGCACAAGGCAGCTCGGCTCTCAGGCAGGCGACTGGGCGGTCCAATACAAGTCGAGCATGCTAACGGGACCGGGGAACACGTTTTTGACGAGCAAGCTGGAGCTGGAGTCAATGCTGTGAGAATTTCACATCCACTGGAATTAATTGTAAGCTGAGGCTTTACTACATTAGCCAGAATGCTCTTTGTTCTTGAAGGAGGGCGCAGGGCGGTCAAAGGAGAAGGATATTCTCCTTTGGACTTTGTGGGAAATTTTTCGGAAAATATGGAGGAAGCAGGGCAGTGAAAGATGATGGAGTGTGTGGCATTTGTCTGAAAATTTTTGTGTCATCTTCTACTAACACCAATATTTTCTTACGAATGAGAAAGTTATGATCCATTAACAATAGGCCATTATGATCCATTAACAATTATTAATAACATTAATAATCGAAAGGTCGGGATTCGTTCATGAGAATCAAACGGTTCGGAACCCACCTAAAGCTGTACGTCCACTCTTATCTCATCATCATCGTCATCCTTCCCATTACCCACGCACAAGCTAAAAGCTTATGTGGGCATCACCCCATCAAAAAAATATCGACTATGTGGAAAAAGAAGGGACTGATGAGAGCAGGGAAAAGAAAGGAGGAAGAGGAGAAAGAATGGAAGACAAGTAGAAGATGTAATAATATTGAGAAGAGTACTACTAACAGTAACAGTATAATATATATTGTGTAGGGAAGGAATGCAGCTTTCATATTATCAAATGAAGCAGGAACGAGAATTGCTTTGATTGAGAGTTGCTGTGTTGAGCTTTGAATTATGTAATGTAGAATACTTTCTGTGTTTAATACTTATCCATCTCAAATTTTTACCAAAATTTCCAGCCTCTTGTCAATGACTGCTGATTTTTTCAATCCATTGCTAACCCAGTACAATCCACTTGTTGAATTCATCATACAGTATTTCGTAATGCCATAATTCGTGAATTAATGAGTTGATAATAAATAGTGTTTATAACTTCGTGATGAAGGTCTTCTGATTCTTCAAACCACCCCCAGGTTACTACTTCTTTACGAAGGGTGCCACCCTCCCACTTGTTTAAACGTATGCTATGGAATTTTTAATGAGATAAGGGATGTAAAAAATGAGTAGGGAAAGAGATTTACATGATGTGGTGAATTGGTTGACAGCGAGAGGTCGTGCTACATATTATTTTGTTGATATTGCTGTATTTGTTGATAAACAATACTTTTATGGGATTTTAGAGGATTGGAAATTTTTGGCAGATTGGAAATCCAGATATCCGGCGAGGCCACGGTTTTTCCAGCAATCTGTAGCTTATATCATTGTCTGATGATAAAACTGTTTCCAGGCTCTGTAGCATCTGCCAAAATTTTAAAAGATTAGAATTTTATAAAAAGTTCTATGAAACAAACCACTAATCTTTATCATATTCTCTTACTTTAAAATGTTAGTATTCTTCCTCTTCTTTCCCCAGCACCCAGTGGAATATGAATAATACAAAATATTGCACAATAACCTACGTATTTCGAGAAATGGATCATTCCCCCTAATTATTCTGTCAATTATTGAATTAGACCACAGTTGCAGTGTTAGAGTAGTGAACAAAGAAACCTAATGACCAAAGCTTCGACAAAGAAAATGAGAATACGGAAGTCAATTAACAACATTCAAACTAGTCCATGTTATCTATGCAGTATATTACTGTGTCCTCGTTTTCAGTGGCCTTGACATTGACTGTACTAACTTAGATATGACGTCAAAATATAAAATTTGACAAATACCGAACAATACCATTACTTTGTAATAATTGAATATTTATTTCTCTTGTTGTGAACAATGGTTTTTAATGCTCGTGAATGACACCCCTCAAAATCACTAATTGCTTGTTAATTTTTCAATAAATGTGAAAAATATCCAACCTAATTCAAATTTGATGAACGTAGCTTACCAATTTGATAATTTCATATCATAATTTTCATTTTAAGGTTTCAGATTTTGTACATATCATAATAACATAGCCCAAAATATTGATATGTTTGATATTAATGAAATTAATTACCCATTGATAAACACCAATTTTGATAATTATATTCTCGCCATACACATACATTAATTAATTATCTCAATTTAGCTTATTGGCTCATTGAACTAATGAAACCTCATTGAATCTCCTCTCTTTATAGTAAACACCTCTCCTGGCCTAGCGTTCAATTAATTATGCATAAATTCCATCACAATGAATGTGACATTCAGCAGTTATTGAAAACAAGTGTTCATTGATTTGTATTTCAATTAACTTATGCTCTGTAATTGAATGTTATTTTAACGGAATTATTGAGTAGCGATAATTCTGAGGTAGGAAACTGGAAATTAATTATATTCTCTCGCATAGTCTCATCAAAGAAATTCTACTCATCTACACGTTTATTGAAAGAGATTATTTACCAATTTCTCATTTCCATTATTAATTACTTGAATTAATTTGAATTTTTTTTTATAATTTTCCATATTAATTTGATAAATTCAATTCCACTCAAGACTCAAAATTGAAGACCAATGGTAATAAACTTTAATTATTTATCAAACTCAATTATGATTTGGGGTTAATTTGGAAGAACCCAATATGGAATTCAAAGTATCATCTAATTTTGGAATTACATTTTCATATAAAATTTTATTTTCAATCTCATAAAATCATGGAATTCACGTAATTCAAATTGAAGCTTTTCTCTTGTTCTTCATCTGTGTGGTTCACTGGTTCTTTCTTCTATTACATCATGTTGAATAGAAAGATTAGAAGTAGTCACAACCACATTTTTTAAAAATTTATTGAGATACGGTTTCGGTTGCAACACTATTATCAATCTCTGGTGATCATTATATACTTTATTTTTGTCCCAAAATAGAAGTAATCGATCCATTTATAGTGTAGGTTAATCGTCTCTAATATTTTATCAATACCATGTTATGTGTTTAACTGCTGACAGGCAGTAATAAACCGTGTTTGGATTGGAATCTAGTAACATAATGATACGTTACCAAAATACACTACGACCTTGAATATGAAGTGACCTTGTGCTTCGTATTCCACTAAGCAATCCCCTCTGAGATAAATTAATAGCCTCTTGTACCTCACGTGTTTGTACATCAGGGTCTTGTTGAATGCAAATATTGTTTGAGAGTAGATTTTTTCTCCAACATCATTTCAAGATAGGCTAACCTTTTATGAGTTGACCTATTTGGTGTGTCCTGTTTTGAGTAACGAGATAATTCTCCGTATCTCGTGTTTTGCAACGGAACTAAGATTTTGTATCATTAGATAGGGGTGGCGCGGTTCGGCGACGCTGTTTGTTGCGTTTTTTCCTCCGTTAATCCCCTTGGCCACCACATGTACCCCCCACCAAGTCCGGCAACCTCACCTAGCTCCAGCTCGTCAGACCGTTTCCCCCATCGTGTTTTTTATTGTGCTGGAGAAAATTCCGATTCTTCTCTACAGATAGACTGCTCATTTCATGATACAGTACAGAAAGTTAACTCTTTGTGGAACATGTGTCATGCACAGCATCTCACTGGACCCAATGTCCAAGCTTTGAAGGTATGTAGGATCTATAGGATCTCTGGAGGAATGTACGGATCTGTAAAATAGGGTATGTAGGGAACTGCTTGTCTCGCTTTAGGGTCGATTCAATAAAATCTATATTCAATTATTATCAACTGCATCAATTTATATTCAATTGTAGCAATAAAATCAAATCGAATGAGAGTTTTTCAAGAATCAATTTTATTATCAACAAAGAATTATTTACTGGTATTCGGCTCTGTGGTAAAAAAATGATTCCTCAGGAATGAAGGTAATGAAACGCATGCTGGAACAGAATCAGACTAGACAATCAGTCACCAAACAAAGCTATTTTCACAGACTATTTTCTATTGTCTAATAGACTATAATCCTTCTATTGTCTGCGCTATTATAAATCTTATTGAATAGAAATTTGGTATTAATTTGTATAATATCATATCTCATAAGATATATAAGATAAACTTTGGACTTTTAATATTCTACCCTAATATTGACTGACTCCTTGTTATTATGACACTAATATTGAATCCAATTTATTCCTCTCAGAGTAAAAGTAAATTGATCGATGAAATCACTGGATTCAAGGGAACTAGCATAACTTTATATTTCAAAACGTGTTCATTCTTAATTCTGGCAGTAGTAAGTAGTCAATTCATCAACGAAATCACCGGATTCAAGGGAACTAGCATAATTTTTTATTTCAAAACGTGTTCATTCTTAATTCTGGCAGTAGTTGTCAGGTAAGTTCTTGACTCCGCCTACTCTTTCCTGATTCGTTGACTGTTCAAACCGCGTTCAACTCTTAATTCTGCCAATAGATGTCAGCTGTTGTTGAGTTATAAATTTTATTCTTTACTTTACCTTTTCTCTCCTGATTGGTCAACAGTCCAACTCTCTATTCTGCCGGTGGATTGCAGCACCTGCTAGGTGATGAATTTCATCTAGTCCTGATCTTTCAAATTCTTGAAAAGGGATTCCTATTTTTGGTGAATATGTTCCAATATTAAGCAATTGTTGACACTATAACTATTGAGAATGACATTCTATGTGCCAATTGAAATTCTCTCTCCAACACTTGTGACTTTACTGCATGTCACAACATTATTATCGAGTGGCTCTATGAAAAAGTTTAAATAGCTTCAATTGTGATAGAACTTATAATTTTTTCTCTAATTTTAATTAGCTAGCACTGCTTCGGTCTTGGGTTCGAGTCTACTGTTGTGCAATGTTTTAGGAAGAGAGCGAAAATAGAGCGAATAGGATCAGGTTCAGGCACAGGCTGAATATTATACTCTCCACTGCATAGACTTTATTAGAAACGTCAAAAACACACATAAATTACATTCATCTTTCCATATTATAAAGTAACATTGTCTAGGTCGAGACAATAATAAAATGTGTGTTTCAGTTGAATAAATCTTTCGGAAATGGATACCCTGACAATCATAAATTGCATTATGTCGCTATCAGCTTCGGAGTTTTTATTTGTTCCAATAGTATTAATCCTTTATAGAAGTTCTTGTTCAGGATTGAATCATACAAAACTTCAGATCTTTGCTTTAAAGCTAAGTGGAATAAAAAATTGAAGCTCTATGGAAGAATTAAGCCTCGATTACACAGGGCGAGTTTACTAGCTACTAGCCGGCTAGTAATTCGCCGAATCGCTGGCGAGTTTGCTAGTTGACGATTACACGTATTACCTTTCACTCTCCAACTAGACATTTTCCAGCTGACATTTTCACCACCACTGGCTTGCCACTTGCCGCTTTTTAACTAGAAAATCCCTTTACATACGGCTAGTTTACTAGCTAGCTCGCTCAAACGCTGGCTAGTAGCTAGTAAAGTTGACCGGTCTTCAACTTCTTTCCCAGCTTTTTTACAAGCCGACTAGTAGTGTGCTAGTTGGCTAGTATAGGATTACACGGAGATAGTTTACTAGCTACTATAGTTCGAATAAAAGTAGTTGTCACTTGGCCTGGTGCTCAAGAACTACTCTCTAGAAACGTTTTTGTCATAAAGTCCGATGTCCGAACAGCTGACCATTTGATTCAATGTTAGCATCATTGAATCAAATGGTCAGCTGTTCGGACATTGGACTTTCTGACAAAAACGTTTCTAGTGAGTGGTTCTTGAGTACCAGGCCAAGTGACAACTAGTTTTATTCGAACTTTAGCCAAAAAGCCGGCTAGTTGCTAAAAAGCTTTTAGTAAACTCAGCCCATGTAATCGAGCCTTAAGTCACCTCAGTTTCTTATAAATACGTAACTCAGTCAGGCAGTCACCTCAAACTTCAGTTTATGAGAACCAAAACGTTACCATTTCAAAACGAAAACCAATTTCTTACCAAGTAACCAAACATTTCAGAGAAGGCTCTGCCATCGGAAAATATCTCATTTGGGCTCCATATCACCTCTCCCTCGTAAGTCACTCAAGTCACTTCAGTTTTGTTTAAATACGTATCTCAGTCAGGTAGTCACCTCAAACTTCAGTTTATGAAAACCAAAACGTTACCATTTCAAAACGAAAACCAATTTCTTACCAAGTAACCAAACATTTCTGAGAAGGCTCTGCCTTCGGAAAAGAGCTCATGTGCAAGATTACTAGACAGACTTACTTTGTCTAGTAATCTTGGCTCATGTGGGCTTCACCTCTCCCTCGTGAAGTGGCATGACGTGGTCGCGTGGCGCGTATCTTGATACGCAACGATCCAGGTCTGTGGCTAGGCGGAAGCGTTGAGTTGGCTCACCTGTCCCGGTTTTAGTGCCTTTGTCTGGTTCTGGCTAGCTTGCCTTCCGATTCTGTGGCCGCCGGTTGGTCGTGTGTTTTGTGTGTAGTCTGTTGTAGTCGGAACGTTGTCTGTTGTTTGGTCGGTATATTGGAAGCGCGCTCTATTCTCTCGACTCGACCTCCCTACAATACAATACACGTACAATCATCACCGCTAGTGTTCTTGTCAATTATTTCGCGCGCGATCGCTTACATTTCAATCACTTGGATACGACAATCAGTTGCAACTCGGATTATCACAATGGATTATCACGTTCGGAAAGTGCAATGCTGGTGTCTTCTACTACAATGTAACACATCTTTGGACTAGTCGTCCTAATATTTTTATCCTTCCTCAAAGTGCTTTGAACCAAAAGTGTGATTGACAACTGTGTGTTATTGATTACATTCTCGTAAAGTGTTGTGGAATACTCTGTTATCAACACCATTGTCATCAGCTTCCTTGGAGCTTAAATAATTGAAGCTTTATTGACGTTAACACGTTTTCTACACCTACCTCAATAAATGTGAGTTTACTTTTTGAAATTGTAGCATTGTATAATAAGTTGTAAATTATATTGTTGAGCGAACAGGTAATGTTGGTTTGTCCAAATAGTATGCAAACATACTGTCAAGTTGTCAATCTTCTATGACTATTATTAGAATACCGGTTGTACCTTATCTTGAGTACTGAGTCTCAGTAATCATAGTATAATACATTGTAAACTTAACACTGTAAGTAGTGACTTCCATGTGACAACAGTTTATTAACAGGACACAAAATTAAGTTTTTCCTGCTGCTTTAATGGCACAATATTATATTATTGCAATTCATTTGCTTCTGGGAGACATCGTTTGTTTTGGTGCAGCTTCCCCCCCCCCTTTAACTTGTGCCTTTGTTTTGATAAATAAACAGAAAATCAGATTTTGAGATTTTATTTCAATATTATAAATCAAATCACAAACATACACTCACTGAAAAGCTCATGTTGGATTATTCTCATATGGTGGATTATGGACGGGGGTGCTCTTGTGATGTGAAGGGGGTGTGTGGTTCGGTCATCGGTGGATCTGACCTTGAAAGATGCAATCGCTGCGTCTTTATTCAGGCGGGCCCATTATTTTGTTTTGATTAACTGTTTATCAGCCTCATATCAGCCTGGGGGCCCTCCCCAGGGAAATTTTAATATTTGACAGGTACATAACACTGTTTTAGACTACTTTTTAGGTCTTGCGATAGCTGAAATCCAAAAATTACAAAAGAAATATTTTTTTGAAACAATCATTTACTATAAAAATTACTATTAAAATTAAATTTCGACAATTTCGGGGGGGGGCCTGGGCCCCCTAGGACCCCCCCTGGCTACGCCACTGCCAATATTGGAATGGTATGTAGAAGCTTCTCTTGATGTTCATCTTTTTTTTTTGCTGAAAGTGATGCCCACATGAGCTCTAGACTTGTGCGTGAGTGATGAAAGGGATGATGATGAGAGATGACAACTGCTTTTTAGTCAGTCGGGACCACCTCCTCCAATAGACGGAGTGCCTTTTTTGTGGTCAAAATCCGTTCTGTCAACTGGGATCGATCCCGGAACCTTTGTATTATCAGACCGGCGCTTATCGCCCTCGGCTACGGACCATTCATCAGTGATTTCAAATTAATATTTTTGCCGTTTCACGGTTGTGTCAATGATGTGGCCCTGATCGGTTTCGTATTACAGTAAAATTAGACCAAAAGGATTCTTGGAGAGTTGGATATTATTCTGCATCTGACAGCTTTGGAGAAAATTAATCTTAGTTTATACCCCTACGGAAGGTGAGCACAATTTTGGGGGATGAAACCTCGTGATTTTTCGCACTACTTTGGGGTTTTTCATACATATTTCCTCAACCTGGTCTTTTTCTTTAAAATGTATGGTTGACAAAGAATAAATGCAATAAAACATCACCAATTTGTGACTACTATGAAGCTAGATGAAGTTTAAAAGAAAAGGGGTTCTTTCTGAAGAATTGAACAGTACATAGGATAAGAGTTTAGTGAAAAGTGAAAACCATGTTATGCTCATTGGATGCAGAATTTCATTATCTATGATTCTTCTATAATAGACACCATCACAAAAATTCAATTCTTTCGAAAGAAAAAAGCCAGGAACCACCCCTTTTGATGTATAATTTCACCCCCTCCACGAGTTCTTTAAGTAGAGATTCATCTGATTTGACGATTTCATCGCTCAGTGAAGTCAACTGACATACACTGACATAAAATTCAAGGTCATTGTACTATTGATCTAGTAAATATTGTCGTTACTAATGATTTGTAATTGATTTTCAGATGGGTATTATTCCAAGTTGTGAGCTTTTTCTAGGAAACTACATAATTTCTTTGTTCGAAAATATTATTGTATATCTTGACATATTTATTATTGAATTCACTCTCACATAATGGAAATCTCTATTCTTCACTGAGAATTAGGCTACGTTGAATAATTTTAGTATTTGCTAGAAACACAACAAAGTACTCACATAATTATGTTGTACAATACAGTAATTTGAAGTATACCAATTTGGGGTATTTGCATTCACCCCAGCTGAAAACAGTAGGGGTAAAATGTGGTAATGTGTAGTAACTGGTTTTGTGAAGCTTCTCATTATACATTGAATTCATTTTATCTATTAAAGACATTGTGTTAAATGTGGTCTTACGCTATTGAAGTCTTCACTAATAATTACTGACCCTCAGTCCTCCACGGAAAATATTTAATGTCTTTATATTTTCTAGTTTTTCGCTTTCGAGTTGTTTTCCATAGGAAGAACTTTGAATAGCGAATTCTTATCATAGTATAACAGCCTCCAAAAATGTAATCCTCCTCATGTCTAGTTAATGACAGTGTCAAAAATGGCAGTGATAAACGATTCTTATATTTGTTACTCCACTGCTAAAGTACAATTTTCCCATACGGTTCAACAACCTTACTTCAAAGCCATCAACAAATATTTAATCATTTATTTGGACTCGGATCACGCATTTTGAGTGATCCTCCTAATCTTACGTAATTGGAATTAAATACTTCTGTTCATTGATCTGAATAAACCGTAAAATCTATTTTCCACTTGATAAGTTTTATTGATTTGAAAGCCTGCCACGTTCGTGAAATCAATCAGGCACATTTTTTATTGACAAAATTGATCATTCAATATTGGATCCATTCCTCAATGTTATTCCAAGTCTAATAATTTTCAAATCTAGGGTCTGTTCATTAAAATATTTAGAAGACCTGTAGCGTAGGAAAAGGCAGAGATACACTAGATATGACATACTATAAAAGAAATGCGTCAAGTGTGTATTACGTCTAAAAGACGTGAAATGCGTCTTTTCCCAGTATTACAGTACCTCGTGAATTTAATGACACATCCCTTGGTTCAATAGTGTTGTTGGCTGATAATTTCTCATCATAATAGTAGGGGGATATTGAAGGGTTTTTAATAACTATGAACCTACTATTTAAAAAAATTCCATTGAGTGATTGTTATTACATCAAAATTGAGGGTAGTTGCTCACTGGTATTGCATGAGTTATTAATCAACCAAGCTTAAGCTTAAATTTTTATTGATTTTCAAATGGGTAGCAATGTGATAGTAGTACTGTATTATAAGATACATTAAAACCTATATTAACCTATCTATGTTTATCTATAAACCATGTACACCTATGATTAATTTATGAAAATATATGTATTAACAAGATTTTAGTGCCTCCAAGTAAAAATGGATTCAGTGATCTTGCAGATCTTGCTTTCCGGTTTCCCTTGTTCAATAAGAAAGGGTCAGCTGCGCCCTACTAAAAAATGATAGAAAAATCAGAAACAAGAGAGGAGAATACTAAATAATAAAAACAATTTATTAAGCTCCGTATCAGTCTGTATATGAAGGATAATCACTCAACTGGAACTGGTTTTTTTCGTAATTTTTAAATTCTGTTGTACTTTGAATTGATTTTGTGGTATATTCCTGTATTATGAATAACATATTTTCGTTTAGTGGTTGACAATACCTGAGTTTTTTTGTTGATAATATTTTATTGTGGTTCTGCTTTAGGACATAAGGCTCTCCCTATTCGCTATTGTAATTGTAATTTTAAAGGTTTTAAAAAACAAAGTAGCTTTAAAACTGTTCGGATTGTTGGACAGCTAGAAAATTTGCTAATTAACCTTTAAAATTGTAGTGAATAGCCGTTTGTTATGTAATTGAAAATTGTTATGTAGCCTAATTGTAATTTTAAAAGTTTTTAAAAACAAAGTAGCTTTAAAAACTGTTCGGATTGTTGGACAGCTAGAAAATTTGCTAATTAACCTTTAAAATTGTAGTGAATGGCCGTTACAAACCTATTTATATCGCATTAGCTTTTCGGCTGTGAGAGTCACTGTTATGTAACGATAAAGCTCTCTCTCTATCAATCAGACGGCAACGCTGCTAATTTTAAACGCTATTCGAGGCCAATGGCACCAAATACTTAGCAGCTTGGCGCGCGTTAATGCTATCAACCTCTTAATATTCAATTAAAATTCCGCATATCGAATTGAATCTTCCTGATTAAAAAATCTTTTCATTCTGTGAAAAAATGAGATTTGGAGGATAGTGTAGGAAAAGTTTCAGTATTCAATTTAAATTCTACCAGTGCATAAATCTCGAAAACCTCTTGAATCACTTTTATTTCTCACCACTGACAGAGTGTACTAAAGATTTCTCACCACTAAAGATTTTTATCTTTACAATACAGAGATGTAGCCGATGTCCTTCACAAAATTTTGCTTAAAATATCATCCACCCACATCTTTTTGTGGGCTGTCAGAGTGTCCCACCATTTCGTCCCTCTTTCTTGTCAATATTCTCTCCAACTTAGGAGTTTTTACTTCTACTTATGTCATGAATATCTTGTCATACACGTGAGTTACATTTTTATTGGTCTAATTCATGGTCATCCAAATTTATGACCAATTCAATCGTATTTCGCTAAATTGAATTTGAATCAAATTCTCAGCAACTGCGCGATTTTCCTTGTAAATGTTCAATATCATTCGCAATATTTATTCTCGATTTCTGATTTTATTAATTCCGTAAAATCACAGAAGATACAAGAATACTTAATGTGGTCCGTCTCAACTTCAACTGGTAATGTATTTGTGAAAAACGTGCTTTTTTCGATTTTGCTTTTTAATGAACCATTAATCCTTTTATTTCATCATACATGGAGTTCCACAACATTTACGAATAAACCATTAATCATCTATATAAAAATCCCTTGAAAAGACCGCCAGGCTTCTATGACTACTATCACAGACAACAATCACAGACATACTATCACAGACACAGTATAGTTAGTCTATGCTACTATGTTTCTACGTCTACTTGTGGTTGATTTTTTTGTTGACGTATTTTTGCTTTTCTCTTTATCATTATCATTCACACTTGAAGATCTTGTATTTTGGTATAATAAGCATTATCTGTCATCCATATTATTATTATTTCATTTATATATTGGTAAAATTAACTATGGAGCTTGTAAGATTATTATCTGATTTTAACTTTTATGAATGAGGTTTGATTTATGATGATCACTGATCATCTTCGCAAAACAAGTCCAGTCATCGGTTGTCGGATTTTTTCTGAATGTTACATTATGTGGAGTAGGTACCTGATTTACATCAGAAAGGTTCGCGGGGCGGATACGTGAAGAGATAAATTTTCAACCCTTCTGTACTTGAAAAAAATGCGAGTTCGTCTTCTGGGGTATGTGACAGGTAGATAGGTTACATGGATTACTTGTTCGGGTATTGCAAATGGTCAGTCGATTTTTGCGACCCTTAGATCCTGTTTGAAGATACGATGAGGGGGAGTATTTTTATATTTTCGCAGAGGGGGTGGTTCCGCAGACTGGTCTCGCAAAAAAGCAGACACCCCTCTCTGGGAGCGCGAATATTTCGACTTTGCCATAACAACCCTGTATCGATGGACCCCTTTCGTCTCGACGTTTAGCACTTGCGAATTCTTTAAACGGAGATGCACCCCTGCCGTACCTATACCCCTCCCACCCCCAAATGATTCGCAAGGACACCAAAGCGGTGAATCTTCTTTTTGACCCTTTGCAACAACTAGCCAAATACGTCACCCCTTCTTTGCGCAATATTTTTCTGCAAATATCCTGTTGGTCCTGTCTGGTGTCCTTGTACCTCTGCACTACTTCCCACACCCGAATGTTCATCCTTGCTGGGGGGTGAGGGGGGGGGGAAGTTGGTTACTCTGTTGGACCTCTACCTTTTTGCAACAGCGAAACCGGACGGTAGATTCGCATTATAAATAACCGTTAGCAAACTACATAAGTTTGTGATTTTCATCAACGTGTACCGGATTTAGGAGTTGCTAGACTGTTCCTATAAGAGACAAGTAGAGAAGAAAGAGAGTGTCCAGTGCCCTTCTGTTGTAAGCTAGAAAAAATTATAACGTTCCAAAGAATGCAAATTTCTATTCAATATAACGGACCGTTTTCCAGTTGGTGGAGCTAAAGGAGAAATGTGTAGGGATAGTAATGATTTACAACTACTCTTATAAAATTCGAAAATCACTCAATTATTTTTTTTTTTTTTTAATTTTCTGTGAGGAGAAATATGTAGGGATAGTAATGATTTACAACTACTCTTATAAAATTCGAAAATCACTCAATTATTTTTTTCTTATTTTCTGTTACAGGTAAGGATATATCACAATCAACTCTTGGAAGAATAATCGTGAGTCCTAGTCTACAATTAAATTAGTCTGCTTAAGTTATCTTTGCTTGTTTATGATGAGAATAAGGCTAGGCGTACACCGGTTAGTCAAGACAAGACGAGATTAGTCACTTTTAGTCACAGTACTGCACATAGTGACTTATGAAGCAACACACACCGGTTAGTCATTGCACCGGTTCGTCAAGACAAGACAGGATTAGTCACTTTTAGTCACAGTACTGCACATAGTTACTTATGAAGCAACACACACCGGTTAGTCATTGCACCGGTGTGTGATGCTTCATAAGCAACTATGTGAATTACTGTGACTAAACGTGACTAATCCTGTCTTGTCTTGACTAACCGGTGTACGCCTAGCCTTATTCTCAATATTGTTCTACATAACTATTTGTCAATTTGTCTATGGAAAGATTATTTAATTTGCATAATTTGAATAGTAGTTCATTAGTATTGATGCTTTTGCAGGTGAGGTTCGATAAAATTTAGTAAAATAATTTCATTGAATTGTATCCGGCAATGTCTAGTTGCACTCATGTGACATTATAAGATGTTATGTAAGAAGCCTGTTATTTTTATGTCGGGATTCTGGTGAGAAACCGAGAATGATTTTGAAAAGTATGCCATCACTTGAACAACACTGGTAACTGGTTGGGCACCGACTCTCTTATTAGCCAAGAGTTGAAAGCCTTGTAATCTTGTTCGTTTCTTGGAATCTATCTGGTTAGCCATTCACTTTACTGTACAGACCAACATTAACTGATTTCCTTTCCTTCAGGGAATAGATTTGCACTCATTTCAATGCAGTTCTGCAGTAGAAACGTCTTGAGCTCTTTTCATATTCGAACCATTACAGCGCAATACAATGATGCACTTGTACCTCAAGGTTGGATATCAATACTTCGTTCACTCAATACCTGGCTATAAAATTGAAATGTTCATTATGATCAAATTGCCTGATGCATTGAGTTCAACCTTCAGGAATTAAATCCACAGTTCATGGACTTTTCAACCTTGTAGAGAATGCCCAACTGTTATGGCACATTAAATAAATTTATACGTCTATCAGTTGATAGATAGTCATTTATACGTCTATCTGGTTGGTAGGCCTGACCTGCCTGTAAGTATTGTGGTGCATTTCGCTCGTAAGTTTTTCGCTTAATTTATAAATATTTATCGGTTTTCGAGAGCCAAGTTAATTGCAGACAGTGTAGGAAGTAGTGTTGCTTCATATGAGTTAATTGGTCAAGTGCTGGCAAGTGTGATTTATTAGGGAGGATATAAAGTCGTCATTACAGATACATAACCTAATTTTGTACAAACCAGTGTCTTGACCGGCTTATTTTACGCGGGAAGACAGACAGTTGAGTTACTGATAGTGATTTCTGTGCAGGGTAGAAGCGATAACGACGTTGAAGTATTTTGTCAGCCTATTTCTATAACCTAGTTTTCGGTGGCCTTGATCTGTTTTTTTTCTCTTCTCTGAATAGATTCTGAAGTCTTCCGTTCCGTCTTATTCAGGGGTGTGTTCGGGCACAAACTTTCTTTCGTAGAAAATTAAATTATTGAACTTCAAGAACTTTTACGGTATGAATCGCGGTGATACAATTTCTTTCATGGAAAAAAATGAATAAGAACAGTTTTGAACAATATTTTTCGCCGGACAGTGTTAAAAAAAGGCCTAGAGCTAAAAGTTCACCTGAGCTAGAAAAGACTGAACAAAAGAAGCGTGCTCCAGAGCCAAGTGTAAAAATGGCAAGTAATTTGGACTCCAACGTATTAGAATCAATGTTTGTTCGGTTTCAAAAGAGTATTAGTGAGTCTATGGACAAAAAATTTGCATTGCTAGCTACGAAGGAGGATTTAAGTGGGCTTATTGTTTCAGTAGATAAACTCTCCGAACAGAATAAGCAGTTGAAAAGTCAGGTTGAGGCCCTCAAAGTACAAAATGAGTTCATTGTTAGGCGGGTGGAAAATCTAGAAAATAGATCGAGAAGGAACAATTTAATTTTTCGCGGGCTGAAATACGAATGTGCAACGGCTGACTACGCGAGGATTGTCAGAGACTTTTGTGTGAGTCATGTGGGGGCTCGCGCAGAAACATGGGTTAATAGAGCACATGCGTTAGGCAAGAAAATTGATAATGGGCCGATCATTGCGCAATTTCCTGACGATCAAGACATTCAATTCATCACCAGGAATAGCAGGAAGTTGAAGGGTACACGGTTTGTGATCCATAAGGACTTCGCCTTCGACACGAGAAAACGGCGATCAAAGCTTTTCCGTGCACTCGGCGAGCTGAAAAGCGAGTTCCAGGAGTGAAAGTGTCGGTGGAATTGGATCAGCTTAATTGTGAATGGTCAGGTTTTCACGTTGGATGGAGAGAATGGACTGGTTTCGAAGGGAGAAGATGGGCTGCGGAAGATCGGCAACATGTTCGATGAGAATGTGATGCAGGCCGTACGGAGGAGCATGTGTGGAGAGGAGGCTGAACAGGAGCGGGGTGGCGAGGGCGAGGGCGATGACGAGGTGGAGGGCTGCTGAGATAATGCCGTCAGTCAGTGTGAGAAAGGACAGTTGAGTTTGGTAGCGTACAATGTGGCTGGATTAAGTGGTAAGATTGTTCAAGTATATAATTTTATTAGGAATTATGATATTTTTGTATTATTGGAGACGTTTGTTGAGAGGGAAACAAATGTATTTTGAGAACTGTTTTGCAGAGTACACTTTATATTGGGAATATGCAGTAAGAGAATCGAATTGGGGTAGGGCAAGAGGAGGGATGCTGATAGGAATAAAAAAAGGGTTGGAGAGGTATAGTCAAATAATCGATGTGCAGGAGAGGAAGGTTATTCAGATGAATGCAGGGCAGGAGAATAGTTATTTCATAGTGCCAATTTACTTAAATGGAGGAAGTGATAGGGATTGGGAGACAGATTTCAATAAATTATGGGAGTTCATGATAGCGCACGAAGATAGAAATAAGATGATTCTCATTGGAGATTTCAATGGTAGAGTGGGAAAGGAGCAAGATTTGACAGAATTAAGGGACGTAATAGAATTGGGGAATATATTGAATAATAAGCGTGAGTCAAAGGATGTGGTGATTAATTTGAAAGGTAAGAAGGTATTGGAGTTGTGTGAAATTTTCAATTTGATCATTTTGAATGGAAGAATAAGTGGGGATAGGTGGGGGGATTTTACGTTTATGGGAGGAAGAGGGGCGTCGGTAATTGACCTATGTTGCGTGTCTATTGAATTAGCGCAGACAGTTGAAAAATTTTGTATTGTACCAGAAATATTATCTGATCATTTCCCAATTGAAGTTGTTCTAATGACGGTTGGTGATATAGGTAGAAAAAACAAAACTTTACCTCTCTTGCCGAAGGTGAGATGGAAAGAAGCGCTGAAGGATGATTATGTATTAAAATTAAGCAGACTTTGTAGAGATATAAATGAGATACCCGGGAATAGTGAGGAGGCTTATGAATTGTTAAATAATCTTATATACAGAGCAGCAAATTATAAGCCGCAATCTATGGAAGGAAGGAAGGAGGGTTGGAAGGAGAAGTGGTTCGACAGAGAGTGTGAGGCTATGAGGAAGCGAGTTTTCAGCCTATTGAAGGTGTTGAGAGAGTCGAATACGGAGCAGGTCAGGGAAAATTACAGGAAGGTAGTAAAAGAATACAAAGTGCTTTGTAAGAATAAAAAGAAAACGTATTACAGTGATATTAAAGAGCAGTTCAAAAGAGTCAAGGATTCCGGTGATTTGTGGGCACTGATAAAGAAATTCAAATGCAGAGAGTTCAAGATTTCGGGAAATGTGAGTGCGGAGGATTGGGTGGTGCATTTTAGAAAAGTGTTTGGCGCGGTTGGTGAAGTAGTCACGTATTATGCGGCGCTAGAGGCCGAAGATGAAACACTTGACAGATACATAGATATGAATGAATTGGAAAATGCTCTCAAGGCTATGCGCAACAATAAAGCGCCAGGTGATAACAGAATTCCGGCAGAATTTTACAAAAACTCATCAGAAAATTACAAAGAGTTTATTTTAATTTTTTTCAATTCTATTGTCAGAGGTGGACAGATACCAGAAGGGTTTTCACGTTCAATTATATTTCCCTTGCACAAAAAAGGCAGTACGGATGACGTAAACAATTATAGAGGCATATCTTTTATAAACGCGATAGCAAAATTGTTCTCGTTCATATTGTTAAGAAGACTGCAGTTGTGGGAAGAGAGAGAAAAGGTTATTCGGGAGAACCAGTGTGGTTTCCGGAGAGGTTACTCGGCGATAGATAATATTTTTGTTTTGTATAATACAGTGATGGAAATGTTGAGTAGACCAAAGAAGAAACTGTATTGTTTCTTCGTGGATTTTAAGGGAGCATATGATAGTGTAGACAGAGAGTCCTTATTTTTCAAACTGAGTGAACTAGGGGTGTCAAATAACTTTATAGCGATTTTGAGGAATCTATACAGGAATACGAAATCTACCGTCTGGCATGGGGTAGAGGGTAGCTTGACAGATTACTTTGAAACCATAAATGGATTAAAGCAGGGATGCGTGTTGTCTCCGTTACTGTTTACGCTCTTTTTGAACGACTTGAGTGAATTTATTGGTGGAGGTCTGTATGTTGGTGAGAAGCTAATTAATTCGCTGTTATATGCAGATGACGTAGTCATAATGTCTGAAACTCCTCGACAGCTGCAGATAATGATAAATAAGTTGAAGGAATATTGCGAAAGGTGGAATCTCACAGTTAATATGGAAAAATCCAAAATAGTCGTTTTCAGAAGAGGAGGAAGATTGGGGGAGAGGGAGAAATGGTACTATGGGGATGAAGTTGTTGAAATAGTTAATGAGTATAGATACCTGGGAATGATTTTCTCCTCAAGATTGTCCCTTTCCGCACACTTTAAATGTAAGCTTACAGCGGCCAGATTTGGAATAAATAGTGTGTGGCGAAATCTAATTTTAAACGATGAAGCACCTCTCTCAATGAAATGGGGAATTTTTGAATCCATAAGTAGAGCAGTTGTAACATATGCAGCACAGGTATGGGGATATATGGAGCGAGAAGAACTAGAAATTTTTCTCAGGTTCTTCGTGAAGAGAATGTTTGGGTTGCCGAATAATACACCAAATTATATCGTCTATTTAGAGACTGGAAAGGATATTTTGTGGTTGTATACACTAAAGACTCATATAAAATATGTATTGAACTCCTTTGAGCTGCCGAGAGGCCGATATCGAGCAGTGATAGCTAAGCATTGTTTAAGAGATAAGTGTGGCTGGTATGCAGAATGGAGACGGATATTAAATGAGTTGGATATTGAACTACCGATAACAGCAGACAACTGGCAGGCAGGAAACTTTAGGCAGGGGTGGGAGGCAACGTGGGAGCGGGCAATGACGAAAATAAAAGCGAAAGTCAATGATAAGTGGCTTGAAAGACGAGAGCGGGCTCAGTTTCACCGAGTATATGCAGTTTTAAAAATAGACAATAAGACAAGAGATTACATAAATGATGAGACTAGACGGAATTTTATAGCAATGATTTTCAAAGTCAGAGGAGAACTATTACCATTAAATCATGGCCCGCATAGAGAAGAGCGGATAGGTATCTGTTCTATGTGTAACAGTCGGGAAACGGAAGATACGTATCATTTTATCGGTAGGTGTTCGATCTTGGGCGAAATAAGGAAAAAATTTTTTAAAAAGGCGACAATAGAGAGAGAGACATTTATCGAATATCTAAACGGCAAATGTTGGGCGAGTCTGGTAGGATACGTGAGGGAGGCCCTGAGGTATAGGCGAGAATTGATTACAGAGTTTAATTTTTAAAACTATATTAATTTGTCATAGATTCATTTTTACTTATGTATATGTATATAGTATATTAGGTAGTATTATGCAAGTCCTTTAATTAAGATAGTACCTTATTATGAAGTCATTTCATTCTGGTACCTAGAGTAATCATTTCTTTTTCTCGATTATGTATAAATGTAATGATTGGTGCTGCATTATTATTATTATTATTTTTTATTAATTATTTCTTTTCTCGATTATGTAAAAATGTAATGATTATTGATACAATACAAAGAAGAATTTGTTTTTTCATAATAAGTGCTTTACTTGTGTTGATGATTTTTTTTTTTTTTTAATATTTAGTGTTTGATAAGTCCAGCCACATTGACGCTCCTCTTTTCTTTTCTGCCCGAAATTGCCTTATTATTTTGTTTAAAATTCTTGTAAATCATATATTGGTCAATTATTTTGAGTACGTTTACAGTAGAATGGAACCTATCAACCCGGCTGACGGCCTCGGCCAAGCCTAAAGAACTTTTTTTCATTTAGTGATGCGGGAAAGAAAATATTGTAAGAAAAAATTATTTTATTTGTTGTGGGTTTCAATTTTTTGAGTGGTATTACAGTATTTTTATTTTCTGTTGTCTTGTTTTAAAATGTGTAAATAAAGTTCTATTCTATTCTTCTATTCTATTCTATTCTATACGTCTATCTACACAGCAGCATCATAGATCTTATGCCCGGTTTTTCAGTCGTTCAATAAACTTATTGAATCAATAACTTTTTTTGCATTTGAAAACACATGGTTATTGATTCGATAGTGCTATTAGATCCATCTGTCTATTGAGCGACTGAAAAACCGGGCATTAATGTTATGATCTTTGAAATTAATTTGAAGGATACACTCTGTTAGCTGTAAATAACACAAGCTATGAATTGAAACTGTCACAAACTCTCCAGAATTTTATACTTATGATATTTTTCCCTAACTTTACCCTTACTACTGCATTGGTTAAAATAGAAATATGCATTATGATGTTAATCGAACAAAAAGAGGGTTTGATTCATTTTTTATGAAAAGTGTATCAAAACTGTGTTTAAAAACGTGAGTAAAAATGAAATGTATCAATTTGTATTTGAACTGCATGTTTTATTTGGTTTGAAGAGAATCATTATGAATTTACATTTGACTGATGAAGTGGATGAACTTATCGAAACTGCGTAACGCAAATGGCGGAAATGGTTTAGCAATCATATGACCATTGAACCGGTGAACTCAGGAGCAACTGTGGAAAGCGAGTGCAGACTGTTGAAGTCGGATTGGTTTCTGATGTCTGCGGAACACGCGTGCGTTGCAGAGTCCGGTGAAAGTTGAAGGGTATGCTGCTGCTGCTGCTGCTGATCTGTAGGTTCTCTGGGGCCCGATCTACTCGTTATCTGGCCACTCATTTGTCTGGCACTCACGCACACATTGGCAAATTCAGCCCGCCTGTAACTCGGCATATCATAATATTAGTAACCACTTACAACATCGACTCCTGTTGTATCTAGCTGGCTCTTGAATGCTAATAAACACTCACTTTATATTTATCATGACGTGGAAGGATTTATGGACTACTAGCTGTCCCGGCGAACTTCGTATCACCCTCTCCCCCCCCCCCAAATTTCCCCCCCTCTCCTCCCCACAAATGTTCCCCCTTCATGCCACCCCCCAAATACCCCCCTTCATGTCATCCTCAAAAAACCCCATTCATATCCCCCCCCCCCCCCCCCAACGAAAAAAATGTCACGAAATAAAAATATCTATATCCACTCGCTTTATTGATGGAAAATTAAAAGAAATCTGCAATATACTAATTTTTATAAAGCTAGTGGATAATAATCAATATTAATCAATGCTGAAAGTTGCCAAAAAAATTTCACTCGTCTAGGAATCGAACCCGAGAATTCTGCGTGGAAGGCAGAGTCTCTAACCAATAGACCACCGCGCTCGTGTTGGGAAGACCTATATTGTAGCATCTTCAACTACACATCGTTTTCATAGGAGCATTATTGTTTGGACTGGATCAAAATGGATGTCATGTTTGATAGGTTAGGTCATTAATTTACTAATTATTTATTAATTATAAAGAGATTTTCTTATATTTTAATACATATTATGTTAACCAGTGCTTTAAAAATTCAAACGAATCCAAAATCATCTAAATCGGTTCAGCCGTTCTCGAGTTATAAGCGAGCGTACAGACATCAACTCTCTTTTATTAATATAGAAGAAGATATCTGGTTCGTTTTGCTAGACTGGCATTGAATTACCTCATTCAAAGTGAAAAAATGTATAGTAGGATCTCGTTAATCCGGCCCTATATGGGGATTAGTGGGGCCGGATTAGCGAAAATGCCGGATTAGTGGAAATGGATTTGAAAATGAAGTAGTTTTACAATAAACAATCTTTTATTGCTTACGAAAACTATGATAACAATCGTTTGAATTTCTGTACTGTAGTGGGGATTAGTACAGTATAAGCCTAATGCACTTTTGTTTACTGTATTATTATGAAAAAGACACAGTGATATGGAACAGCAAACTCGCGCTTTCAAGTCTAGACATGAAAATTTAAAATTTACTGACTCATCGGCGGAAACACTGCCGGATTACTGGATGGACCGGCGTATTGAACGGCCGGATCATAGAGACTTTACTGTATGATAATTAATTCACTGTGAGGCAGCCATGCAAATATTGTATAGTAGATGAATTCGTAGCCTATACACATACTTATACACTCCATAGGTTGTTACTATGGCTGAGGAGTATAACTGTATGTAGAAATTAGTGAGAATATAGACTCGGGTTATTATAAAAGAAATTTGTGATATCTATGTCCTAAAGTAAAGAATCTAAGGCTAGGCGTACACCGGTTAGTCAAGACAAGACGACATTAGTCATGTTTAGTCACAGTACTTCACATAGTTGCTTATGAAGCAACACACACCGATCAGTCATTGCATCTATTTGTATTAGTTATTAATATAAACTTGATTAACACTATTTTGTTTGTGTCCTCGATTTATCGCCCGGTTAAATTTAATAGACGTACAAACAACCAGGCATTTGACTGAGGATTTATTAAATCTGCGAATCTGAAATACGAATATTTTCTTTTGTTTGATCAAAACTGTATTGGGAGTGTGTGAACTCTGCAGTTCTTCCGCACACCGAAGTGGTCCCGTAATTATGCAGTTAACGATCGGAAAGTCTTCAACCCGTTTCTGTTTTCCCTCTCTTTTTCGCCTGCATTTCCTTCCTATCTCCTTCTCTCTTCTGAAAGACAAGAAAACGAATAGTGCAGAGCGGAGAGGCGATAACAAGGAGTACCGCGAAACCGATTGACGTAACTGTACTGTCTGAGTCTGAGAGGCTGTTGACTTTTTACTATTACCCCAACTGGAAACTCCATTTACTTCAGCAATAGAGTAGAACTCTTATAGCTTCTCTTCTAGTTTTTCATATTACCACAATTTATAGTCAATAATAAGTTTGAAAATACCCACTAGAACATGAGGGACTTATCAACCTTTGATTATATCATTCAACCACTCAAGGCAACAACTTCACCAATTCTTTACTTGAACATGCTCTATTGCTCTTACATCTTTCTCCATATTATTTGGCTATCAAGCAATGACTGTTATTGAAGATGAATCTAAGTTGTAGCTCAAACGATCACATAGTGAAAAAGTTTCTACTATGCGGTTGTTGTATAACGCAAATCTCTCTTGTTCCAATGAAACTTTTTCTACTCTATTAATTACTCCTTACTAATTGTATTTCAACAGTACCATGTTGCTAGTTAATCTACATATTTTTCCAACGATCAAACCAAAACTTTGTCTTTTCATCCAAGTTGGTGAACATTTACCAAAAATCGTTGATCTTAAATCGACTCCTATGCGATGACTCTTGTTCCTTGATCCTTGAAACTATTCCTGGATTTCGCACATCCGGAACCAGTCATCGTCTGCTAAGCCAGTTTCGCAACATGTGTATCGACAGACAGCAGACGCCGTTCACTTTTTTCTTAGCTCTCGTGCAGTCCTTGTTCTTATTCAGCCGGTCTTTTTTCGTGTGTCATCGTCGTGTGACTCATTACAATGTTTTGGGCGTGTTCTCGCTTGTGACGTCATTGACCGAGTATGAAAGTGTGTCTCATTAAACTTTTCACTTGATCTGGTATTGCAATTTCTTGACTCTTATCCAGAAAGCAAGGGTAGAAAGTCTACTGATGCGCCATCTTCATTTAAACCAAGTTCTACGAAACAGTTTAAGCTCGGTTTAAAGTATAGAGTGAAATAATAAACCCAGTTTGAACCGTGGATTTATTATTCAAACCATGTTAAAACCACGTTTTTTAGACGTAGTTTGAAAGCAAATGGTGCATATGGGCCTAACACTTGGGGTTTTGGACATTTTGCGTAACCTTGATAGCCGTGGCGAAGCGTGATATACCCGGTCATCGCCGGGTATTATGTCCTATAGGAAATATACCTGGCGATGACCGGTTAAGTATACCACGCTTCGCCATTACTTGATAGGTAATATCTAAGTAGAGTTTTCCTCTTTTCAATTATTATAATTATTTGCTTATTGATTTTTATTGATGAGGAGACTCAATCTCCATCGTCTCCATCTCGCCTTATAACAGAGAAGGTGGAGTCCTATTTTTTTTCGCTGTCCATAAACGTTATGAATATTTTTCATTTTATCTCAACAGACTGCTCTCTGTCATGGACACAAATTATTCTATTCATGGCATAGTATTTATTTTTCCATGGAGATTATGTATTTCATATGCCAATGCCTTTGATCAATAGATTTACTCTATCTCTCAAGATTTGAAAGCTGGAAATAAATTTCGACTTTAGTGTCTAGTTTGAATGTTTGATACTAATCCAATGTTATCAATCTAATGATACTAATCTAATGTACTGTTTGAAATGTGCCACTACGACAATCTTGGTTGGGATCAATACCGGATCAAGCCTTGCATTTTCTTATTTCAATTCACCTTATTATTCAAGACCCAAACTACTGTTTGCATCATCTGAATAACAATCTTGATGTGTTTTATATGACTACATGTGGTCTGGTCTTATTAATAAGACACCAACCATGAAGTAAGAGCAGTTGCCTACTCATAAATTTACATTTGCTACAGGAAGACGTCGGAATTAGACGGTAAACGTGTGACCTTGCCAAGGACATGACGTAATCAGTTGGTTTTGCAATATGTTTTTCATCTCCATCCAATAAACATGCTTTGGTTTTCCTCCGCTCTCGCCTTGAGTTTAAATGGTTTTAGAATGGAAGCATAGCTGAAGATTTCATTTCTTTATGATTTGCCATCGTGTGACGCAATGAACATTATTGAAGATTATTTTTAGTTTGGTTTAAAGGATAACAGCTTGTAATAAATTGACGTGAAGAAGTGAGTTTGAGGATAATATGTTGATGTATTTGTGGGAGTAGTGCTAAAGTACACATAAATAGAGTGAGAAGGGTGATGAACGGAATTATCATTCTTGTCTATCACTGTTGGTTGAAATAAGATAGATATAGTTACTCATGTAACAAATGAGCATGCAGTAAATAAAGTTAGGGACCATGAACATCAATTTTTGAAATTGATGTTTATCATAGTTACAGAGATCATGGATGTGAGAGGAGATCTTCCTAGAAGGACAAGGTTGATGATATGCAAAGAATTGGAGCTCATGAAGGAAGGAATGATGTAAAATTTATAGCAAAAATATAAATATTTATAGTAATTTATTTGTATACAAATTTATAGTAAGTTAAATAAATGAATATCTGGGAGAAGAAAAGATTAAATAAATAAAAAATGTTTTATTGCCAAAGTAAACAAATGATACAAAACAATAATATCACGAAACAATAATTTTTGGCGTGGCTGGAAAAGAGAGTCCCTGTGCTCCAGCCACGAGTTCTAAAAAAATGAATATTAAAAAAAAACCATTATGAATTTACAGCAATCATTACAGATGTATAAAATAAAAAACAAACATTTTTGAAATAACGAAACAAAATAAAGTATTGATACAACCTAAATACATAATAATTACATACCTTAATTACCGAATAATAATAATAATTACACATGTTACCCTAATTTAATGCGAAAAATTTAAAAAACAAACACTGAATAAACACAATATGAATATTCAATCTAAGATTAGGAAAGTTGTATGAGTATGATGCATGCATTCAGCGCCCAAGATAGAATGGAGTTGATAGTACATTTCCAAGTTCATCGTGGAAGTTCCTAGAATAAACATGAATTTCCTAATCTCCACTCTAAATTATTAACACTTCGAAGAGCTTTTTAAAGAGGTCAAACAACTCCTAAAATAAATTACTCATAAGCTTTGAACATGATACGACGAGCATCTGCCATAGTATTGCGGTAGGTACACATTTTACTGTACACTCAATAAGTAGCCTATAGCATAGACTAACTATACTATACTGTTGTTGTATACTATTCTATACAACTATACTGTTGTCTGTGCCTATAGTGTAAACTAGCCGGAGGTCTCAGCTGTCCTGCAAAGAGATCTTGTATTTCCTTCTTCGACGTCGGCAATCAGGATCTAGGATCTATGTCCTAGACTAGCCTACTGTAAGTTCTCCCCAATGCAATGACCGCTGATGCCAATGTGATGTATATATCGGTACAACTGCTATCGACGCAATTATGAAATTGAGTTTTCATTCTGTATAGCAATAATAACGATCTATATTATTATTTACTAGCTGTCCCGGCGAACTTCGTATCACACTCTCCCCCCCCCCCCAAATTTCCCCCCTTCATATCACCCCCCCTCCCCCACGATAAAAATGTCACGAAGTAAAAATATCTATATCCACTCGCTGTATTGATGGAAAATTAAAAGAAATCTGCAATATACTAATTTTTATAAAGCGAGTGGATAATAAATGCTATGAATAATAAATTAATCAATGCTGAAAGTTGCCAAAAAAATATCACCCGTCTCGGAATCGAACCCGAGAATTCTGCGTGGAAGGCAGAGTCGCTGTCAATAGACCACGGGCTCGTCTCTGGAAGACCGATATTGTAGCATCTTCAACTACACATCGATTTCATAGGAGCATTATTGTTTGGACTGGATCAAAATGGATGTCATGTTTGATAGGTTAGGTCATTAATTTACTAATTATTTATTAATTATAAAAGAGATTTTCTTATATTTTATTACATATTATGTTAACCAGTGCTTTAAAATTCAAACGAACCCAAAATCATCTAAATCGGTTCAGCCGTTCTCGAGTTCTAAGCGAGCGTACAGACATCAACTCTCTTTTATTAATATAGATTGACTTTTTAGATTTATCTTGTATTCACTGATTGTTATTTCTAGGTCCCGTTTCATAAGAATTTATTGGTCCAGTAATCAATAAAAAATCATAAAAGTCCCAGATTTTAAATAGTGATTGAATAATATTGTCTGAATTTATTTAACACACTTCTTAAGCGTACATTTTTTTATCGTGGGGACATCGCTTTTATTGGTGGGGTGAGACCCTTATGGGTAGGTTCCACCTCGCCTCATTGCACATTTTTTTTGTGTCGGTCACCCATCGTAGATTAAAAACAAGTTTAGTCAAGTAAACTTTAAAAAAATAATTCATTTTCTCATCTTATTCTACAATATGTTTTCAAATGTGATTCATTGAGAGTAGATTTCAATAGTTCATTCATATTATCTTCCATTGAAAAATCGACAACAGGTGCTTTGAACGTTTGAACCACGTTTCATAAATCTCACTAATAATTGGAATAAAAAAGTATGAAGCTTCAAAGCAGTGTTGCCAAATTCACTAACAGTGAATCATTTTTGCGGTTGAGTCAGGCCAAGGTGCTACAAAAATACATGCTCGTGCAAAGACACCTGCTTTAAGAGCGAAGAACCTTGCTTGGTTCATTGAACTGCAGAAACTTCCATTTTTTGACAGTCGGAATGAAAGTATTTCATGCGGTTTTTATCGTTCTGCTAGGCGTTTTATCAATAAAAGGCTCTTTTCTTATTTTCACGTTAATATCATAATGGTTTTCTGTAACCTGCTAACTCAAATTATATACCATATTAAATGTATAAATAAAATCAAAAATCCTTATCCCCATTTTTTCTATCTTTATCTTTATTGACAAGAAGAATTCTACAGGAAATTAATTAGTAAAAAACTATAAATTATTTGTAAACATAGAATTGTTAAAATTTTCACAAGAGATCTATTTAGAGTTTTCCACAAATTTGCCCATTTAAAACCTCAGTCTAATCAAACGTCCTCTGTTGAAATCAAAATTTAATAGTCTGTCACAATTTAATTGAAAGCTGCGTTGAATCCGAATATTTTAAAATATTATTTGAAAAATCTAAAAAAAACCTGAGACTACTCACGGTTTTAAAAATTTTTACTGTAAAATAAACAATCAAAACGTCACTATATAAGTGAGGCACAAGACGATCAGTGGCTCTTTTAAGCCCTTTCAATTCAAAATCATTAATTTGAACTCTCAAGTCCAAAAAAATTAATTTGATTTGTTATTACTTTCAAAAGTAAAATCGCAACATACTGAATAGCCCATAAGTCTAATTTTTTCTATAAATATGTTCTAAATGAATGGAGGAAACTTCATGTAACGAATATTATATAATTATAGTCGATCCACTAATTTATGCCACTCTTCCTCAATGCATTTCAATCGTAATTACTGTAAAGTACCTGAAAATACAACTTCATGTTTTGATGTTTTGTATTCAATTCTCATTCACTTCTTTGTTTAAAAAAATGGTATAATAACAGTAATAATATTGCCAAAGTTCACTTCTCTAATAAGAAACTCTTTCACTATCTGTATAGTAATAGTTGCCTTGAATAATAATAAAGCAAAGGCACAGTGCCTGTCACACGTCATAAATTTAACATTCTGTTTTAACGACTGTTTAACGGATTTTTGTCACTGGCAAAGAAAAGATTACCGTTCCTCAGTGAAACGTACACCGTTACATTGCTCTGCTACATTACACTATTCAATTCTCCATTTGCCTGCTTGGAGAGTCTTGCCTGTCTTGCATCAAAAGAACTAACTGTATGACTCTTGAATTTTCACTTTGGTTTACTTGCTAGCTAGAATATTCACTCTGAAACTCAATGACTCTTACACTATCTTAATCTTTAAAAATTCAATGATAATAATTTTTTATCGTATGGCTTTTTATCGGTTGTCTCCCAACCGATAAAAAGCCTTACGATAAAAAAGTGATAATAATAATAACAACGAGTTCACCCCGTGCAGCGCAAAGTGCCGCTCACTTGAATTTTCCAAAGTTCTTAGTTTTATACAGTTGCTATTTTGACTATCTTCAGCTTTCAGCAGCTCAGTCATACCAATGAAATTCTACCTTGTACAGTGAGAATATTTATAGTCAATTCTTCAAAAATTCTAAATTAGTATTATATACTTAATTCTTGTTCTGGAACTATATATCTGGAATTATAATGAAAACATGACCTTGTATTGGACCAGATTATTGTTAAAACTCTGAAAACTGGTAACTGGTACGCCTGCTAGTCCTTTCCCTATCATTGATATGAGCGTTTAAGCATCAGTAAATGAACTTATTTTTTATTATCACAAAGCTAATAAAGTAGACTTGTATAGTATACTAGTAGTATACATAGCATTGGTAAGTACTGTAGTAGTAAGCATTGGACAGCTGCCAGATATCTCTCCAAGAAAACTGTTGAACGAAGAGTTTTTAAATCATTCATGAGTGGCACTTACACGAAAATCTTCTCAGTATTCAACGTGAGATAGATCGTGCTTTCAACGCAAACATCAGAATTCTCTTCTGAGCACTCAGAACAGCTTGCTTGCCTCGCGATAATTCAATTCACATATTTTAATCATATTTACATGCAACATTTACTCGAGTGATAGGTTTTTAAAGGATGAAGGTTACACGTTGCTTACAAGAATTGCGTCACTGACTTGAGCAGGGTCAAGTTTAGATTGCAATTGGGCCATAAAAAATGTCATTGAATTTTTCACAGATTTCAATATGGCAGAAAATTTATTGATTATTACTTTCCACACTTTTTGTATTGTTTTCATTTGTTATTAATTTTTTTACTTTTTTACTTGATTTTCAATTTATGAATGTAGATATCTCTATAGATAGATCAATTCTATCGCAATATTTACTTATCAGCCATTGATATTGGATTTCTTCTATATTCTTATCACATCCTGTTATCTGTTGAATTTTGGCTTCCGGTGAAGTATTGGAAATTTTGAGATTAGAATCTTATTCATTTCCATCTTTAACACACTGATACTGTACTTGTAGACAATTATACAATACAGGGATTTATTTATCGAAAATTAACTCTTGTGTTTCGGATTTTAGAATTCTCAAACCCTTGTTTCCCTTTTTCAGTTAAGATTTGACTTGAGGTGAAGTAGAAGAAATTTTCAGATTGAAATCTCAATCAAATTGATCTGAATCCTTTATGTAGTAGGAAAACAGAACAGGGATTTAGTTTGTTTTGTTTTAGTGTGTGATCTTGTCATTCTCCAATCTCGCATACGAATAGAAAAAATCCAATGAAAAGAAAATGTGATGATGAAAAGGAAATAGAAGCTTGGAATGTTGGAAGATTTCACAGCTCGTAAATCCGATGACATCCTTGAAATTTTCGTAACGAAACGAGCTGAAAATAGACTACGTTGGAAGATGTACGCAGGTCAGGAGAATGGCAGGAAAGTGAGAAAGGAAAGGGGAAGATGAATGCAAGGGCGGAGAAAGAGAAGATTTGAGAGAAGTGCGCAGTCTCATTTATTGTGGAAAAGCAATGAAACCGATAGCCTGGCCTATCGATTTAAAAAATAAGGATACCAACCCACAAAGATGAATGGTGGAATTTTGCAGAGAACTACTAGCCTATAATGTGAGGATAAAGCGAATTGTTTTGCTCAACTCATCATAATCTTTTTGATTTTATATCTTGATTTCAACTATAGTTTTCATCCGGGTCAACTACAGTTATAGTTTTCAACAGTTTTCTATGTTTTGTTCATTCTTGTAATTTCGGGAAATCATTGTGAAAATATTTTTTTAAAATAAGGATTATAAATTGATTGATTGTAAGGTTTGATGGTAAAGTTTGGAATAGTTTTTTAAAAATTCGGTTTGAATGCTATGGGATAGTTTGATAGCTTGTTGAGTAATTTTTGCACGAACTGCTATTCAAGAATACAAAAATAATATTGAGTTAAGAATCACTTAACAAGTGAATAATAAATAGACAGAAATATCTGGTAATCCTCGAATCTTTTAGTAATACTATTTTCATCAATATGTATTACTGGGAAAAGAATTTCTCAGCTAAATCAATTTCAGTTGCTTTGATGGATCTCGAAAGTGCGAGCACTCATTGTACTTAGTGGCGAAGCGTGGTATACAAATAAGTATACCACGCTTCGCCAAGAATTGTACTAGTAGTTTTATTCACAGTACACAACTCAAAATGATACCATCCGTGAGGCTATGTTTTAAGCTCCTTAGAAATAAGTTCATTTATTTGAGTCACTAAAATGAGCATGATATATTATGGTATCTTGGGATCGATCTTTCTCAAACTCAGACAGCCTTCTGACGATTCCTCGGTCGACTGCGGTAAAGACACGGTAAACTAAAAATAAAACCTCATCAATTAAGGACAACTAGATGTATGAATATCCAGTCGACTCATGATGAGTTGACTTTTGATGGGTAGGTATAATTTTCACACCAGTTGTTACGCTAGTAAACCAATTAAAGCGTATTTGAAGCAGAGTGACTTTGACAATGTGAAATGCATTGGATGTTGCCATTTGATGCGCAAGGCGGGGGAGGAAACATTGTTTAATGCAACAACCCCCCTCCCAATCAGCTGGCGTTTGTTCCCATTGTGACCTTGAAATTGTCTAGAGGAAGTTGAAATAATGTTCCGGTGGACGATATTTAGAGCCCGTTACTGGCAAGCTATTTGCGTGGGTGTCGGGTAGAGGAACCGTGTGATATTGCAAGTGAGAGAGAAAATGATTGAGAAAGGAAGAGAGAATTACAGCGCATGCTCATAAAGATGCTTTCGCCGACCGCTTTTTGTTTCGACATGCGCCAGAACTGAAGTCAATGAATGACATAACCAACCCAACATCATCACTTTTGTTTTCCTTTCCTTGAATTGTAATCGTGGTTCTGAGTATTTTGAATTGCTTCATTTCAAAAAGCAATTCATTCATAAATTGAGAACAATAGAGAAAATTTACCTACATTTTGCCTTTTATTTTGCCTACATTAGGGATGAACTGTTGGTGCAATGAACTTTTGGGAAAATGTCTTGTGTAGGGTTACCTTTCCTAATCAGCTGTTAGTTCAATAAAATTGAATCTTTGAATGGAATTGGATGAAAAATATGAACGTGCACACACAGCTTAAGGGCGGTTGCAGACGAACCACAATAGCATGTGGGATGTGAGACCTACATTTATGATCATATGATCGTCAACTCTATACAAACAAATAGTCCAATGCACACTGACTGGTGTGCACTGGACTATTTGTTTGTATAGAGTTGACGATCATATGTCGGTCCCACATCCCACATGCGATTGTGGTTCGTCTGCAACCGCCCTAAATATTATATGATAATTGAGAAATTCCATTCAAGCTGCAATCTGTTCTGAAGCAAATCTAGACTTCCACTAGATGAATTGAATGATTGTCTTGAATTGATCAATGCGTAGCCTACTACTATAATGTCTTGAATTTGATCGTCAACAATAGTGAATTTCACCTATTACTTTACATCCATTACAGTATCTGTTTCTTGAATTGATCAATGCGTAGACTACTACTATAATGTCTTGAATTTGATCGTCAACAATAGTGAATTTCACCTATTAATTTACATCCATTACAGTATCTGTTTCTCATATTTGTGTGCTGCCACTAGCCAATTGAGTGAGCTTCGCGGTAAGGTCGTAGAGGTGTTCAATTTAAATGGCCCGTCAGTTGGTTTGGCTTTGGCCAGGGTTCTGTCGGGTTATCGACGGGATGTCTCACACACACACAGTCTCAGAGTGAGTAACGCGACGCATTCTGCCGTTCTGCGCATGACTGGCTTGAGCCTCTATCTGCAGCCTTGGCAATGACACTGTGAAGGAAGGGCCACTAGACTGTCCCGGTCATTGACCCCTCCACCCCCCCTCCCCCTCGGCTATGACGGTTCCCTTTTCCCGATGCTCTTCACCCCCCCCCCACCACCTCCTGCTGACACTTCAATCGTTCCGAACTTGACAACAGTTGTGTGCTCCCAGAATACACCGCCACCACCACACTAGCTTTTAACTTCAACCGCCAACACTGTCTCATTTCAATGATCGGTGCCGCGGTAACATGTCGCTCGCTTCATTGAGCGACACTCACTTCATAAAATAAGATAATATTTTGAATTATGTTTCATGTAGATAAATCGTTATCGCATCGCATTCAATATTCATATCTGTAAATAATGAAGTTCATAATTTGTAAAATCGAAAATAAAATTATTGTAGAATTAAGATTACTATTATATTCATGTAGATAACAAAATATTTCGACATAGATTCAAGATGCATGTCAGATATCTACATGAAGTATATCATAGAAGATTTTCTGATGTTATGCTGCGTTCGAAATGAGATTTGAATTATTGTGTCTGAATTTTGTGTAATCGTTTGATTGGAATTTAATTTCGTGTGAATTTAAACACAGCATGAAATCAAACATGGTACATCTCTTCGACCATGTATTATGGTACTGACCATGGTATGACCATGTATTATGGTCGAAGGTTCATCCATGTCCATTTAGTAGCAAGTATAGTGAATTCTACTCATTCTCTCGCCTATTCGCAAGCTGCGTAGCTCATGTGTTTGACTAATGCAGTTTTTTCCATTATATCCATGAGATATCATGAAGGACATTAGCTGTCCGTGAGTTACCTTCCGCAAAAAATGTTTATTGAGAACAATAATTTGAGGATACCGTACCGGCAAAACGTGTATTGAGTGTGGTGTTGAAGCTGAGTGATTTCTTGATCCAAAACCTTTCATAAGCTCTTTATAGCGTCATTTCACTTTTCCTTAAACGAACAAAAACTCAATTTAAATATAACTTGAACTAAATAAATTTTTTTATGAAAGTAAACCTTGCTCTCTACAAGATTTTTGCGTAATTTTTGCAGACTCGCTTCCCACTTGAATTTGAAATTATAAACGTGAAGAACAAACAACTGTTTAAAATTGAAACTATCTGATAATAGTGCCTTTCTCTTGGTTGGAATTTACAGAGGTGACGTGTTGAAGTGGATCTCATTTGTAGATAAATAATCCTAGATGAATGTTAGCCAGGCCCCTTTTATTTGGGTGGAACATTCCTACCGGTGATTTTATCTGGCACTCGTCCGGAGGACGATCACTTATCTTCTATCTCCGACCTTGCATTTGTTTTTGTTTTTGAATTTATCTTTAGACAGACCAAGTGCGTTTACTTGTGTGAGCAGCAGTTGCCGCTAAATATTTTGTCGGGACCTCTCGCGGTAGTGTGGACTAGAAATAGGGTCTAGTAAATAAGTTTTCAAATAAATACTTGTAATTTTTATTTTAGTGATAGTTTTCAACTTGGAGTAATTCAAAATTTTTTCAAATATTCACAGTTGGTCCATAAATTTCGCAGTTGAAGAATTTTTGTGGTGGGATTTATGCAAGGAGTTCGCTTAAACATAATGACCATAAAATTTCACAGGCACACTTTTTAAAAGATGAATATATTATACAGTGCTATTTAAGCATATTATGCTACATACAGGCATATAAAGCTCTGTTTACCATCAAGAACAACTTGAAGCATATATACATTCACTACTCTTCCTAATATTTTTCAATTGATTTCTGGCTTGGTCCAATTCATTACTTTATTTTGTGAAATTCATTTTTCAATATTCAATTCATCATTTTTGCCTATACCATGATTACAATCGATACAATATTAATATTGAGTTTAACATGATATTAAACAACATTTCAGAGTTATGTAATATTTCATTTCATCTCATTAGTAACCGTGTTGAGGCACCATGAAGTAATAGTTTAAATAAAAGTATTTAAAAGTATTTTTGTATAATGCGATTTGTGAGCAAATCGATTATGTTTTTATAGTTTCAGTGTTCAACGACAAAACTTGAAGACTTCATTAAGGATGAAAATACACACATTTTTTAACATTAGTAAAAATGAATGTTAATACTGCAACACTCTCATCAAGTATCCAGTTTTTGTATAAAGTTCACTGTTACATCTGTGTTGCATTCATGTTGAGTGCACAGTGCAACGCTTATTCAGAAACCATTTGCAGTCGTGTCGGATGAAGACACCTTCGTGACATTTCCTTCTGTAGATTGAATTGAAACTGTACATGTTTTTATTCAACATGTTGCGCGAATATCAAGTTGTTTGCGCCATTGTCACTGTATCTTCGGCAGTCATCGGCATCCCATCTTGAATCTCAAGTAAAACATTATATTAAAAATTGAACCTATCTTGAAGAAAATCAGAAGCCGATAAATGTTGTACAGTGACTTGAGGTTTGTCTAGACTAGATCCTTCAAGGCTCTAAGCATAGAAAATGAAGATTTGTATAAAAAAATACG
This sequence comes from Laodelphax striatellus, assembly GCA_017141395.1. Classification (NCBI taxonomy): domain Eukaryota; kingdom Metazoa; phylum Arthropoda; class Insecta; order Hemiptera; family Delphacidae; genus Laodelphax; species Laodelphax striatellus. The sequence goes on from CM029536.1 coordinate 27,992,666, forward strand.
TTATAATATTATCTGTATTATTTGTGCTCAAAATAAGATCGAATTCTGAACAAAATTTTAATTTTTTCTGTTTTATTTTTCAGTGAAGACTGTTTGTTTCTCACTTCATGATCGCTGGAAAGTTCAACGAAAATTAGGTGAGTTGGCAGAAAATAGTATTAAATCTTTATTTTAACCGTTATCAAAACTAAACAGATTCTATAAAAAATCATTCACTTTTCAGCAATTCCTAGAAATTAAGGTGAGATAACTACTAAAAGGTAGGAGATAATAATGAATCATTGTCCTTTTTCTCTTGGGATATCCATCCACATAGAGGTAAATCCTACGTCTGTAACGCAATATAAACAGATTCTATAAAAAATCATTCACTTTTAGCAATTCCTAGAAATTGAGGTGAGATAACTTCTAAAAGGATAATAATTAATGAATCATTACCTCTTTTTTTCTGGGGATATCCATCCATGTAGAGGTAAATCCTACGTCTGTAATGCAGCAATATAATAGCACATTCTGTCTGAAATCAAGCCTTGCCAGTTGGCTAATTTACAAATATTTAAAATAAATTATTGTAATTATAACTTTTTTTATTGAAAACAGTCATAAATGATAAAAGTCCCTATTGCTATTTTATAGCAATACGCTATATTTTGCTACCAAATTTTGATAATTTTTCCTAAGACCATTGTCAGTTTTACCAAGGTGTCGTTGCCAACTATGTGTCCTCATAACTGCCCTGGGTTACATCGGGGCGGGCGTCTGTGCCTTTTATCTTTGGCCATGGCTAGAAGTTGCCGAGTTTAGCACAGGGATTTATAAAGCGGCCAGGGAGGGCATTGACCTTAGACACTTCTCTCAATCTTTGTGTCTCTCTCTCTCTCTCTCTCAGCAGCAGAAGCAGCTTTGTTGTACCCCACGTTGGAGAGGCAGCAGCATCATCATCAGCCGCCTTCTTTTGCTGTGCCTCATTTTAAAGGCGTTTATTTACATAACGCCATCAGTTTGGCTCTATCCCTGTCTCTCTCACTCTTGTTCACTTTGGCAGAGTGCGACTTTTTCCCACAGACGGCCTCCCCTCGATTTGCATAAGTATTGCCACCATTCTTTCTCTCAATTTCCTCTTTCATTTCTTTTCTACTTATCTTTTTCTTTCACCGCTGCCTTCTTGTCTTTGTTGCTACCGCCTGTACTGTTATAGATGTATATAGCGCTGAATCGTATACGCGAGTGCGTATATTGCTATATATATACAGAAATGTTTCTCTATAAATAGTCTGAATACTGTATGTAACAGAGCAGTCTACAAAAAATACTGTACCACAGACAATAGAAGAATAAATTAATAATATTGAAGTTATAACTAGTCAATCTGTACAATGTACATGTGACTGTACATATGTAAGTTTTACATAGCAGAGCATTCTATAAAGAGTAGCCTACTAAACATAGCAGATTTACTGAACATTGACAGAGTATTGCATTTATAGTGACATGTTGTCACAGTAAATCATAGTTAGCCTTAGACAAATTTAACATTTGTAAAGTTTGATGTGGAATATTGTATATATCGGAGCAGTCTGAATAGATTACTGTATGTAGTAGAGGAGTCTATATTGAGCTTTGTTCTGTTTGTGATATGTAATAGCAGTCTATGGCCTGCCGTACACATAATCGAACAGAACAGAACGTCAAGACATTTTGGCTGACAGTGTGATATGATAAAATCACATGCGAACTAATACTCTAGAGCAGCTGTTAAACTTCACTATTTCATCTTGATATTTCTTTTTATCATATCACACTGTCAGTCAAAATGTCTTGGCGTTCTGTTCTGTTCGATTATGTGTACGGCAGGCCTAAATAGAGAACTGAATATAGCAGAGCAGTCTAGACAGGATTCAATGTATTGGATAGCGGTCGTCAGTCAATGTGTGTTGGAGCGGTCTTTCTTCCCCATTTGCATTCGAATGATATTCACCGTGTCAAGTCAAGGCGTAGCCACGCCGACAATGATTGTCATAGTCGGAGTGACAACCTTTTCAATTGAGAAAAAAACGGGATTAAATTCTCAGGTTAATTTTTCAGTTATTCTATGTCAATATTGCTGATGATGAATTTGAATTCTTATTGAAAATTCAGATGAAGAGTTTTTCAAAGGTTAAAATTAATTTTATTCCATTTTATTTTTTTTCCATTATTTCCACAATGTTTGTTATTTATCTTGTACATATGTAATAATTGCCGTTCAATAAATTACTAACAATTAAAACTCCCTTTAAAATTTCAGTTTAACCAGTTTTCCCTTGAAGAGTATGAATGGATTTTCTGTTCAAGCTTGCAAACTTGAAATTAAACTGATTCCTTTATTTCTGTTTATTATGATTCCAGTCTAAATTAATAATTAATTTATATAAGCATTATAATAATGTGCAGTACTAAGATATAAGTTTGAAATATGTTAGCCTTTTCTATAGCATAGAGGACTCCTGACTGTGTAAGAATATCAAAGGATCAAAGCATCTATGTAGACTTTTCAATTTTTTCCCTCACACTTTCTGATTTGTATTTATTCTTCATATTCTAATCTAACTTACATTAATGTATCGATTTTAAATTTGTAGGCATTTTTATATTTTCGTTTTATATTGCTAAACATTGTGAAAACTCTACTATTTTAATGAAAACACTAGATGTAGTCATGTAGTCAAATATCACTTGAATTTGATAATTGATATTTGACAAAAACTAGATGATGACCTTCCTTGATTCTCTGCATGAGGAATTCTTCATTATGATGACTCAATCAATTACATTGTTTATGTTTTTTACTGCCCACAGATAATATTGAAAACTACTAACATAGACTAACTATACTGTTGTCTGTGCTACTAAGCATATTATGTTTCTGTGACTGATGACTTAGCTGGAAACTGAACACTTTGTGGGTCCGTGCCCTAAAAGAAGGTGACCTTGGAGTTATGTCGAGTTACGTGGTGACCTCCAACTACAATGTAGAATGTAGTTTGGTGGTTGACTGCTTATTGGCTCAAGTGTGCCTCTCACCAAGTAGTCTTCTCCTTGCTATCAGATAGTACTGCATTCAAATGATGTTCTGTTACACAACTGAACAACGTTTACTGAGTTTTCTGTCTATCTCTTCTAGCCATGAAGATACCGAACTCTGTATCAGATTGGAGATAGTTTGTTGGGGAAAAGCAAAAATGTTTGTTGAGGTATTTGCCTAATTTTGAATCGTATTGTGGAGGAGGGGGGGTGTTTCATGTTGTGAATGAATCTTAGGAAATAAGTTTGATTCTTGTAAATTGACGCCAGTGGTGTAGTGGTAAAATTAGCTGTGCCGGAGCTATACCTCTACCGGAAAATTTTTGAAGATTAGCCAACTACCCAAATCGTGAGTTTTAAGGCCCTTTGGCAAATGTTTTGAAAAGTTTAATAATTAAACTAATTAATGATCTTTTAGAGTGATAATAGTTACAGTAGGGCCTCCTACACATTCTCCTCCAAAAGAATAATTTAACTTTAAAATATGGTAAGACTTTCTTAAGGTAGATTATTACAGTTTGATACCTTAAAAACTGTTTTTAAGGTATCAAACCATAATAATCTACCTTAAAAACTCTATAATTTAAGTTGGAAGCCTTGCTGACAAAAATTAAAAAAACACTGGTGTAAGTTAGGCAAATATTGTAAATGACTAAGTTTTCATTTTCAGTAGTATTAATTTATTATTGTGAAAAAATACACCCACAAGTTACATTAGTATATATATTTTTTATTATTTAACACACACAAACATTATAATCTGTGCCAAAAATTAAGAATTACTTGAAAAACTACATACAATTACAAATAACTTGTGTATTTAACAAAATACATATAATAAATACATCAAAAAATAATTAATTAATCAATAAATAATTTGAGGGTTGTGGTGACACGGACACGGTAGTGCTGGGCGCGGACCGCTGAGATGTCTATCATGTCTATCCATCAACTATCCCGTCTGCCAGTCGCTCGCTCAACTTTTGCGCTTACAATTACGAACTACCTAATCGTAGCTGCGTATGCCTTAACTGATTAACCACGATAACTAACGTGTAAAAATTACTTAGTAAAGGACAAAACAATATTTTCTAAATAAAACAATTTCAGATCTATTTTTGTCCTATATAAAAAATTCGATTGAAAAAATCGTAGCCGGAGCGCCGCTCCCCCTTCAAAAGCTGTGCCGGAGCGACGCTCCGGACCGCTCCGGCTCCACTACACCACTGATTGACGCATATACTCTGCAAGGGTAAAGACCAAGGTTGGGTGTTCGCTCTTTTTTACTTTATTATGATAACTTTCTCTCAATTTGCGGATGAATCTTTCTAATTAAGTATCAAATAATTCAGAATCCTTCCCAAAATGAATGAAAGAGTCAAGGAAATGGGATTTTCATAAAATTTGGACGCCCTCTTCCACGTTATTAGAAGTTATCTATTTTTGTGAATGAATACTTATGATCAATTACACAAGTTAAGAATTCTTCGCAAAATGCATTTAAGAGTCAAGGAAATGGGATTTTCATAAAATTTGAACGTCCTCTTTCACGTTATTAGGAGTTATTTCTCTCAATTTGCCAATGAATACTTTTTGATCAATTTTAAAATAGTTCAGAATACTTCTCAAAATGTATTGAAGAGTCAAGGAAATGGGATTTTCATAACATTTGTTCGCCTTTCTTTGCATTATTAGGAGTTCTTTCTCTAAATTTGCACATAAAATCTCGTTGATTATCAAATACGTCAGAATCCTTTTAAAGAAGGATTGAAGAGTCAAGGAAATGATTATCTCATGACATGTTTGTTGAACCGGGACCGTGCTGCGAAAATTATCGAATATGACTTGCTAATTTTCCACGTTAAGGAATATACTGCATCTAAAAAAAGTCCTTGAACCACGTTTATTAATTGGGCCATTAATATGAGTGTTACGGTATTTGGACCAACAAAGCAGCTGGATCTCCTAATAAATGAAAGCCGCAGTCGGCCGGCCGGCTATAACCTTCAAATACGGTACTAGACAAGGACACGCCAACCCGCCAGTTACGTCTACCAATAAAATCACCATTACATTACATTCTTTCCAATTGCATAAAACAATTCCCACAGCCGCGAGTAACGGGCTTGGAATGCGGCAAGCTCCCACCCGGGCTTCGAGCATTACTTAGGTGCCAAGCTCTGTACATACCTAAACAACTTGCGGATGTTGTCTCTCACATACATTCAAATCATATGATCTTCAATTGTATATATAATTATATGATCTATAATTATAATTTAATTTTAATTATAATTCATATAATCATATGAATTATATGATCTTCAATTGTTAGCATTGTGGCTGAAGGGCAATAAATTCTAGAATAGAATTTATTTGCCACAAATTTGAGTGGGCGAAAATATAGGTGGATACCTTTTTTTGTAATAATTGTGTGTATCAAATAATATAATCTCAGTTTATTCTATTTGTGGTCCGACTATTAATTCTATTCTAGAATTTATTTGTCACAAATTTGAGTGGGCGAAAATATAGGTGGTTACCTTTCTATGTAATAATTGTGTGTATCAAATAATATAATCTCAGTTTAATCTATTTGTGGTCCGGAAAGCTCTATTCTGAAGTGTTTTTAAAACGCAACCTAATTTTGGACTACTGTACCATAGTCATCAAAATTTGGGAAAGAATTGGGCTGAGCCTGTTGTTTCTCGCCCAAATCATATTCATGTGTCTGTATCAATGAATGAATTTATAAATAATATAATAAAACTGTTTCTAGCCAATAGGCTTTTACTTGTTTGAAACACTTGTTTATATCAAATATGGTAGCAAAGCACAAGATAGAAGCAAGTAGAAGTAGATAGTAGCAAATATAGCAAATAGGATGGCTTTTGTTTGTTTGAAACACTTGTTTATAGCAAAGCAAAGACAATTAGAATACTCAATAATAGTTTACTTACTTGATAATAGTTTACTTACTTAATAATAGTTTCCTATCGTTTTTGAGCAAAGATACGGTAGTACCAAAGCACAACATAGAAGCAAGTAGAAGTAGATAGTTGCTAATATAGGCCTGCCATAGCTTATTTTAGTAAGTTGAGTATCATGAAACAATTTTTCCAACCAAACCAATCAGTCAAACTTCATTTTAGGCTTAAAATTAATACAATTGCTTTATTCTTTTGAAACCAGTCTCATTGTATTCCAGTTTTCTTTCAACTTTTGCCTAACCCTTGTTGGTTGATCGACCATTGATCAGAATTCAGTTCAAGATGATTCATTCAAATGAAGTAGAAAAGTTTTTCGAATCTGATGGTAGCGGAGTGGAGTTTGTGTGAAGGCACAGATAGCATGCAAGTGCCCGGTTACAAGTTACAACTGCCAGCTAACGGTTATTTGACCTCTGAGTACCGAGGAGTCTACTGAGCTCGCTCTCCTCCTCCTCCTACTCCTCCTCCAAGGATCCATCTCGTTCCTTGGTCCTACTCTCCTTGTCTCTTGCTCCGCAGACTTCGTAGTTCATCAGAGTTTTTTCGTATAGCTCTGAATGCTCCATTGCAGATCAGTGTTATGACTTCTAATTTCAATCCCACTGGATGTTGGATACTATCTTCTAATATAGAATGGTGGACTCTTTAATTCTCTCCTCTCTGTTCCAAACTTTTTACTGGAGTTTCATCGATCCAAGTACTGGTCGGTACTAAAAACATGTGTCCTTGAAGGGATTCGTAATCAAATTAAAATATTACATGAAAATCAGGAAACATTGTTCAGCGGAGTTGCCTATCCAACGCCCGATAATGTTGACAATTTTTCTGTTGCACATAAGTTCACTAAGCTCTTGCTTGGTGCGTGAATAATGGCACCAAAAAAGAGGGCATTGACCTTAGTATCTTCTTTAACATATTATTTGAAATATTTCATTCATAAATAGTACTCGTTTTTTTAATGTTGAATTTTAGTGTAAAACCCTTTCCCTCGTCATATCAGAGTGATAGAACTCAAATCATAATCTAGCTCTTGAATTGTTTTACTCTATTATGAATTGGAAATCCGAAAGATGCTTTTCATCAATAGAATATTTCCATAAACATAATCTTCAATTATTGAAAAATGTCGTATAATCCAAATAAAATGAAAAATAAAAAAAATCTATAATAATACTTGAGTAAGATACATTTGATTGTGATGATCTAATCTAGAATAATGTTCCAAAAACGGCTCACTTTAGTAGGTCTATTAAAGTCATCTGTGTCCAAAATCATTATCTTGAAAACTTCCTGCAGTTTCTGTAAATTTCTTTTGATACTAAACTCAATATCAATTACAGTAAGCAATAATAATGATGATACCACACTATAATCCATTCGAACTGTAACAGTTCTACACTGTAATTCATTTGATGAATTCTATTCCATTGTTACTTTACTACGCAATGTTTACTACTTTGCTTATACAGTAGACTAAACATTTTTCAGTAGTTATAAAGATGACCTTGATCTTCAGATTGCGAAGTAATGGAATACAATGAAAGCTAAAATCCAATTATGCATAATAATGTCAAATCAAATGCATGCATGATCTCATGAACTCAGATGGGTTAATAGAAGCTCCAAGGTCACGATTATGCCTCTGAAATAATGGCGTCAATCATTGGCCTATGGCAAGAACGTGCTGTCCTACAAAGCTGGCTTAAAACAAAGAATAAAAGCTATTCCAACTCCACTAATTTTATATTTTTGTTTTATTTCAACACTTTTTGTTTTGTGATGAATGTAGGTGCTCAGTAGGTTGTTGTAAATTTTGTTTTTAGTTTATATTTACAGATGATTCAGTCGGCCTTCGTATGGCCTTGCTTTCATTCTGACACGCAACTAGAAGGAAACCTGCTAATTGTAGTAACGTACTGTATATTTTTCCTGTCCTCAACGCATCCCGGATCTAATTATTGGGCTCTTGATTCATATAATGTTAGTGTTGTTTTAAGAGTAACAGTAACATAATACAACCAGTTTGATTTGCATGTACAGTATTATATCAAAGGGCTAGAGAAAAGGACTCTGAAGAAACAAAATTTAGTTTCCTACATCAAACTTACTTATTATCGTAATCATCTTCTCAATATCAAAATCACAAAGAAATTATAGAATGATAATGTGGAATTTTTATTCGCAATACTGCATTAATTTATTTCATTAAGGAGTTTATTTTTTATGTATCCCATGTGGTCTTAATGTAGACTGCGATCAAAAATAATCATGAACTGTAAATTGTTATCATTGTGGTCATGAACGTATTCTCAAATAAAGCATTCTAAATAAAATTTTCGAATTGTTACAAAATGAAAACAAATCAAAATCGATTTTTTTGACATAGAAATAACAAACAAATTATTTGTTGAAAAACTGAAGGTAATGAAAACTGAGCTTCAAGTTCATAATTCTGCACTAACATAGCACCAATTCACACCTTTCAAGTGTCTTGTCAGCTCAAGAAAAAGTTTGTCTGACTCACTGTGATATGAAAATTGCACAGGAAATGATTCATATGTGAAATATTGCGATGGAAATGTGGTTTACGTTCCTTTTTAGTGGAATTGAACCCAAACTCTCCTCCAGCATGCAGTGACTCACTTCTCTTTCTCTCTCTCTCCTGACAGTTACCCTCTCACATGTGTGTGGCAGATAGAGAAAGAAATATCGTGTCTGATGAAGGGTGAGGGCATTTCGAATCTAGCCAAGACGTGCTGATTGTTGTGGGTTTGCATCATGGTAAATACTTTCCGCCATGTCCGTTCTCCATCTACATCCATTGCTCCTTGGTCACTCCCATCCAATCTCCAGTCTGGCAAATCGCTTTCATTTACGACTGGCAATAAAACCGAGCGCGTATGGAAAATTGCACTTACGACTGACCGCCAATTTACAATAACAATGCTGCAGCTCTACTCTTTCTAACGACCACTCTGCTTATTTTCCTTCTCTTTCTAGACCTTTGTTACTGCGTCTCCGACTGTAGTGTTTCCTTATGCTCCTTGGTTCTTATTGTATTTATTTGCTACATGAAATTGAGTCTGAAACCTCAGAAGTGGGTTTGTCTATTCCAGACTGGAACAATATTTTACATCTTTATCACATCAGTTGTACAAATAGAGAAACATAAATAGATTATAAATAATGATTGAGGGCAAGAGAAACAGGCAATTATCAAAAATTTCTTCAACTTTTGAATTTAGCCACATAGGTGGTCTAAATATTAAGGCTATGAGCAAATTAATTCTAAATTAATTCCAAATCTTATTCATTTATTTGTACATCATGTGAACAGGAAAAAATGAAGAATTATTCTCTTCTAAATCTCATCGAATAGTTCACATTGAAGTCGTTTTCTCATATCTTTCTCAATAAAATCACATAAATTTCAATCAAATGATCATTCCTGTTATTATTGATATATAAAGACCCATAAATAAGTTTAATGGAACTGCTTAAACCAGGATATCATAAGATTAAATTAACGTTTTGTTAAACTTAGCTTCAACGAAGGTACAGAACAAAGTCTTGAAATAGATGGAACATAAAAGACCCTTTGCAAAAATGTATGCAGTAGATCTCCTTTGATCCTCTTCATTTGAAATAATTATTGAAGCTAGTCTCTGTATTGATGTATTGTTGATTATTTTTAGCATGTTGGCTAATCGTTTTTGTTTTGTTTGCAGGTTGGTGAGAGCGTGCGTGCGTACGTGATGGTGGTGGAAGTGGTAGTGGTGGAGAGAGTAGCAGCAGCGCAGGTCAGCTGCGCAGTGCAAGAAGTGGGAGGCAGCTGGAAAAGCAGCAGCAGGTAGATATACCTCCGGTTTGGGGAAATTATAGCATTTGAATAGAAATAAAATCAGACAAAGATAAAGTTGTCACAACTACATATTATTTATTAATATATCGAGTTACCGTTTTCGATTCTCCCCGGCAAACTAAAACGAAAGTAATATTAGCAGCAGATTTAATACCATGTAGCAAGCTGATTGGTAGTTGAGCTATCAATAAAGAATCTGACCTCTCAAGGTAATCGCCTGCTATTGGTCTAGACCTCTTGACAAGCCACTCTCGGAGTGGCTTATCTCGGCCAATAGCAGGCGTTCATCTTGATAGGTCATCCAACAACAAGTCGTATTGCTTGATCTATAGTATCATTACTGCTTCTTATTACTTTTGTTTTAGTTTACCAGAGATTGATAATTGTGTAATCATGGCAATTAATTAATTAATAAGTGTGTGAATGTGACAAATTCCAGTCTTTTATTTAGTTTTAGATTAACTAACACAATATCAACTTCCCTGCTGTGTCAACCATCAAACCGTGTCAACCAGAACCATCCACAATCTACCTACCTGCAGTGCGGCCCACGGTTTTGAGGTCTCCCTGGAAGGAATGGTTGGGAAACTCTTCAGTAATGTGGCTGTGTGTGATAAGTGATTGAATGATCAAACAATTCAATGATTTAATGGTTAAAAATTGAATAATTATTAAATAAATTCGTGATTGAATGATTTAGGGCCGCTTTCCCCAACGCTGCTTAAGCTACAAGCCTCATTCAAAGAATAGGAAACGTATGGAAAAAAATATTGAGCATCAGCTGTTGCGCTTAAGCAGCGTTGGGGAAAGCGGGCCTAAGAGGCGGTTTATGAACTGGGGTTTATCTCTATTTCGAGGCAGAAACAGTATTTTGCGACAAGTGTTAGAAAATCGGGTTTATGAGCTCGAAATTAGCAAGTTCCAGGCGTAAAAGACCAATATTATCGCAGGGAAAACTCCGTGGTTTTAAAGTTGGGTTTATGAGTCCATCAACAAATCATCTCTAGTATAAAAGATAAACTAGGTGGACTAGTAAATCCCGAACTCATAAACCAACACTAAAATGATTAAGGGCCGGTTCATGAGCTCGGGATTTAGCCAAGTCCTAGACTAAAACGGGTGGCCACCGTAGCATCGACAAACGTTAGCCTCGACACTATGTACTGAGGGCTCTCTATGCTGCTAAGCCACTAACCTGTCGAGACAAACGTTTGTCGTTGCTATGGTAGCCACCCATTTTAGTCTAGGACTTGGCTGAATCCCGAGCTCATGAACCGGCCCTAAATGATTAAGTTAAATGTTTGAGCTATACCGACTATGTTTTTGTGTTTGCAGCAGCAGTATCAGCAGCAGGTAGCTGGGGATATGCGCTGCAATGGAGGCGGCGACAAGCAACGGCGGACAGGCGGTGTCAGTGAAGTGGACGGGGGCGGCAGCTAGCGGGGGCGGCGGAGGCGGCGACAGGCAGTCGTCGGACTCACGACAGACGGGAACCACGGTCATTGCGTCTGGCCCTGTCACGGTCACCTCCATCAATGTGCCCCCCATACAACACCAGCTACTGCATCACACCACCACTATCAACAGTCAGTATAAAAAAAAGATGGGCCAAATTTTCTTGGCACTTGGCAGCTGTCTACTACCACAGAATAGAAGAGAAGAATCTGAAGAAGGAGAATCTCTCCTATTCTGTGCTACTACTAACCGCATTAATAACATTGCCTACTGCTATCCCCCCTTTAAATCCCCCCTGACTGTGATATGCTTTCAGCTGATCGGTACATGCCCAATATTTTCAGAAACGTACCCGCACTACCCTCCTCCCTCATACATTCAAAGAATGTTTTTAAGATCTTGAAAGATAGACTACACTAAAAGACAAGACAAGACGAGATTAATCACGTTTAGTCGCAGTATCAGTTGCTTTATGAAACACACCATTAGTCATTGCACAGTGTGCTACAACTATGTCAAGACGACGTTTAGTCACAGTACTTCAAATAGTTGCTTATGAAGCAACACACACCAATTAGTCATTGCATCAGTGTGTGCTGCTTCATAAGCAACTATGTGAATTACTGTGACTAAACGTGACTAATCTTGTCTTGTCTTGACTAACCGGTGTACGCCTAGCCTAACTCATTATGAAACGTAATCAGCTGATTGGTTTACAGCTTACAATACGTGCAATAGCTTCATTTCAAACGCTGCAAAATTCTCAGCTAAACTCGTCTCCCATTGGCAGCGTTTTTGGATGAAAACAGTTACAGTGGGCGACGAGGCTACAGCTCCTTGAAAAACAAAATGGAATTAATCAAATAGAAAATAAATCAAATAAAAATGACGAGAAATATAATGAAGACGGTCATTTCATTGAAAATGTATATAAAAATTCTAAAAACGTAATTAGTTATTTTGTATCTAATAATTACAATCATGTAACTAGTTTTTTCTCAAAATTCTCAACGATTAAACAAATTAATAGATTATTAAAAAGTTTATAGGCAAGTTAATCGGTGATTAAAAAATCGTGAATCAGTCGATAAACAATTGAATTGTAATGTAAATGAGCAAGTAATTGTTGAGATGAAGTGAACAATACAAGTAGTGAGTATTAGAGGTAATAGAGATTCCCGAATTGGAACCGGCCAAAACATCACCTCATCAAGTTGACAGCTACATGACAAACAAGCGAATTGCAAGGTGGGCATTTGTTAAAGCGCCCACGCTCTGCAACAAATCAATAGTCGACTTGCGTTAACTTATTAGTGTACATGTTCGCTTGATTTCACATTATAACATGCGTTGATAAACTGTTTGTCAGTGTAGAACTTGATAACATTGTACTCTGGTTCTATGAATGTCAGTTGTTGAAAGATACTGATACCTGACAGCTGACTCCTGCTGACTCAATCCTTGCCGTGACCTTTAGTACGTAACTAACTGAATTCGATTGCTGTTTCAACACCTCAATAATTACAAGTAGCTGTACGTTTTATTCTCTGTATAAATTACTGTGATAAGGTCCTTGACTTGAATTTAGCGACCGCTACCAGTAGTTTTAATATGATGGTACATCTACAAAAAGGATTGAACTTTTGAACATGAAATTCTTGATACATGCAATACATGAATAAATATGATAATGAAAGCACTACTGAATATTGTCAATCCCACTTCTTTATTCAGCACTGGACTTCGGTCCAGAATAGGAATGATACAAATAAATTACTCAATATTTATATTCAGTAATATTGATATTTGAGAAATGTTTGTACTTCAAAATGTAATGGAACAGGTAGCAATAAGGCTAGGCGTACACCGGTTAATCAAGACAAGACAAGATGAGATTAGTCACGTTTAGTCACAGTACTTCACATAGTTGCTTATGAAGCAACACACACCGATTAGTCATTGCATCAGTGTGTGCTGCTTCATAAGCAACTATGTGAATTACTTTGACTAAACGTGACTAATCTCGTCCTGTCTTGTCTTGACTAACCGGTGTACGTCTAGCCTGTGAACTAATAAATCTTCCCCAAAAAAGTACCCAAAGGCTCTACTCACATTTGGATAGATACTCAAATCGCGGCTACTCAGCGACTCTGATAACAAACGTGGGTTTTTAAATGAGGACGCTCAGATGAGGCTGGAATCGCCTGGTCTGAGCGTCATCATTTGAAAACACTTGTTTGTTCTCCCAGTCGCTGAGCATCCGCGATTTTATTATCGATGTGTGAGTAGAGCCGAAGTAGTTCTATGCTGTACATTGTTTATAGAACTAAAGTTAATTTGAAAAATAACTATAGTCTGGCAACAGACAAAAGAGCCTTCAAAATAAGAACTCTACTGCGCAGAGAGAGCGCACGTTATGCAATGCAGCAGTTTATCTCACTCCCTCACTAGAGTAGTGGTACTATGTGATACTGTATCACTTCAGTGATACGATGCGCGAAGGTTCTTTTGTCTGTTGCCAGACTATAGCTGAGAAGTTATTTTATGCTGACAAGCTGACGTTATTTTATTGTATGCTGACAAGCAGGCCATCAACGCATGTTCTTAGTACCGAAACAATTGGATACACCCCTTGTTTTCAAAAGGTTTTTTACGTTTGACCTATAACTTAGCATTTTCTAGTTTATCAAAGGAACATAACTTCTATCCAGTTTGCCCAGTAACACAAAAATTACGATTTGATTGCTGCAAAAACTAGTAAACCGATTCTATTCAAGCCCTGATCTTGGGGCTTGCTACCGTATTTCTAAGGGATGGTGAGGTGTGAGTCAGTCAACATGAATGAAGGGTGTGCATGCTTATTGAGCGGCGCTCTTGACCCTCGTTCACCCCGCTGGGGGGTGAGAGGGGGGTCAACCCTGACCGCTGCAAGGTTGGCAGAGGTCAAATACGCGGCGCGTTCCGTGTCCTACTAACCACCCCTATGGCACACTGTTCACCCCTGACCTACTCTGCCGTGCCGTGCCACCCTCCATTGAAACACTCGGCGCGGTGCGGCCCACCTCGCATTAGCACGACCTGTTGTGCCAAATGCGTCCTCAAAGGGTGTTGCACTTGGAAGGGTTGCTTGCTGCAACCCTCCACACATTATTATTACATGCAAGATATTTGTTTCTCATTGTTAGCTTTCAGCTCGACTATCCTTTCATCTATGAATCAGGTAGTCTATTATCGGCTTGTCTATTATTCATTGCTAACTAAACCACTTCTCATTATTCATAATATTTTCTTATGACTCCTGCCTACCTACGACTATCCACTTGAAAATGTCTTTATTCATTGAAATGTATGAACACAATTGAATAGTTATTGAACTGTTAGTTATTCATAATTATATTTTTGTCGAAAATGACTCCTGCCTGCACACGGACTATCCAATTGAAAAAGTCTTCATCTATTGAAATGTATTACTGTAGCACAATTGAATAGTGTAAAGATTAATTATTATCTTTTACACAAAAATACAAATTTCACCTTTTAAACTGTACGTTCCAGTGTTTAAAAAAAACTGGGCCAGCTTGATAAAAATTTGAAAGTCTTGTTTTATTGAATGTCTGATGTGTATTGGTCTTTTTCATGTTTTACATGACTTCTAAACTTTTTTGAAACAGGCCCCATATTCTAAATCCATATTCGTCCATGCAGGGAGTATATTCGTTCTCGTATGTCCATTGTAATTATGTTTGTTGTTTGTTATATTATTATTGTTTCCAATCAAAAATAAAATATTTTATTTGTAAAAACATACATTGTAATTATATATGAATCTTATTTGAACTAGTAAATTAGTCAAAAAAATAATGTAAAACTTTGTTTCTAATTTCAGAGAATAATGCAACATGCTTCCAACAACACTTGAATGGTAAGTATCAATAATATGAATTTTCTATTTGAAATTAGGATGATTGTACCATTATTAAGAAATTGATAGAGAACAGTTGATTTAGTTGAACAATTCATACTTTGCAAACAGTATCTAGAACTTGTAATGAGGTTATTTTTCTCAAGTTTTGCAAAAATACTCTAATCATGCATTCCCTAGCTTTGTTATTAGAGAAGAAATATTGACATGCTTAGGGCCGCATACTCTATCTATCTATACAGTGTTATGACAATTTCTTTCTTTTTATCATTGTTTGAATTTGATTGAAGTCCTTGAACACAGTTATTTCTCTTGTTTTATTTTTTCTCTAGTTGCATAAAATGGCAATAAAAAATCTACAATTATTGGTGTAATGGTTCATTAAGTTTCAATATTTGGATTAAATAATCTTTTGGATTATTGTCAAGATTAGTTAAGTATTTCATGAATTATTTGTAGTAGACTGTGTCAGTGATAACGTATAGAACCAATAACATAATCTGTTACACGTGTTCCAAAAACTGTTTGGAAACCAGTAATGGTGAATGGGTAATGTTACTCACAATGAACACAATCCTCCACTACAGGTTTCGATACAGATGACTTCACACTAGGCTCTACTCACAGTTGCGATACTTGAATCGCGAAGCGACTGAAGTCTCGACGACTGGAATAACAAACAATATGTTTCTAAATTATGACGCTCAGACGATTCTGCAACCAACCATATTGTCTGAACGTCATCATATTTAAAAACATATATGTTTGTTATTCCAGTCGCCGAGACTTCAGTCGCTTCGCGATTTGAGTATCACAAGTGTGAGTAGAGCCTTACACTCTATAAGATTTGGCTTATCATTTAAACCATCAACAATATCGTTAACAATATGGCACTACCGGCAAAAGATAATCTTGTGCGCCACAAAGATAATGAGGTCAAAAGCCACAAAAATTGTAAACTGAATGCATTAGGCTTCTGCAGCATTTAAAAAGAATTTGAAAAGCAAATAATGAATTGATAATTCATCAGAAGCCAAATGAATTGAATCAATTAAATTTAATTTGAAATATTAAAATTTTAAAAATATTAAATTATATTATTTATGTAATTTAATTCAGGAATTGAAGAAGTTTTGGGCATATCCCTGTTTCTCTTTTCTGTTTACTCAGCAATGTACTGTTGACACTTATTGGTTGGCCCAAAACTGTCCCTTTATGAAAACAGTCCCAATATCGGTTTTGTTTTGTGACATTTTTCACAAAGAAAACAATATTCGTATTTGTTTATTCATTTATTCAACTTCCAACGGTACACCATTTTTTTACATTAGAGATAACATAACAATTTAGGGCCGGTTCATGAGCTCGGGATTTACCCAAGTCCTAGACTAAAACGGGTGGCTACTGTAGCATCGTCAAACGTTTGTCTCGACAAGTTAATGGGTTAGCAGCATAGAGAGCCCTTAGTAAATAGTTTCAAGGCTAACGTTTGTCGATGCTACGGTGGCCACCCGTTTTAGTCTAGGACTTAGCTAAATCCCGAGCTCATGAACCGGCCCTAAGAGTTTGATCCTAGAATTAGAGTTTTGATTGATCTAATAAAGATTGTCAATATTTTTATGAAATTGTCTGTTGGCAGGTGTAGGAAGCGGTGGAGGCGGTGGCAGTGTGATTCGCGGCAAATGCAATGTGCTGGTGGGCAACATTGCACTGGGCGAGGATGAGGGCTCGGGCTCGGATGCTGAGGTCAGCAAAATAGACTTTTCGGGCGTGAACATGCGCAACAAGAAGAAGAAAAAGAAGGGCGGCGGGGGTGTGAGCGAGGATGAGTCGTCGCGGGACGGTTTGGAGGAGCGTCCGATGTCGTGGGAGGGAGAGCTGTCCGACTCGGAAATGAAGTCGGACGTTGTCGTCAGGGAGGGCGAGGGGGAGGAGGTGTCGATGGAGGTGTCGGGAGGTGGCGAGTGCCAGCAGCCCGCGCCTCTCAAGTTCACCAGCGAGGCGGCAATTGTTGACAAAGTGCTGGAACAGGTGCGCGGTGGCACTGGCACCTCTGCTTTCAACTCGCACACTGAGCTACCGCTGCTCGTCGACAAGTTACTCAGTGAGTTCCGCTCATTTTCATCATAATAATAATTGAGAAGAAATCGTTTACTGAACAAAGAAATATTTTATTATTAAATCAAATCAAACATCAATAACAAATTAAACAAAGAAGTACAGTGAAATTCTATAATCATACAATAAATATTCCTTAAATCTAGAATAAAAATTTCACAAGTACAAAATAAAAATATGAATTAGAAGATCCTCATATACATTTAGAAAGAATTTGAAGGAATATCTGGTGAACTTATCGCTGTACTCTTTTAGGTGGGTTTTCGTTACTGCGACCGAGTGCCGCAGCGGAGCCCGACCCAGCGTTGCCAGATGCAATTGATGAAAAATCCCCACTATGAATAGTTGGGTAGTCGTAGTAACGAAATCCCACCCTTACAAGAGTTTGACGTTAATTTTTAATCAAATAAACAATCAGCCTTTTATTCAAATCAAATAAATCAAATGAACAATCAGCCTTTTAATCAAATAAACAGCCTTTTGATTATATAGGCTGGCCTAGCTTTGTATTGAATTAAAATTCTTGACACTATTCTTATGTATTTGTACGTGTTGTAATAAATAAAGATTTTTCTATTCAATTCAATAATAATAAAATATTAATCTTCATTGTCGACTTCATTTTGCACCAGTTGCAAAGTTGCTCCAGTATTAGAGCAGTGAATTTTCACTGAATGGCCGAGAAACCAGGCATAATGTGGTTTTCAATACAACTTGTTACTAGCTTGGTTGCTATTTACAGTTTTGGGCTAAGCCTGTTGTTCTCTCCCAAATCATATTGTCATGATTTGTTTATTAATAAATGAATATTTTACAAGTTGAATGTGCTTAGATGGTTTTGAGTGGAATATATAATTACATTCGGCCCGGAGCACCAATTAATTGGATAAATGAATGAATAAAATGAATTAATGAATTGCTTCTTTGAATTGGATTTTAATCAAACTTCTTCTTCTTTCTTTCTTCTCTTCTTCTTCTTCTTTTCTTCTTCTTCTTCTTCTTCTTCTTCTTCTTCTTCTTCTTCTTCTTCTTCTTCTTCTTCTTTTTCTTTTTTCTTCTTCCTTTTCTCAGTTCCTTTTCCATGAGTTCATGCTTCGGTCATGTGCTTCGTTTGGATTTTCATCAAACTATTAAACATAAACAATTGTTTACATACAATTTGACTATCACTCATTATACCTTTTATTGAATATAATGCACAGAATTTCATTAATATAAATTTCAATTTGTGACTTTTTCCAGGTAGTGGATACAGTCCTGTGATGCAGCAAAGGCAGGCGGGAGGTGGCTGCAGCAACAACAATAACAACAGCAAAGGCACAACGAATGGACAAGTGGGTCCGACGCCCAGTCCGGACTCGGCCGTCTACTCGTGCTACTCGCCCACGGCTAGTCCGGTCACGTCGCGGCACGGCATTCCCTCCTCTTCATCCGGCATCTCTTCGCCCTTCACACCATCGTTATCCAGAAACAACTCGGACGCCTCACAGTATGGAGGATCTCAGCATTCCAGTTGTTACAGTCAGAGGTTGGTGTCGAAATAATGGTGTCATGAATGTGGAAAAGTTTTCTTTTTTTGCTGAGGGTGATGCCCAAATGAGCTCTAGGCTTGTGCGTGGGTAATGAGAGGGGTGATGATGAGAGATGGACTCAGGCAGTCAGGAGTGGCCTTTTTTGTCAAAATCAGTTTTGTCAATTGTGATTGAAAGAAAGCAAGAGTCATTGCCAAATCAGAAAACAAATTATTTTACAAACATTAAAACAAAATACAGTTTCATGAATTTACAGTATCATTTACAGTAAAATTTTGATAATAATTAACATTGCGTTGCCAGGAAAACGAAGTTTTTTTTGATCCCGGAACCTTTGGATTATATTATCAGACCGGCGCTTATCGCCCTCGGCTATGGACCACTCTATTCTGTTCGATTGTACAGCTCGTTCACTTTGGTAATGCATCTGAACTGAAAATATTGCAATAATTACAATAATCATTACTTTTTATAATGTTCAAAGTGATTTCATCCACTGTACAATATCAATATGGCTGTATCATACTTGATGAATTCTTATACACATTTTTCGTTTAAAAAATCTGTAACTAGGTAATTCGGTACAGGTTCCTTAGCAAAGTGAATGGATTCCTCAAATGATTCATTAATTTCGGAATAAAATATAAATTGCTTGCAATACAGCACTAAAGGCGTATATTTACACTACCGTATTAAACTCTTCATGCAATTCAATAAAATTAAGAAATTCGAATCGTGTGCAATATATTTGACAAGGCTTTAAAAATATTTGAAAGTCTTGTCAAGAATTGACAATAGCCAGTTTCCATCATATTAGTATTATTACCAAGTGATGGAATAACGTTGCTCGATAGTTGTTGCTCTATTTTTATTATTCTGAATTAAAAACTTGAATAATTTCAATGAACTCTAATAATAAAGCGTGGATTGCTTTGTTGCAGCTATTCGTCTGTATCTGTGTCTCCAACTCAGTTTTCGCCCACTCATTCACCAGTCCAGGGTCGCCATATTCATAGGCCTGGATTTCCTTCGCCAGTATTGAATTCACGCGGAATACAAGACTTTCCTGTTCAAGGTAGGATACTATTATTTACAGACCTTTTCAACTCGAAAACTAAATATCAGCAAAATCAGTTGATACTGATACTGTGCTGACAAGCCTATAACACTGTGACTGTATTAATGATTATATTTGTCATGATAATCAGCTTAATTAGTCCTCTACTTTTTTCATGTTATCAAGTAAAAATGAGGTTATTTAACCTCAAACTCAGTTTTTAGGCTTCAACATATTTTAAATTAGACTGAAATTTATATTGTACACTGTTTAATTACATTGAAAATAATTGTAAGTTACTTCTCTGCAATGGTGGACCACTACTAATTTTACATAATTTGGTAATCCTTCTACAAACTTGTAAGTTTTTAGTGGGCCATGTCTCCCGTAATACAACAAGGCTTTATAGCGAGGAGGAACACCAGTTTAAGTCTCTCCACTGATAAAAGTCATAAGCATATTGTTATTATCATAACATTTATCATTTTTGTTACACTTTTTCAGGAGGAATGGTTTATGGAGTGAATAGAACAGGACATCAATCGTCATGCAATGATGATGGTGTGCAACATGATTTATCTTCAATTGATCAAAACGGTGAGTTATTATCTAGATTTTCAATTTATTTTCAACAAAAATAATTGCAAGAATCTAGACCACATATTAGTTGGCGTATATTATTATTCATATTAGCGCATCTTGCTTTAAATTCTCTTTTAGAACTACTCAGTCACTTTATTCTAATGTTTTACAAAAAAAATATATAACATATACTAGTTTGATGATTCTACTAGGCCTACTTACGGCCGATTGCAAGGAAACCTATTTAACCGCCTTAGAATGGTGACATTCAATTGAAATCCCTATTGAGCTTTTCCAAATGACACCATTGAAGGTGGTTTTATTTAATTGACTTGGGCAATCGGCCGTTAGTGTATCGATTAACTTGATAAATCATTGAAATCCCTATTGAGATTTTAAAAATGACACCATTTAAGGTGGTTCTATTTTATTGACTTGGGCAATCGCCGTTAGTGTATCGATTAACTTTCGATAATCATTTGTTAAATCATTGTCTCTAATTCGTGTGATGTTTCAATAATTTGAATATTTGTTTGTTTACAGATGAGGGTAGCTTAGAGGATAAAATCTCTGATCTTGTACAGCATTCGCCGGGGTTAGCACCTGCCGGCATTTCTCGCCAGCAATTAATCAATAGGTAACAAATATTAAATATTTTATAATTTAAATTGATATTCATGTCTGGATTCTTAATTTCCTTTCTGCTTTATAGTTTATTTTCTTATGCTGAGTATGCTATAGCCTATCATCATCGAAACTAATAGAATTCAGGAATTACATCTCGATAACTATGTTAATAATGCTAATTTCACTAATTTATTATCATCAGTAATTGAAGTTATTGATTCAATTTACTAGTTTTTTTATCGTATGGCTTTTTATCGGTGGGGAGACCCTTACGGGTAGGTTCCACCTCGCCTTATTTTTTGTGTCGGTCACCCATCCAAGAGCAGTCTTGAATGTTTGTTACTTAACCACATGATTACTCAGCAACCGCTCTCACCGAGCGACCACATGTTATGACTAGTTAATAAATGTGTGAAATAATCATAATTAACCTAGTTAACAATATATAATTCCTGAATTCTATTAGTTTTTGATGACTTTGATTAATTAGTAAATTTATGCTTCAGCCTACTCAAATAATTGATCATCAAAAACTAATAGAATTCAGGAATTACATCTCGTTAACTATGTTTATTATGCTAATTTTACGCATTTTTATCAAATTAAAATTTATGCTTCAGCCTACTCAAATAATTGATCATCAAAAACTAATAGAATTCAGGAATTACATCTCGTTAACTATGTTTATTATGCTAATTTTACTCATTTTTATCAAATTAAATTTATGCTTCAGCCTACTCAAATAATTGATCATCAAAAACTAATAGAATTCAGGAATTACATCTCGTTAACTATGTTTATTATGCTAATTTTACTCATTTTTAGTTAACTAAATTACCGCAATTTGTATAGCCAATTAACTTTATTATAATACTAATTATAATAATTAAATTTTCGACACAATTCACAAAAGGCTTGAAAGTCTAAAGAACCTTTTAAGTCTTTAAAGACCTTTTAAAGAAGACCTTTCAAAGAATAACTTTCAGACCTTTTCAATTAATTCAGTTTGTAGGTTATGGTATTGTGATATTGCTCTTTGAAACAGCTGATTTCTGACAAGTTGAATTGGATCCTGCTATAGGTTATTAAATTGTAAATGATGATTGGTTGTGTTGCAGCCCGTGTCCGATTTGCGGCGACAAGATATCGGGCTTCCACTACGGAATATTTTCGTGTGAAAGTTGTAAGGGCTTTTTCAAGCGAACGGTGCAGAACCGCAAGAACTATGTGTGCCTGCGCGGCTCGTCGTGTCCGGTGACAATAGCCACGCGCAAAAAGTGTCCCGCCTGTCGGTTCGAGAAGTGCCTCAACATGGGCATGAAACTGGAGGCGATACGCGAGGACCGGACGCGGGGCGGACGCAGCACGTACCAGTGCTCGTACACGCTGCCCGCCAACCTCGTGTCCGGCCCGTGCACGGCTGCCGTCGGCGCGCAGTCGGCTGCCGAACACTGCTCGTCGGCCGCATCCTCACCAGCCGCTGTCAAACAGGAGCCGAACGCGCGCCATGTACCACCTCTGCTACAGGTAACCTAACCTCTCATTCGCTATATTACCATATCAATCAATCAATCAATCAATATTTTATTGCCAAAAGAAAAGAAAACAATACAAAAGTAAATTAGTACAACACTAGAATAAAATTCAAAATAAATAATTACCTTGAGATTTGATAATGATTTTTAAACCATCATCAATATCATTAACAATATGGCACTACCGGCAAAAGATAATCTTGTGCGCCGGTAGTGAGGTCAGAAGCCACAAAAATTGTAAATTAAATGCATTAGGCTCTGCAGCATTTAAAAAGAATTTGAAAAGCAAATAATGAATTGATAATTAATTACAAGCCAAATGAATTAAATCAATTAAATTAAATTCAATTCTAAATTAAATTTAAATTATTAAAATTTTAAAAATATTAAAATAAAAACTAAATTAAATTAACAAGTGTTTTAAGATTCGCAACTACAGAAAAAACTAAACAAAGAACACATCAACTAAGGAAAACATTACATTGTGAACTCATCAACCAAAGAAGAAAAAAAAACATTGAACTATGAACTTATCAATTAAAAGAAAACATTACATTATGGATGAAAATTATCATATGTGTTTATTGTATTATTATAATAATAGTTTGTTCATTTCACTGCATAAAATAATATCGCAAAAATACAATGGTAAATAATACAATTTTGTATTATTTAATGGAGGACATCCGGTGCATCGCAAAGCGCCGCTCACTTGAATTTCCTAAAATTCTTAGTTTTAAATAGTTGTTACTTTGATTATCTGCAGCTGACAGCAGCTCAGTCATACCAATGAAATCCTACCTTGTACAGTGATTACTGGTAACTGTACTACTATTAGGGCCGCTTTCCCCAACGCTGCTAATAACAGCTGACGCTCAATTTTTTTCCTATACTTTTCCTATTCTCCGAATGAGGCTTAAGCCAGATGTATTGCTTAAATAGATGTATTGTTGGGGAAAGCGGCCCTTAGAAAAAACTTTCTAAGCTCTATCTATGAGTAATTTATTTATTTTATGTGGAGTGGAACAGGTGAAACCCCAAATATTGCCTCCTTAACACAAGTTGCAAAATTTTAAATTAATAATTGCTAAAAAATGTGAAGAGAAAATAAAACATAATGACAAACTTAAGTAAAACTTACTTATAACTTGAAATGTACTATAATTTTATACAAAACCGGCACACAGTTCCCTATGCCTTGAACGATCTACTCCTATCTCTATGATTCTAGTCAGCTGATTTCAAGTGGGTGTGGTAATGTGATTCTTGTTGGATTAGAAATAACTGGCTTTTTTTTTGATGAAATCGAACTTTAGAAGTTTCGTTAAACATGAAATAGCCAAATCACTTAGGGCCGGTTCATGAGCTCGGGATTTAGCCAAGTCCTAGACCATCGACCATCGACAAACGTTTGTCTCGACTGGTTAGTGGGTTAGCAGCATAGAGAGCCTCCTTTATATTTATAAAGGTACATAGTGTCGAGGCTAACGTTTGTCGATGCTACGGTGGCCACTCGTTTTAGTCTAGGACTTGGCTGAATCCCGAGCTCATGAACCGGCCCTAAAAGTCCAAAGTTGGGTTATGTCCAATTTCTTTTCTTTTGTTTATTACATGTTTTCTTTGGTGGAATTGTTGAAAGTTCTGACAAGTTCAAAGTCTCACTTATTATTATTAAGCTTATGGCTTTTTTGGCGGAGAGACCCTTTCGGGTGTTTCACCTTGCCGAATTATCCAGTTTTCTCTAATGGAAAATATGGAAAACATTATAGGTTAAGTCTCACTGACAAGGGGCAATGGATTCTATCCGATGAAAAATGAATAAATTATTTTTATTTGCACTTACTTCTTAAAGTATTACTAATTCTAGCAATGGATGCTTTTAATAATTCATTGTTTCTTGTTCTGCAGGAAATGATGGAGGTAGAGCACTTATGGCAATACAACGAACAAGAAAATAGGCCTAGCAGATCTTCTAACCCAGGCTCAGGGCCAGACTTTCTATCGAATCTGTGTAATATTGCTGACCATCGACTCTATAAAATAGTCAAGTGGTGTAAGTCTTTACCACTCTTCAAAAACATATCGGTAAGTGATTATAAAGTACTTGAATATCAAAATAATAATAGTATAATTTTCCCATCAGTTAGTTTGTAGTTTGTAGTAGACCTGCAATGGTCTAAATCTTAGACCATGTTATAACGCAATCATTACAGTCTTGAAAATTCGATTTTTAACATACTTTTAAATGGCAGTAAAAGTCGAAATATGAGCAAAATTCACTCATTTTAACCTTCAATTAGAGAAATTTTCGTGAGAATTAAATTTTAAGGTACACCAAAAACTCTAGCAATGTTAATAATATTTTATTTGAAACCATCCACACATGTTTGGTAATAGCTGTTTCGGTAATAAGTAAACAGTGATTTTGACACATTAATCAAAAGGCTCAAAAGTCTTAGAGACCTTTAAAGCATTTAAAAGACCTTTTTAAAGAAGACCTTTCAAAGAATAACTTTTTAAAAGACCTTTTCAATAATCTGCGAGATTCAGCATTTGTAGTTTAAGTATTGTGATATTGCTCGTCGAAACATATGTTTTCTGACAAGTTAAAATGTTCCCGCTATACTTGCCATTAATTGTTCTAATACTTCAATAGATAAATTAAAATTCTTGTAGAAAATATTCTTCATATGATGACCATTCAAACTTAGGCCTATGCATTATGTGAATCAAGCTTTTAAACGTTGAAAGTTCTTACCCTCTACGCCTTTTCCAACTGTATTTGAGAAAGTGTCAATTCAATTTGAGAAAGTATCAGTTGTAATTGAGAATAGTGATTTGTAATTTAGAAAACATCAGTTGTAAATTAGAACGTTCAATTGTATTTGAGAAGATATAACATGTAATTGAGAATGGTGAATTGTAAATGAGAAGTCGTCACTTGTAAATGAGAAGTTAAAAACGTGAAAAAGGTCAGCTGGTTCTTTAATTTGATTCCTCAATTACAACTGACATCTTCTCAATTTCAAATGATACTTTCTCATTTACAAATCACCATTCTCAATTACATGTGATATCTTCTCAAATACAATTGGCCGTTCTCATTTACAACTGATGTTTTCTCAATTACAAATGGCCATTCTCAATTGCAATTGATACTTCCTCAAATACAACTGGAAAAGGTGTAGTCCTTCTTCTTACCCTCGTTAGAGTTATTGCAAAATTTCTCGTTTCTCTGCGCCATTTTGTATAAGTGTTTTCAGTCTTCATGTATCCAGTTGATTATCCAGTGACTTGTGGCTTACAGATCGACGACCAGATCTCACTGCTGATCAACGCGTGGTGCGAGCTGCTGCTGTTCTCCTGCTGCTTCCGGTCGATGAGCTCGCCGGGCGAGATCCGCGTCTCGCTGGGCAAGTGCATCTCGCTGGGTCAGGCACGTCAGCTGGGTCTCGGCCCGGCCATAGAGCGCATGCTCAACTTCACCGAGCACCTAAGGCGGCTTCGCGTCGACCGCTACGAATACGTTGCCATGAAAGTCATTGTGCTACTCACTTCCGGTCAGTATCAATCAATCATTTAGTTGAGAGAAATGCATTAAGCCTGGTTTTCATTAGTAGAGTTAGTGGTAGAGTTCCCTGGGCGAGTACTAACTATCTTGTGAACTCTCCCAATAAAAACGTTCATAGTAGAGTAGAGTGATGGTAGAGTACTTGTTTTTAAGTACCAAGTAAGTAGAGTAGAGTTAGTACGGTAGAGTTAGTATGCTAGTTACTCTACCACTAACTCTACTAATGAAAACCAGGCTTTAAGGCCAATAACAAGGAGAGAAAAGACAGGCGGTAGCCGAAAAATGTCCAGTCAGGCTATTTAATAATAACCTGACTGGACATTTTTTAAATATTCAATTTACATTACCGTATTTGAACATTAATATTAATATTACAAAAATAATAATAATAATGTGCAATTAGGCGAGGTGGAACCTACCCGTAAGGGTCTCCCCACCGATAAAAAGCCATACGATAAAAAAAATATTAATATTCATTGTTCAACTTTCACTAATAAATGTATTTTATTTTTGTTTTTCGAGAGTAAAAAATATTTCAATTCAATTCATTCTGGGCCTCTTTCATGAAACTTTGAGACTGGACATTTTTTTAATATTCAAGTATTTTATTTTTGTTTTTCGAGAGTAGAAAATATTTCAATTCAATTCATTCTGGGCCTCTTTCATGAAACTTGGAAGTCACGTAAAACAAAACATATAACTTCTAAACTTCTCCTAATAAGTTTAGAGCGGGCTTAGATATTGAAATGAAAAATAATATTGAAAAACAGAAATAGAACAAGAAATATACAAGTCTACTACTATTCATGGTAATAATTGAAAAAAATATTTATCAAAATGAAATTTAATGCCTGAAAAAACAATGTAAATACAAAAACAATAAATAATGTACTAAAAATTAGGACATAAAATTAGATAGTACAACAATTTAATCTCTTCATAATTATCAGGCGTTACCAGAAAAACCGTGGTATGTGAGCTGGCGACGAGTAACAATTGAAAAAACGATAAATATAACATTTTATATTGAAAAGGAAACCATTTTTACTAGATAGTATTTATGTAAATGAATAAATAGATTATAGATAAGCAATATGAATCGAGTTGAAAAATAATAAGAATACAAGAGATTTGTTTAAGAGTTCGATGGTAATATTTAAAAACAAAATCCAAATTTAATTATGTATCAGGCGGAAAACATTTACGTAAATAAAAGTTGTAAGAGGTGATGCAGGAACTCAAACAGTTTACTGTTACTTAATGAAGACAAGGTCAATCATTCATCACATATTCCATCTTCTAGCATGAATGTTTTGAAACATTTTCTACCACTCATCTAAATTTAATAATAAGCTACATAATTTACAATCGTGTTTATGGTATATTTCAGATGCGAGTGACCTTAGGGAGCCTGAAAAGGTTAGAGCCTCTCAGGAAAAAGCTCTACAAGCGTTACAGCATTACACCCTTGCACATTATCCTGACATACCTTCCAAGTTCGGAGAGCTGCTTCTACGGATACCCGATCTCCAGAGAACATGTCAGGTAAACCACAATATTATTCTTATTTCATGAATAAATAATTTTATGGTAGCTTCATTTGGATATGGAAATGAAAATAATGTTGAAAGTTTTTTCATGAATTTTACTAGTAAACTTCGCTGATTGCTGATGCGTCCAATGAAGCCAGTGGTTTTGTAAATCAGTGTTTATTGAGATGAAAGATTTGGCATTCATAAAATTCTTGAGCATGTCAACTCGAAAAACGTTGATTTTCTTTTTTTTTGCAACTGATTTTGACATTATTCATTCAATTATTTATTTCAGGAACTGTCATTTCATTGTTTGAGTAATATTGAGAAAAAAATACAATTATCTTATAATAATATTTATATCAGAATAATATTTTATATCAACTGAAAATTGTAGGGGCAATTATTATCATATTTGTACATTATACCATGTCGGGTCTTTGGATACTCCGTTGTATCGGTTTATTGTATTATATTATTATACGTGATATTTTATATTTATTATAAGTATCAATTTCTGAATTTTTTTCAGGTTGGGAAAGAAATGCTTTCATTGAAAAATAAGGAAGGTGAAGGACCCAGCTTCAATCTTCTCATGGAGCTCTTGAGGGGCGATCACTGAAAGTGCCACTGGTATGTTTGTTTATTCAAATCAATCTATTCATTTCTTATTTCAGCTTCTTACTTCTCTATTAAACCAAAGCAAGTATTTTCGTGATAGTGAAGTATGTACACGAAACCATTGCGCTGTCATGACTCATGGAAATGGTCCAGTTACTTGATTTATTGGCAAGTATTTACAAAACATTATATCTCTTCTATTACTGATAATTTATCATCAATTGCAGAAATTTAACGAAAGTTCCTTTGCAATATATACGTTATTAATCTGAATTCAGTCTGAGAGTAGCAATTGAATTTCGTAAATGTTGGAAAAACTTACTTCCGACTATTTCTTCAACAAAAAGCGTTTGAACGTTGAATTAACGCATGAAATTAAGTTTAAACTGTGCATAAAAAGTTCTAACTAAGTTTTGTTGAAACGAAGATGGTACAGCCGGTTTCTCCAACGACGATTAAACCAATTTTTAGATTAATCTTAGGTTTAGAGCCTAAAAACCGATTAAAAAAAATATTAATCTAAAAATTTATTTAATTGTCTTTGGAGAAACCGGCCCTGAAACTGGAACAGTTGATTTGGGTTAACGCTTGTTTTCTCTTTCTTGCTTGATTTGATAAATAGAATTGAACTCTTATCAAGTTTGACTTGATCATAGACTCTTTAGAGAAAAATATTTTCAGGGTGTTGCTAACTCCATACGATGAAGTGCAGGAGCCAGTACATGGGAAAAATATATTTCTAACATACTCTATTATATAAAGTATAATACTTTATTATGTATGTTTCTATAATGAAACATGCAGATTAGCGATCCGATAACAATATTAAAAGAAGCTGGACTTAATAGGTATATTTTCAACTTACTAAATAATATTTTTGTAGCAGTTACTAGACAAAGTAAATTATATCTAGGCCTATACAAGTACTGGCAATTTCGATCAATACGTAATTATAAAAATAGAATCATATCAAGCTGTACCATTATCAGGTTTTTTTTTATTTGGAAAAATCTTGATCAATTTGGTGATTGTAAAATTAAAAAATTGTACATACAAAAAATTCCTCCCCGGCGGGGAATCGAACCCCGGTCACACGCGTGACCGGCGGGGATACTAACAAATATACTACCGAGGACTGATGGTTGTATTGCTGTCTTTCTATTACAATGTTCTATAACGTGTTGAACTTTTTCAGGCTCAACTATGTGCCTTTTTCATTGGTTGGATGTGCGGAAGTGGGTTGAAAATTGAAATTGCCAACTCAGCAGCAGTCGACTGGCGACTTGAATCGGCGCAGTCGCCCTCAATGCAATCTCCTTTCATCTTCAATCGTTATCATTATCGATGCTACATGTTTTTCAGCATCGAATTATTTTTAGATTAGATTGTAAGAGTCATGATACGAAGTCCAGCTGCTACTTCTGGTTGAATATTATGGAATAATTGATGAAAAACCTCAAGTATTGGACAGTGTTCGTTTACAGTAGTGTTTGTCTCTTATCGCCCTCAATGAAAGTGTCCCTGTGTGAGCAATAATTTACAATCTACTTCCTCTAAATTCCCTCCTCCATCTTGTGTAAATAATGAGATAGATTTATCGATATTATATATTTATAAGTATAGTTCTCTTGTGAATGTAAGTGATATAGAAGTGCTATTTCAGAAATAGCAGTTTCAAGTATTATTGTTCTGAATGGTTGAGGTGTGTGAGAATGTATGTTTTTATGGTTGATTTTCTATTTGTTATGAAAAATGAAAACGTTTAGTATGAGATCTGTATTGAAATTTTGATATATTCTATTGTAAATTAGTTGTTCAATGTTGTTTTCTGATATAAAATGCTTGAGCAGCTTTCAATTGAAAGGAAAAACCGTGGTTTGGAAATAATACATTTTTTGAATAGATACTATTCTTCTTTCGAGCTGAATAATCTAATGGTATTAGGTTTTTTGATGATATTATTATTTCATTACGACGTTGTGATAACATGAAGAGAAGACTGGATGTTATTAGTAAATAATCTATGGTATTTGTGTAAATCACATTATCATTTGCTCACAAAACCATGCTTTAGTTTGTGTCAGTTAATTCCAATCCTTAATATTTTATTTTCCAATCAAATCAAAAACCATCATTAATTTATTATTGATTCGATTACTGTATTCAATACAGCATTCATTAATACAATTACTGTTTTTTTTAAATATATTTTTAAAGATGCTAAAACGTAATTTGTTTAGCAAATTAGTGTATACTATTTATACACTAGTATAGTTCTCTCAAATTTGCTTTTGAATTCAACCTATCATTCTTCTTTCCTTAATCTATTATATTAAAAAACTTTTAGCGCATTCCTTTCTACTGTGCTTCCACCACTGCGAGATTTGATGTGAAATCTAGAGGAAACTTACACTGATACAAATATGTTGCAATAATACTGTGTTCTCAAACGATTCAGTAGCCTACTGAGCAAGCGCTTCATTTGGTAAACTCGTCAACATTGAAATCACAATTTTTATTCTATTCTATTCTAATTTTATACAAATACCACAGTAATTAAATTACATTAATCATATCTCATATTCAAATAAAAATTCCTTCAAATTTATTTCTAATTTGATTATTCTCAGTCTCAGTTCGTAGTTTCATGATGTGAAACCCAGTAAAATTGTGTTACAAAATGGAATATAAACTTTTGAAAATTGAAAGATTGAAATTTATGTGTTTAATGATGTCTGAAAAGTCAAATCAAAAGTAGAATTTTCAAGACTGTCAAGTCGAATTAGAAATTATGTCAGCAATTTTATTTTAAATATTTCTGCTCTCGTTCCATTGTACTGTGTCAAGTAACTTGATTTGATATACTTTATTATGTATTTGAACCCTTAAATCTGACAAAGAATACTTTCTCAGGGAATAAAAATGTACTTACCGCAAGAGAACAACTCAATACCTGTCTTAGTTCCCTACAGGTATAAGATTCTAATAAAATATAAGGTTGAATTAGCCTTGTCTTCCAGTGATCTTCCATTTTTAGAAAGCTAGCTCAAGCATAAAATATCTATAGAATCTGCTTTCAAAAAGCAGCTATGTTTTATATTTTTTTCTATAAAAAATTTAAATAAAGAATATATATATATTATATAGACTACATTACTATTATATTTACTATATAAATATTATTTACGTATAAGACTCTGAGTTCTGCTTATAGTCATAATTATTATGAAGTCCTGTCTTATTAATATTTAAATTATCATGGTAATAACTCAGGCTTATCCTGATAGTTTAATAGGCCTGATGTGCATTCTGTCAAGCAATACGAAACGCAATCCACCTCCTTTGGAGAAATCTATGACTGTACATTATATTTATTGAATAAACTGTACCTATTAATTTTCTCATGGAACGATCTTTTGTAAATTTAATGAAAAAACATAAAGTCTGCTTCATACTTACTAGGATATCGAAAAACAGTGTTTTAATACAAGTATTTTCTTTTGTAATAAAATTTGAAAGTATCTTATATATATCTACTTTAAAATTGATGTAAATTGATCGATTGAATAATTATTGTGATGTATGTTTTAATTCCGACAACACCAAAAATGTTAAGAAAGTCTTCCAAAATTATTTTCAGATTTCATTTTTTAATTTCAAATTTCCATTTCATTAATAGAATAAAGTCTACATATCACATGTAAACAAGGAATTTCAATCCAAAAAGTTTCTTCAAATGTGTCACTCATTTAGTATTTTATAAATAATCCCCAAGAAAATGTAATTTTATAGAATTATTAGTGAATGCTAATTCAATGCTTTAAAATGCAATGGATTGCAATAAGGCAATCAACCACATCTGGTAATTGTTGCTTTCCTCTTCATTCATCGTTCAATTTTCTCATTCACTCAATAGTTTCACATTCTTTAGTTATTCTACTAATGTTTGTTATGCCTGTTCACCTCGTATTTAAGCGAGGCTATTGATCAGGGTATTGGAAACTATGATTTGTTTTTTCTGCCATAGGTTATATGTCACTTTTTCAATCTTGACAAGAGCAATATCTAAAACAATCTTGATCATTGACTGCTATACAAGTTATCAATAATTAATTAAGCAATCGACTGATAATTCAAATTCAATTGGAGAAAAATGTTTGAATGTATACTATAAATGTCAAAATTAGGAAATCTGTAGCGTAAAATATTGTAAAGTGATAATACCCTTTTCTAATCAGAATAATTGATTCTCGACGATTCCCGAATAGTAATTGTAGCTATTTTTGTAGTTTATAATAATTTTCTGATAAACTTGATTGCTTGATTTTCTTTTACTCACTGCAAATGGTAGCAAATGAAAATGAAGTAGGAATCTCTGATTTCTCTCTATTTTCACCTATCAACAATAAAACTTTTCTACAACTGGAATCAACAGTGGACGTTATATAGCAATAAAAATTTACTACTAAGAGTGACTACAGGAAAGAATAAGTGCACGCTAAATGATTATTTCATTTTTCCACCTGAGAAAAAACCAAGGAACTCTGTTTTTACGATTCATCGTATTTTGAAAAGAAAATTAAACCTGATTTTTGTATAGACAGCTTTCTGTTTATTTTGATTATCACATTGACGAATTATCGTTGAATAAAGAAATTTTAATGAGAATATCTAATTGATGTCAATATTAAAAAAGTTTTTCTATTTATAACAAACCTAGCTTTCAAATTATATTTTTAAAGCAATGACTGTTCTAAATTAATGTACATGACTTCATAAAACAGGGTTTATTCTAAGTTTGACATTGCTCATTGTTCAGTTTTGTTGGTTGATTAAAAATTAGAAAATTATTTAAAATCTTCAATTTTCTGATTATTCAGATGGGTACAATAAATTCAAAACATTTCTTGAATGCTGATAATTCTCAGCAGCATTATTCTAGCTATGAAATTTATATGTATTTCGATATTGTATCATTACACCTATATAGACTCAGCATTTTTTCTTTTTATTAAGAATTCTATTAAATAAAATTAAAGATTAAAGAAAATATTTGTACCATTCCTGAAAACTGTTACTTGGCAATAAATAGCCGTTCTCAATTTTGAGTTGAATTTGTTCATTTAGTCCTGAAACTAATTTATCCATGCTAATTTTATTATTCGTGTCACAATCAATGGCCGAGAGCGCACTCCATTGTATGGCGCTCAACAAGCAAACTGCACTATCATTGAATATAATTATATCCTTTAGGGTATATATTCAATGGCACTATCCAGATCTTTCTTGAAATCTGTGGAAGCGCATAATAGGCCCATTGTTGCAGTGTGAAACCAGTGCAAACAAAAGCCATTGGAATTCCCGCTATTAGTAAATGGGTCATCTCTCTCTACGTCCATTTCTTTCCAGCCCACAACAATATGGTATGATTTAGCTGAAATATCAGTTAATATTTTTGAAGAAAGTTGCAAATTAATTTTGGATACTGGTTCAGAAATTAATGTAATCAACAGTAAGTTAGCTTCTGAATTCAAAGCAAAGCATAATATTAGTTCCATTCCTGCGCCTGATATCAGTATAGTAGCAGCTATTGGTGCACGAAATAAACATGTAAATAAGCAGATTATATTGGATGTATCGTTTGAAAAATTGAATTTACCTATTATATTTTTAGTTGTTAATGATTTGAATGTGGACGTAAAAATAGGATGTGAATTTTTGAAGGATGTAAGTGCTATCATTGATTTCAATCAAGCATTCATTATTTTTTCAGTACACTTATAATATAATGATAGGTTAATTCATAGAAAACAAATAGGCTACATTTAACGTAGAGTAAATAAATCAGAACTTTTCTAGTAAAGAAGCTTATTCAAACAAAGATGATGAAATGATACTCACATAATCTACAAAACAGTGTTTTATTTTGAATAAATTGAATATGAGGCATGCAACTGTGGAACGTACAAACGTTACAGCTAAGCCTGTTTATGAAAAACGAGTTGACAAACTTTCGATGACTTATTGCGTCTAGACACGGAGCTTAGAATCGGACAGTAAGTGGATGAAATGAGATGAAACTGTGAAACGTCGGCCAAGTTTGGACAACGATCGAAAACCAGCTGCAGAATCTACCCCCACTCTTCATCCTAGTTCCCACCAGATCGCCAGACCGAGGAAGTTTTACTCCATTCAATGTAAATTAGTCGCTAGAAGCCGGTTCGGTTGTATTGTACAGGCTACTTGGCATTGGCCGTGTCACATCCAGCTTAGTACAGCTATCGACAGTCTAGTACTACTGCTTAAATTTCCGTTATTTTATCAGTTAAATTATCACTTCAAGCAATCTTGGTACCTATATAATTCCATTTACAAAAAATGTTAATAGCTGTGTGGTTTGTCACGAAATCTTTCCTTCAATGAATTCTTGAATTATCTTTTGGAACTGTTTTCAAATATTGACTCTTGAATTATCTTTGGAGCTGTTTTCAAATTAACTCCTGAAATATATGATATGGAAGTTTTTCAAATCAATTCTTGAATGGTCTATTGGTACTGTTTTAATATTTCTTCTCAAACATGTTCAGATTAAACCAACTACTACTGATAGCTTCGATTTTTATTATTCTACCAGCCGATACCTGGCAGCGTCAGAATGAGGTGAGTTCGTCTATAATTTGATATTAGGCCTATATTTATTCGATTATTTTTTTCATATTTATAAATCCATTTTCAATGTTCAATGCTACTTAATTAGGATGCACATCAGGGTAACTTCATAATTTCATTCACTCATTTATTTAGTATTATTTATTTATCATCAATTTAGTATATTATTGATTATTATTTATGAACAAGATCCATATAAATTATAATGTCCCTTTTTTCCAATCTATCTAGAATTCTAGAACTCTAGAATTTGAGACTTCATTTTTTGAAGTTTACATTTTTTTTACATATTAGTTATTATTAATGTAAGATATATATGTTCACACTGAATATAAAAAATTGTTGCTAAAAACAAAACAATATTGCTATAGAGTATGTATAGTGTAGTGCATTCTATTGATTTAGAACATTTTCATATTCAACTTTTTCAACCCATCAAAGCACAGCAAGAATTTGAATTTATTTGAAGTGTCTACTTTTCAAATGACATTAGTTGATAAATTAGTTGCTATAAATTAACCGCCGTACCGATTCTACTGAACGCAGATTTTCAGAGAGCATTCGTTTTATGCTACCAAAAGCATTTTATATAGAACAAAAATAAGAATAGTTAGCACAGACTACCTAAATATAGTTAATAGTTATAGGCTAACTAATCTATTATGTTACCTACAGAATTTATCAGTCACATTTGTTTCAAACACTGAAACACTTGTTCCAACAAAAGTGCGTTCACACCAAAGTTAAAACAGTAAACTACTTTACTTTTTAAGTCAAGTTTAGTGTCTATAATTTGATCAAGTGAGAAAAGAAGATGGATCCACAACAACTAAAACAGTAAATTTGGAAAAAGAATGTTAAACGAATAAAAGTTTTGAAACTTAAGGTATGAGGAAGGCTAAACGCGGCTTGAACTGTCATCAAACATTGACACTGATAACAAAACAACATTCTTTATAACAAATTTTAATTAATAGACTATCAGAATATTCATATCGGAACGGTAACAAGTTGTCTTGATTGATAGAACGATAACAGTGTTATTCATTCGATGCAATGCATTTGCTGCCGAGTTTTTTTTATTCTTTCTACCGGTACCAGTATCGTTATTCTAGTTTTATCTGTGCCACATTATTGCTATTTTGTTGCTATAGAGCAGTTATTGTTAAGTTGATAACTAACTCTACACCTCCAATTCATCTCTATGTAAGTCTTCATCTGTTTAATAATTCATCTTCATAATTTTTTGCTCTGCTACCGTTTATTAATCGGTTGATATAAATTTGGGATAGAAGGAGTTTTGGGCGAATGCCTGGCAAATTATTATATTGCTATGCAATGTCATGCTCATCAGAAACATATCCATCAATGTTGACCAGATACCTCCATTTTATTTTGTTTTTAGATTAATAGCTATTGATAATTTCTTATGCTATGCTATCTATTATTATTAACTCAATGAAATAACAATAGGATTCTGATATTTTCATATTTGTGAATTATTTTACCATTTTATTAAAGTAATATTCAATTTAGGAGACTAGTGAAATCGGACAGTCTTCTAACAGACGGCATTCGAATACATTGTTTGGCTCTTGAACTTGAGATACCTATTAACACTAATTTTATCACTGCACACTGATAACAAAATCATCTTCAGTAAAGTAAATTAGGTACGGTAGTTGCTATATACCGTATTCTATTTGTATAACCGAAAGAACTGTACTCTCATTCAAACTTATTGTAACGCTCTATATTATGCATCGAAATATATAAAAGTAATTTAAAAAAATATATAAATAAATATATACAATTAAGTTGGAGTAGTCCGTAGGCGAGGGCGGTAAGTGCCAATCTGATAATCCAAAGGTTCCTGGTTCAAATACAGTTGAGGGAATGGATTTTGACAAAAACCGCCACTCCCGTCTTTCGGAGGCGACGAAAAGCCGTCGGTCCCGACTGCCTAAAAACAGTCGTCATCTCTCATATAATTACCCCCCTCATAACCCAAGCACAAGCCTAGAGCTCATGTGGACATCACCCGCAGAAAAAATCTACTATATTAATATTATTATTTATTAATAATACTCAAGGTCATTCACAAAGTTAGAGTTGAATATAAACAGAAATCCATTGCTCCCATTATTCGTTTACAGACACTCACGTCTATTATTAGCTCTATGAATCGTATTCAAGCTCAATTAAATGCTATCAGAGGGGATCAGACGTCTATAATTTAATAAAGGCCTATCAAATGACGTTTCGTCTCCAGACAATCAATGCTGGTTCTAAAACTAAGATATTGAGAAGTAGATTGCTATTTTATTCGAAATGTTTATATTTGTTATAAAAAATTAATGTGAATAAATTAACTTGAATTCTACAAAACTCTATTAAAATCAAGGACCAATCTCTATAATATCTCATGTATGAATAAAAATTCTGTTAGTGTAGATAATTTAATGTTGTGTTAAAATCTCATTATCACCATTGCCTTCGTGAATAGAATATTAATTGAACTTGCTCTAATTTGAAAAGTACTTTGAAGTGATTTGAAATGATTTAATTTGCTCTAAAAATAGGTGACTAATTTAAAATCATTGACAATGACTTTCAAGCAATTTCAAATCATTTCCTTGCTGCTTGGGCTCCTTTACAAAGATTGGTATATAGGCTACTTGTATATATGTAGCATACATATATGCATTTATAGAACTAAAATTCAAGAAGCTTTGAAAACAATCAGTCGATTGCAGGTAAAATTTATTATTTCTTTTCTCGTAAATTAATACCGCCTGCACTGCTGCACATTCTGAAATTGAGGAGTTAATTCGCTTATTTCATTGCCTCTTCTCTGTAATTTTCAATACCGTACAGTGAAGGCTACTTATTTACTTCCGTATAAATAAAAAAGAATATTGAAGAGTCGTCAAGGAGTTCATGTTGCTTTTCCGCCGTTTGTACACAATCAGTCAATTAATCCATCCATCAAATTCCATTCAATAATAGAACAAACTTGAATTGAACATCTGAATTGTAAGGAACCCACACACTAGACATACATGTTATGGATTGCTACGTTATAACAGTGCAAGTCTTGAGTGTGACTAGCCTTACAAGTCAGCTGTTCAATTCAAGTTAATTTTATCAGATGGAATATGATTGGGTACGAATGCCTTTAGTCGTCACTGACTATTTATAAGGCCCGTATCAGACGATCATATGTTTTATAATAAATATTTTATAAAAGATGCCCTAAAAGACTATAGAAGATGCTCGTCAAAGATGTTTTATAAAAGATTTATTATAAAACATATGATCGTCTAATACGGGCCTAACAGACATTCCGATATCCTTCTGACAAATTTTTACGTGACAGAACTCGAGTTTTCAACATTTTAGGCACTGCTGGTATGCCTTTTTAATGCTTGCTACTAGGCCCGTATCGGACTCCCCAAAACTAAACTCGTGAAAATGAAGAATAACGTGATATTAATTATTCAAGTTAATTAAGACATTGTTTGAAAATACTTTTGTTGTTTTTTCAAGGCAACTGATTCTGCTTCATCAGTGGAGAAAGGCAGAAGTTTCAGAGTTGATTATGAGAGTGGGCAATTAATGAAGGATGGAGAGCCATTTCGTTACTTTTCTGGATCAATTCACTACTTTCGACTGCCCAAAGCCTATTGGAGGGACCGGCTTCTCAAGATGAAAAATGCTGGGCTCAACGCAATATCAACGTGAGTGAATTTTTATTACCAATACATGCATTTTGGTAATAATTTTTTTATTTGGAAATAAACTGATGAATTCCCATCATTATTTCCATTACAGTCTCAACTGCAAAAAAAGTAATAACAATAAATAAACAATCGATTATAATAGTAAACAAAATAGACTATTTTTATTGCTGGTCATCATTTATTTGCCTCACTTATTTATTACAGCTAGTAATCAATATAAAACATTTAAAGTTCTGAATTTTTGGATCCATAACGAACTGCGAAGTTAACACTATTGTTTCAACACTAGAATTCACGACATGCAGTCAAATTTTACTGTAAATAACATAAATGTTACTCACTGGACTGAAGCGCTTTCAAGTTTCTTTGAACTCTTTTTTAACATTTACATTTCTATCATTAAATAAATAAATCATCCTTCGGAAAGAAGACTAAAAACTAAATATTTTCTATAATGATACAATATTCTAAGGCACAATATCCTAAATTATGTCGATAATGAGATCAAGTTAAAATACGGTAGCTTATTAAAATAGTCTTAATGAACTGCTGGGTGCTAAAGTAAAGTGAAAGGAAAACTGAAGAAACCTCTCTCACGAATCAAGTATAATGCATAGATCAGATTTAAAAAATATAAATGGAAACTATTCACCACTGAATTATGCTACATAGTAAGTAATATTGTCAAGAAATCTATGTTGTTCTCCAGGATGAAATACTTGTAGAAATTTCTATTAAAGTTACGATGTCTACCGTATTTTACAGTACAGTAATATACACCTCGTAAATTTAATAGAATTGGAATGAAGTATCGAATTTAAACAATTAATGAAAGAACTGATTTAAAATATTCAATAATTTTTTCATCAGGTATGTTGAATGGAGCCAGCATGAACCAACATTGGGCGTTTATGAGTTTGGTGGTGATCTGGACTTGATTGGATTCATTGAGCTGGCCCACAGTTTAGGCCTACTGGTTATTCTAAGACCGGGTCCTTACATTTGTGCCGAAAGAGATTTGGTAAGTCAATACTTTCTTTCATGGAATATTGATTTCTTCCATAGATATAATTAGATTATAGGTACTTTCTACTACTTTATATTACTAGATAGTACTAGATATTGTACTTTATAGTAGTTGGTACTTCATACAATAGTTGATCCGATTTCTATTCTGGTAAGCTATATCTAATTCTCTATTACTGTATGTATCTATTTTGGTTATTTTATTTGCAATGCTTTTCTGCGTTAGTTAAATAATGCATAAAACAAAAATCAATCACAAGATATTCATTATTGTACTGTAAATACAACTTTGAATATTACCGTGCATTTATTAGTTTTTTTGCGAGATATTTATGTGATTCAATTCAATTCAATTTTATTCAAACACACACAAAATACAATTAAAAACAAAATTACAATACAACAACAGCACAAAAATACAGAAACAACAACACAATTTCAAAAATAATTGTCTATATGGTGGGGTGTGCTGAAAAAAAGAAAGGAGGAGAAATACCTAGCCAACTATGGTTTCCCATGTAATAGGCAGGATTAAATCCTATCCATGTAATTAGGATTAAATCCTAATTAACACCAAAGTGATAGGTTAATAGAATGGGAATAGCCGTTCAACATTTTTATTAAATTTAATAGAATCAAACAACTTTGAATTGAACAGTTGACTTTCAACCTACTCACACACCAGACGTATGCGTTTCCAAATAAAATAATTTACTTATACATTTATCCTTAACAAAGATAGGAAACTTAGAAATATGAAAAGTAAATCTGAATAATAATAAATAAAATAAAATAGCTTAAAATAAAAATAAGGTTCCTGCAAGCATAAAAACTTGAAAACAAGCTTGTATATTCAACAAACAAAAGAGTGCAATAGCCTAAACCCCCTCAACACTCATTGAGAATATAGTAGGCCTACAATATATTAAAGACAGCATGAGTAGTATAACTCAAAATATTTTGTTTTCCAAAATAAACAATAAATGTACAAACTTTAACGATAAAGAATCATTTATGAGTGAATTGTTCCCTTGAAGACGAAATTTGTCGAGTTGGAATAGAGAACTGTCATTGAGATCAGAAACTAGTTCAATTTCGTGGTGATTGAATGACATTTGGTTTAGGCAAATGACCTCGACGTACAACAAGTGTTCTAATTCCGATAGAACAATTCGATTTTAGCCTACAGTAGATCCATTGTGATTGTCGAGGAAGTAAACTCACTGATCCAGAAACTCCCAATTCGAATCGATAAATGTTGGTAACCGAGCTTTGACAAATTATAGTTAACTGTACTAACTTACTAGTACAAGTATACCTATAGTATTACTATTATATTCTATGTACCACTACTACTATAGTTACCGGTACTGAACTATATAAAACCATAGACTAACTCTGTATAACTTTGTATAGTTAGTCTATGATAAAACCCTTTACAATGTGGTAGAAGTATAGTGACAATACCTCTCTACTACAATTGAAAAAATATTTAGTTGATAGAGCTTTTTATAGTGTACGAGAGTTCCTTTCAGACTCAAATTAGTGTATTACTAAGGGTAATAATAATTATGGAAATTGATTTTTATCTAATAACCTGACTTGTCTTTAGGAAAAAAGTAGTGATACCGGAGTAAAATATCCAACTGGAAACAAACAATGAAAATTAAAATCTGTACAAACTTTAAGGGTAAAGAATCAATTGCTGTATCATATTGAGTTTATTAGACATGAAATAATCCAGAGTAATTTTCAGGTAGCTGTGATAAACTCAACAACAAATTTACTCTAACAAAACGAAAAGGACGTTATTTGTCAAAGTAATAACTATTGCATGATTGTAAAATCATAATAAGGCAACGTATTAAATAACAGATAAGGTAGCAGTGATATTAAATTATATTTTTTCAAAGTTATGAAACATTTATTTGCTTAATCGATACAAATACAGCAGCAGTTCAACTTTTGAAACGTTTGAAACAGAAATGAAACTTTTTGGGACCTAAGTTAATGGTTCCCAATCTAATCATATAATTGTTTCTCATTATAAGTTTAATGAGATTTAATTGTCTCTCTAATGTAAAAATAATTGCTCAAAACAGTCATTTATATGAGTACAGTACAGTATAGTTCAACACTGACAATTGAATACCTACGATATAGATACCGGTGCAATTATATAGATATTCTTAGGATGTAGGCTACATCCACATTATTCGAATATTTTGAAAACTATAAGGACTGCTTTTAATTAAAACTCATTTCTATAAATGAATAAAATTGAAATTTTACTCTTGATAAAATCTTGTAATAAACTATTATATCTTGAAATATATCCTGCTAATCAAGCAAGGCGTAGCTCAATCAAAGGTTCCGCGAATTTAGACGTGTGACAACAGTTTTTTCAAAAGTTAACTTCGTTTTGAAAAAGAACACTATCCATCAAAAAGTGTATACTTTGCTATTGGTTGTGTTATACTTTGAAACAAAGATAATGGGGACAAATTTGAATAACAATCGTCGAAGTATTTACATTTGAAATGAATGTTAGCTAGGTGAAAGGCGAAATGAATTTTGAGTCGCATTTTCTGTTGATCAATTCGTCTCTTCTTTGTCTCTTCTTTTCTCAAGGCTTTCGAGAAAATCTTTCAAACAGACCAGAAATTTGTAAATAAGCCACAGTAATTGGTAATCTACATAGAAACATTCTTGTAATTAGTCATGTACAGAGAACATTCATGAACTTATGTAATTTTTTGCTTACAATAAAAGATTTTCAATTGGAACGAAATTTGGTAGGTTCATGATTTGGTAGAATTTGATCAATGGAGTCTCATGTTGAAGAAATAATGTAATTGTAAAAAAATTATAATATCTGTGGATGATCACTCAACTTTTCCTACATTATAAAAATCGACAATACCGGTAATCTGTAATGAACCTGTGAAATAATTTCCTTTGAAATTGGATCTATTTGAATGCAATTTTATAGTGAAGAATTTTTGTATAACGATCTAATTTATTCAATTTTATTAGTTCAATGAACACAATCTTACATTGATTTCAAGTGTAATTGGAGTAAGATGAGAACTACTGTAGGGGGTAATAAGTTACCTACTATTCTGTAGAGGACAAATCGAAATGGAGAGTTAAATTCATTTCAGAAGATGAAAAAGACAAATGAAATAACTTTCAATAATAATAATTCTTCATGCAGTAAAGATACTAATCCTATTATAATTAAGTACTGATAATAGGTTTTTTCAACCATGCCTTTTGATAATAACTTTTTCAATTTCCAGGGCGGTTATCCTCCCTGGTTATTCACTCTTCACCCTGATATGATTCTCAGAACTAGTGATCCAAGTGAGTACTTTACTTTATCGTAATGTGATAATTTTATTAAAATAATAATATTTGTGTTCTTGTGTTGCTATAATTGTAGTAAATTTCATGAATTGTGCCATTTTGAAGCATTAAAACATATTTCACATGTTTTTTAAATAGAAGTATGTTATTGTGTTGCGATAATTTGTAGAAAATGTGATAAATTGTATACGTTTTATGGATCAAAACACATCAAGTCATTACATGTTTGTGACGAATATTTGAATAATGATAAAAGGATTCCAGAATCCATAGGTGACTTTTCACAAAATAGAAAGTCTATGTAGGCTACTCTTTATTTATTCTGAATGACTGTTTTTGAATCAGCAAAATTATGATCATGGTTGAACCACTAACACTGAACACTCTACACAAAAAACACCAAATTTTGCGAAATAATAGAGTAGATTTATAATTAATTGATTCATTGATTAATATATTAAATTGTGGTTAACGTTTATTACAGATCACAAAAACTACGTCAAAAAATGGCTTGATCATCTAATGCCGAAGATT
Source organism: Laodelphax striatellus (assembly GCA_017141395.1). Classification (NCBI taxonomy): domain Eukaryota; kingdom Metazoa; phylum Arthropoda; class Insecta; order Hemiptera; family Delphacidae; genus Laodelphax; species Laodelphax striatellus. The sequence continues at coordinate 28,036,474 of CM029536.1, forward strand.
GTACCTTTGCTGTATGGAAATGGTGGGCCTATCATAATGGTACAGGTAAGGCATTAAAATAATGAAACTAATAATAATGAATTGTTATTGAAATATTTTAAATATAGAAAGCATCAAGCTTTTTTATTTAGTTGAATATTACAAAACCTACATTATATTGTACCTACTTGTTGAGCTTGATAAAAATAATTAAATTGCCCCAGTCATGAATATTGTTCATTAACAATAGATATAAAATTCATTAAGTACTGTATATACAATAAATTATACTTCTACAGTCTTCATCCTACTTGAACTGTTATAGTACTGTGAGTACTATAACAATAATTACTTTATAATTATTTATTATGTACAGCAAGATTCAATATTAATTATTATTAATTAATTAGTTTTCATTATTAATCAATTAATTATTAGCAAGAGTTCAATTATTAATCAGTGGACATTGAACAGATTGTTCTTCACATTAATAATGTCAAACATACATAATGATACATAGGGTATCAGCCGGCGACATTCAAATCATATAATAAGGAAATGAAAGACTTTAAAGTATATATTTTAAAAAAACTATTGCACTGTATTTCTTATTCTCATGTATTTCCAATTTTTAAAGTGTTATAAAATAAAGGCGAATCTATTCTATTCTATATATTCTATAACAAGATTCGAGTGTAACGAATTTTCACTTCAACAAAAGTACTCATGTGAAATGAACATTCACATTAACTTTAAATACGGTTGTTAATGTGAAAGTTATTCATTACACTACGAGTACTTTTGTTAATTTGAAAGTTCATTACACTGGAACTCTTGTTCTAATACAGGTAATAAATTATAATGTAATTATTTGTGAATGGTGTGTTAAAGGTGGAGAATGAATACGGCAGCTACTTTGCTTGCGATAGAGAGTACACAGAGTGGCTGAGAGACCTGTTCAAGTCATATGTGAGAGACGACGCCGTTCTCTTCACCACTGACGGGGGAGATTCCAGCTACCTCAAGTGTGGCGTAATACCCCAAGTACTGATTACCGTCGATTTTGGGCCCAGTATGTGTCAACCATAATTATTAATATATTTAATTAATATAATAAAATAAAATTTTAGTGAAAATTGATCACCGAATTGATAAATTATAGATTTTCAATATCTTTGTCCAATTATTAGACTAAAAAATGATGTTAAGACTTTTAATGGCAACTCAGGATTTTTCTCGTGATGCCCACTTTCTAAATTCTTCTGATAGTGTCCAGTTTCTATTTTTTTTATATATAAATTTGAAGTGGCCGATAGCCGAGGTGGCTTATCGGTCTTATAATACAAAGGTTCCTGATTCGATCCCAGTTGACTCTACAACAGATTTTGATAGACGGCCAATTCCGTCTTTTGGAGGAGACGTTGAGCAGTCGGTCCCGGCTGCCTAAAAAATAGTCGTCATCTCTCATCATCACCCTCCCATTACTCACGCACAAGTCTAAAACTCATCACCCTCACAAAAATTGACGCTATGTATTTATGTATGTTATATTGTTCGTGTAAATTTGTTACCTAATTAAAAAATGAATGTCTCTAGAATGTTGAAAGTTACACTTTGAACTACTATTTTTAAAGTACCTACAATACATAACTGAAAGTATGATAATTTAAAGTATAAAATTTGAAAAAGTAAGATTAACAAAACCTTATATCTCTTTGAGTGGAAAAGTTGAGTGATTATATCATTTTGAGTGATGCTAAATGCTGAATTATTCACCTACCTTGTGAATTTTGCTTAGCAATACAACTTATCCATTCACTAATAAGAAGATAATTGAAAATGTCCAACTTTTATTGCAGAATCCAATGTCGATTACGCATTTAACGCAGTGAAGAAAGCGGGCCAGACCAAAGGTCCATTCATCAACTCAGAATTCTACCCGGGCTGGCTAACCAGGTGGAACGAGAATTTTAGTAAAGTTGGTACCGAAGATATAGTCAAAGGCATTAGAAAGCTGATGGCTTATGGAAATAACACATCTTTCAATTTCTACATGTTTTTCGGAGGAACGAATTTCGGCTACACCGCTGGTTAGTCTCATCATAAAATTGATTATTGTTAGAAATAATTGTCATAAAATTAATGAATTTAATTATTGTTTGGGAGCTATAGAAGCCTGAAATATCACAGTAACCAAAATACTACTAGAACAAAACATAATGATATTCTCCTTACTCCTTATAGTACGTATTGGGCTGTTCAATTTCAAACAATACTGTTCAATGCTTCATGAAGAATTAATAAAGCTTTCATTTCCATTCTAATATTTCAAGATTTGATAATTGTTCATGATTATTAATAAAAGAGTTAGAAGAAATCCCACTGTACTGTATCATAGACCAGCAATCGGAGGGTTCCGGGTTCGATTCCCGCTCGGGTAGATACAGTCTTTTTGTACAATAGCGTTTATCGAATCTCCAAGCTATTATAGTTCTGTTGTCAATGTTCGCAGTTGCAAAAGTCTTCAAAGTTATTTATAAAATTATTTGAATTTTCTTTTAATCTACACAAGAGACCGTAGTTAGTCTACTTTACAGGTTATTACACGGTACCTTATCATCTACTGTATCTTAGAACAAGATCTTCTGAGTGAGAATTAATAATGAATTGTTTTGCAAAATTTCAGGGGCTAACTGTGACAATTCTATAGGCTATATGCCTCAGTTAACATCTTACGACTATGACGCGCCCATTACAGAAGCCGGAGATTTGACACCCAAGTACTTTTCCATAAGAGATACACTGAAAGATGTGAGTATTAACAACGTTTTAGTTATTCAGGGAATAGGAAGGACAATACGGGTTTCAAAAGTAAGACGATGTAGATAAGAATAAATTATTCAGCATACGGCCCTCTCTCATATTAAGGTTTGAAATCCAATGAAACTGATTAAAAGTTTCTTGTGTGTATAGTGGTTATTGAGATATTTGACAAAATACGCTGAAAATCGTAATTTTAAAATTTAAGGAGATATTTGATTGATGAATAAAAACAATTATACCTACTGTATTCGATTTTATAATCAAAACAGACATATTTGTCTGTTTTTTGTTTATCTATTCATTTGTTTTTTCTGTATCATCCTGCATAATAATATGAATGATTTAATAAATTAATAATATGATATAATTTATTTATTCATCAATGGGGACAACAGGTTACCCCAAGTCTGTCTCCTATACTTTACAGTACCTACATACAAAAAATATTATGTGTACATAATACAAGAAAAATGCAAAAATGAAAATACAATGAATTCAAATATACATGAAAATAAAAAGAATATATATAAATACAGTAAATTGAATTTTGATTAAAACAAAAGAGTATAGAAACTAGAAGATCCTAGAATAAAATTACATACAAATTAACTCCCGAACCTTGTTCCAAACCATATGATTAATCTACAAGCGTAAATTAATGTTTCAAGTTCAAATTTGAAACTCTTTCAGTACACTGCCTTGCCGAGCATGACCGATGCATTGGATGTCACTCCAAAAGCCAGCTACGGAACGGTGAAACTGGTGAAGGCTGTTTCGCTGTTCGACGTGAGCCCAAGGAGCCCAGTGATAGCAAATCAAGATCCCATGACTTTTGAGAGTTTGAACCTGCGCAATGGATTTGTGCTCTACACACACACTCTCCAACAGAGCGAGTTAGCCGACCCCTCACAACTCTATGTACCTGGTATAAGGGACAGAGCCATTGTTTTATTAGACAAGGTGAGTCACTCGTAATAAGTATAGCCTGTTGTATAGTCTGGCAACAGACAAAAGAACCTTCGCGCATCGTATCACTTGAGTGATACAGTATCACATAGTACCACTACTCTAGTGAGCGAGTGAGATAAACTGCTGCATTGCATAACGTGCGCTCTCTCTGCGCAGTAGAGTTCTTATTTTGGAGGCTCTTTGTCTGTTGCCAGACTATAGCCTATATTAATTAGGTAATTAATGTAGCAGTCCCTGAATTTTATCTACTCTAGTTGGCCCTAGGAGTTGTCAGACACGTCAAAGAGCTTTCAATAAAACTTTACTGTAAAATGTAAAAACTTTACAGTATTGCCGACACAGTAAAAAGGAGGAAATAAAGTTGGAAAAATGAATACATTTGTTGCTAGAAATTACTACTTTCAGTATGAGTACTACTTGAACAGAGTTTTGGGGAGAATTTTCACGACCAAAAAAAATCATGATTTAAAATGTTTTCAGCTTCTGATTCATTTTAATTTATTTTGCTTATCTAGTTGAGACATTGAGACTGGTATCATCTGATAAATTTCTCTACCTATATAGTACATTAGGAATTTCCCTCGTAAAAAGATATCAATCAATCACTCTTATTTAAACAGAAAATCTGTTCTCTGGGTGCAAGTTGTCTGTTTTCGGTCGTGGAGCCGCAGCTAGCAGTTTCTGAAATTGTCGCCCTTGTGTATTCAAGCTTAAGAAATATATAATAATATAAGAAACTAGACGTATGAGTGTATATTACATGATACGTCGTCCTATTGATGTCTTGTGTATGTCCGCCTTTTTTCTGCTTTAGGACTTTCATGAAGAATGATTCAGCTTCAATAAATAGAAATTTACTGTCCAATAATAATTTTTGTATTGATAACTACTTACCCAATAATCTGATTAGTACAAATATTTTTTCTGTAATGAATTCTGCATTATTTGTGAATACAGATTTGATTTGAATTATTTTCAGGTACCAGTTGGGGTTCTGAGCAGGTTTCGCAGTATCTTCTCTATTCCACTGATGGCAAGAGCTGGGCAGAAACTCGGACTCCTAGTTGAAAGCCAGGGACGGGTGAACTACGGCACTTACATGAACGACACCAAGGGAATAGTGTGCAAGGTTCTGCTCAATGGACGAGAACTGTCAGGATGGAGTATGCCTACCTATTCGCTGGATAATATTCAAGAGATTGAGAGCATTGCTCAACAGCTGGACGCCAATAGCCATCATGTGAAACCGCCTGCATTCTATACAGGCAACTTCACTATTGAACACACGGGGACTGCAATTGCCAAAGACTCTTATTTGAATTTACAAGGATGGGGAAAAGTGAGTATAATTATTGATCAGCAGGACTAGGAATAACATTTAAGCCTGGTTTTCATTAGTAGAGTTAGTGGTAGAGTTACGACCACTAATTACTAATGAAAACCAGACTTTAGTGTAGGATTAGCTCGTCTAGTGAATTATAGGTATATTCATTTAATTTGGCGGATGGCGAATAACTTTCATTTAACATTTCTATGGTAACGGGTGATGTTCTGTTGAATGTTTTTGCCATAAATACTAAATAAAACATGTAAAATCGATATTTTAAAAACACTTTTAAGTAGAAATAACACTATTTTCACTCACATAGTTACGATCGTTTCAACCTGGTGATGTGTAGGCCATCATCAGACTCAAGATGGCCTTCACCAGGTTGAAATAAATAAGATATGGACACTAAATTGACTTAGAACGTAAGATTGTACTCACAAATTATGTGTTCACACATAGATTGTGAGTACATTGTGAGAACGTAAGATTGTACTCACAAATTATGTGCAACACATACAATCTTACGTTCTAAGTCAATTTAGTGTCTATATTTTGATCAAGTGAGAAAAGGATGGATCCACAACAACCGAATAAATAAGAGCTAGAAGCTAATGTGTGATCCTTCCTTCCATTGAGTATCATTTGTACATTACTGAATAAATTAATAAATAAAATAGCTAGATGCTAATGTGTATTCCCTCCTTCTTTTTTACAGGGAATGGCGTTTATCAACGGTTTCAATTTGGGCAGATATTGGGTGACAACAGGCCCACAAATCACCCTCTACGTGCCAGGCAGCATACTGCAATCATCCAATGTACTCACAATATTCGAACTGGAAACTGAAAATCGAAAACTGGTGGCCCAACTGCAGGATTACAGCTACTTGAACATGTCCAGTCCTTATTTGGGCAAATACAACCGGCAATGTCAAACGGAATGTCGACGAGTTACAACCAAGCTGAAATAATTGTTGGAAAGCAGACCATCAAGAATTAATTGTTGTGGATCCATCTTCTTTATCAAATATAGACACTAATGTAACATAAAAAATGAAAAACACTGAATATGTGAGTAATATTTTCACTTTTCAAGTTACATTAGTGTCCATACATCAAGAATTAGTTATAATAATAGAGGTTTGGGGTTTCACACTACAAAAAATTGACAAACAATAGGACATTGATGAATTTCTACATTCGGAAACTTGAAATTGTATCTACGTTACGTAATAGAGGATCATCTATTTCTAGTAACGTATCATAATGTTTATGTGAGTAGGAATATTTTCAAGAGGAAATCGATCAGAGGAGTATGTTTTAGAGAAACTTATTCTCTATGTTTAAAAGATATTTCCTCTACATTTGTAGGCTATATTTTGAGAGGAATAAATTAAGCTCTTGAGAGAAATTTGATTAAGTAATCAAGTTAAATTGGACAAGTATTTGATAAAAATTTCTGTATAACGAGACCAAATAAAGGTAATGCTATTAACTCGATCTATGAAATTTATTCAGTGATACAGTATAATGATTGTCTAGATGTAAATAAGCCAGTACCAGTCCTATAAATTATGAATAAAGCATATATTTTTATCTTTGCATTTCTCTGCCTATATTCTGAATACATTCAACTTTAAAGATACAAGTATAATAAAGAAAGGATTGCTCGTATCAATAGGCGGACTCGAGTACGATCGCAATAAGGCCCATCAGGTTCTTAATAATGAAGGCTTGATATGGTATGTAGGCTTGTATTAAACACCATGAAATACAATTAACATTCGTTTATTATTATGACAATCTGATTACATGTATTTGAATCTTTGGTTTTCAATATTCAAGATGAAAAACCAGCCACTGGCATTTTTTCAAGGTAATCTTTCAATACGCCAGGAAAAAAGCACATGAATTTGAATCGTTCTCCCATTTGTTCAGGATCCATCATCATGTTATAACCGGAAACAATGGACTTCTTAGCTTCTTCGTCTTTACATTTCTCAAGTAGGGCCTGAAAAAACAGGGAACGGTTCTTTAAAATGAGTTAACAAAAAATAAAATTACATAAATTAAGAAATCGCCCTATGGAGAACCTATTGTAGCTCAGAGCAGTAAAAGGTAATGTAAAATTATGTCATAAAAATCTAACATTAAGTTATGAAATCGACCTATGGAGAACCTATACTTAGAGTTGCTTAGAGCAGAGAATTTTAATGGCAAACTATTACATCTTATATATGAAAAGAGTTTCGTGTCCGACTTTGGAAAGTTCGTGCAGAATTGCGTGGACCGATTTTGATGTGGTTAGCGCTAAAAAATCGAATTTTTGCAGGCTCTATTTGTTTTTCAAAAATAATCATTTTAAATGAAAGTAAATTGATAAAAACATAAAATAGTTTTTTGTGGCACTATCTGTTGGCATAAAATGTACTAAGTTATTTAATGTATTAAAATTAGTTTGTTAAACACCCCATAGATAGAAAACATTGTCAGTTTTTATTCATTATCACTTTCAATCAGATTTGTTGTGTTACTTTCAATTCATTATCGATTGTAAAAGTAATTCAACTGCATCAATATTGAAATAACAAATTTTCAAAAGAAATTAT